>NDFG01000093.1:1450036-1505052 GCA_002167245.1 Sporophila hypoxantha
AAAAGAGAGAGATACTCTGCAGTTTAATATTAAAATTCACTATCTCCAGTATTCATTGGATTAAGGGTATTGTAAACTGCACTCTTAAAGGGGCAGAACTTCATACCCGCATAAACAGAACAGGTGACTGGGATACCAGCATCATAAAGTCCCCTAGGATAGATGCATTGAGTTCATTTCAAACTGAATAACTCAGACTGTGAGAGCCTGGTGCTCTTGGTAGCTGTGTGTGAGCAGAGCATGGCACAGGATCTGAATCCTTGACCCATGTCTTGTTAGACTGAGGAACAGCAGAGTTTGGGATTCTGAAGGCTCCATCCCCCTGCTGCTGGAGTGTGCAGGACACTGTGGGACTGGGAGCCACCCTCTCCTCCCCCAGGCTGTGTAGGAGCTGAAGCAGGACATTTAGGGAGTTTTTAAATCATCTGGTGAGGATTTATGAGGGCTTCATTTAAGATCTGGAAGGTTGGGAATGTTAGATTTTATCCCTCTGTGGTGCTGCTCCCTCCTGCTTTCCTGTCTTGGTTTGCACAGGGAATGTTGATTGTACATGAAATCCATAAAATCAGCTTTGCTTTGAAACACATCTCTTAAAGGACAGTGGTAAAAATTAGATGGAATAAAACCCCAAATCACTGATTCCTCCTTGTCACAAAAAATTCAGAGGCAAAAAGTAGTTTTGGACCATTCTGTAATTTTATGGAGTTTATTTCCACACTGGAGTTGGGAAAGACATCAGAAATTAGACATTTCCATCCAATTCCAGTACTCAAGAAGATAAACTGTTAGAGCTTGCCCTGGGGAGGTTCCACTGCCTCAGTCCTGTATTTATTTGGCTGTTAAAATTCTCTGCCATTGCTGAATTTCCCAGGGAATTTGGTCAATACCTGTTTGCTCTTGACTCTGCAGCCCCATGGCAGTGTTTGTGGTGCTCACAAATCTTTGTCCCAGTGGCACGCTGACTCTGGAGCAGAAAATCTTCAGTGGCCCCTACCCTACCACATCTGCATCATTCACGAGTTTCAGCAACCCCAACGTCCGTAACAAGGTGGGGTGAGGAGCTGGATGGACACATAGCACATCAACCAGTGAGTACTGCTCAATCCAGAGAGCCTGAGACACATGCAACATCAACCAGTGATACTGCTCACATCAGAGAGCCTGAGACACCATAGCCAACATCAACCAGTGAGTACTGCCCACATCCAGGCGAGTACTGCTCACATCCAGGAGCCTGGACACATAGCCAACAATCCATCAGTGAGTACTGCCACATCCGAGAGTACTGCCACACTTCCAGAGAGCCTTGGACACCATAGCCAGATCCACAGTGAGTACTGCCCACATCAGAGAGTACTGCCACATCCAGAGAGCCTGAGACACCATAGCCAGCATCCACCATGAGTACTCGCCACATCCAGAGAGCCCTGAGACACCATAGCCAACATCCACCGTGGAGTACTGCCCACATCCAGAGAGCCTGAGGACACATACCAATCAACAGTGAGTACTGCCCACATCCAGAGACCCTGAGACACCAATAAGCCAGCATCCACCAGTGAGTACTGCCCACATCAGAGAGCCTGAGACACCATAGCCAACATCACCAGTGGTACTGCCACATCCAGAGAGCCCTGAGAGCACCATAGCCAAATCAACCATTGAGTACTGCTCACATCCAGTGAGTACTGCCCACATCAGTGATACTGCTCACATCCAGAAGCCTGAGACACCATAGCCAACATCCACCAGTTGAGTACTGCTCACATCCAGAGCCCTGAGACACCATAGCCAACATCAACCAGTGAGTATGCTCACATCCAGTGAGTACTGCCCACATCCAGTGAGTACTGCTCACATCAGAGAGCCCTGAGACACCATAGCCAACATCCACCAGTGAGTACTGCCCACATCCAGAGGCCTGAGACACCATAGCCAACATCCACCAGTGAGTACTGCCCACATCCAGTGAGCCCTGAGAACCATAGCAACATCCACCAGAGAGTACTGCTCACATCCAGGAGCCTGGGACACCATAGCCAACATCCACGTGAGTACATGCTCACATCCAGATGGTACTGCCCACATCCAGAGAGCCCTGGGACACCATAGCCAACATCCACCAGTGATACTGCTCACATCCAGAGAGCTCCTGAACACCATAGCCAACATCCACGAGAGATACTGCCCACATCAGAGAGAGCCTGAGACACCATAGCCAACATCAACAGTGAGTACTGCTCACATCCAGTGAGTACTGCCACATCCGGGAGCCTGACACCATAGCCAACATCAACCAGTGAGTACTTGCTCAGAGCAGGCAGCCCTGAGACACCATAGCCAACATCCACCAGTGAGTATGCTCTCTCCAGTAGCAATTGCCTCAGCCAGGCAGCCCTGACTCCCAGGAACCTGGACACCATAGCAACATCCACCAGTGATACTGCCCTCAACAGTGGAGTATTGCCACATCCAGGCAGCCTGGACCTTCCATCTTGATTATACCCTGAATATGTCAAGATAGTCGATTTGGAGTTTTACAACATAATGAAAAACATGACTTAATGGAACAGATAATATGCTGATGAGCAAGACCGCGATTTTTTCCTTTTCTATTAAGATTTTTTGGTGTTAAGGTATAGATGGCCAAAGGGCAACTGCTTACAATGCTACAGGTAGAAAATGTAGAGCGCGATAATCAATAATAGACATGATATTTGGACGCTAAGTACAGGATTAGGCTGGGAAAGAGTCACGAAGTCAGGTTGGGGAATTTCGCATGTCGATCAACCAATGAATAAATGGTTTTTCAAAGTGTAATCTGCACTGTCATATAGGGTTGCAAATTTGCTGCCACTGAAGCATTTTTTGGGCAAGATCCTTGTAGCATGAAATTCCCTGGTCATTGATAAACCCTTTTCAGATATATTTAAATCTTCTTTCCACTTATTATACTGATATCTATCATCTACCTCTTAGGTGCAAAATGAAAGCATTCTAGGGTGGTATGTACATTTGCTTTGAGAGGACTTTAGCCTATGGCCAGGTGCATGAGCCACATTAAGAAATGGAAAACAGTGAGAATTAGGCTTTCATTTGAGTCAGTTTGTTTAGTGTGAATATTTATGTATGAAAGTCTGGGAAAGGTTCCTGTAATACATTGTCTAGCACACAAAGCTGCAACTATTTAGAGTCTGATGAGTGAGTCTAGCTTGTTGGGTAGCAAGCTCAAAAAAATGTTGAAGATAATTGTTACTGTATTTCAATTATCTCAAGTAGTACTCCCTGGACTCACTTTGGCCTGCGTTCATTGGTTTATTCACACAGTCAAATGGAAAACAAAATATATGATCATATTCTTTGAGGACGGTATCACTGAGAGCAGTACCAGCAGCAATACAAGTAGCATACCCTGCAATGATGGTATGGGATCTGCTCAGATTAAAAATAGAGGCCTTGCTGGCTTAATACATGCTGTTACCTACAGCTCAGGTATTCTGCCACTGAGTACCATTGCTATGGTCCTGCTGCATAAAACTAATGGCTACGAAAAGAAACTCTACAAATTACCCCTCTGGGTAAGAACCCACTTAATAAAGCTTTTGCGTGAATTGTCACTGAAGATGCAAAATTGAGATTTGTCCATTCCAATAAATTAGTAGAGATACTACTGGTGGCCACACGAGAATAAGCCAAGCAGAATTTAGAAGGTTCATGGCTAAGAGTTTATTCATCGTGTCATTCAGAATTGGTAGTACAATGGTATGTAGATAAGGAGAACATCATACTCAGTGAATTAGCTCTAGAAAAAACAGTTCAACTGGAAGCCAAAGAAAGCGGCTTCTTGTTGTGTCTTATAAAACACAGCAAATAGTGATAAAGAGAAATATAAGTCGATGGATGTCTTACTCTCTCTATTGCAGAATCTCGATCTTACATAGCTGCCTGACGCAGTCAGTCTGCTGTCACAGATTCTACTGCACACTCTTTTGCAGCACAATGGGGAAATGGCTAGAGTGAAGTGCCATTGAAAAGGATGCTTGCTTTCGCAATGTAGCGATTGAATGATGTGTGTCTATGAAGCTATTACTTGTAAGACGCCTACACATGCCAGATTGTGTGTATGGTGTGTGATGCATTGTGTGACGTATGGAGTCTGAGACGCTGCAGACAGCGGTATTTTCTGTCAATTTGCTAGAAAACCGTGTGAGTTGTTACTCAGGGTCCTGACTTTGTGGTAGACGACGATTTTGTGTGGCCTCGCCTTCATTTGACAGAAGGGATTAAGCATCTTGCCTAAGTACAGAGGAAAGAGGATAATCCAGCATTGAGAACTGAACTACTCCTTTGGGAGGGTTAAAGCTTCAATCTTCAAAGAGGTGAAACATATTCTGTTCTCAACTAGTACAATAGAAACGTGTGTGTGCATAAGAGTGTACTAAGCATGGACGGTGGAGGTGTAACAGTTACTGTGTTGTGATGGTAGTTATAGTGCCTCATCCCTAAGGGTGGACCTAGTAATTTCATTGTGTGGGCACAGAGAATCTAAGGTGAGATTACGGAGTCTCTGTCTAGCACTACTCTCATAGTTGTGGCGAAACTGCGTTTATGGTACGCACTAGCTCTAAAGACCTATGTCTGAGGCTGTCTCTGAGAGTAAGAAGCTGCGCTATTTGCAATCTTGACAGGACTATGAATGGTCTTCGTGACTGAGAAGCTCACAGGTGCTGCTGTGTCGGAGCGCAATGTGTAGCAAACGTCAGTGAGGTGGAGAGAACGTAAAATTACTAGGCAGCATGCCAAGACATGGCTTGAATGTCTAGTTTTCAATTGTCCTCACCACAGTCCTAAAAACTTGTCGTGGCAAGGATTTGTTCCACTAAGCTGCCTACTGGGGGTAGGACTATACTTGTAAGAGCAGTCAATAGCGAGCTGCGCCTGCGTCTAGTCTTATTTTGCTGTGAATTGTGTGTGGTAGGAGGAGGTTTCATGCATTTGGGAGGACGAACTTCAGGGCATGAAGCATCCTGATTTGGATACATCAGGTATGAAACTTTGTGTATGATTACAAGGCTCAGGAGTGCGATGCAGGAGGGTACACTGTGTGACGTCACGCTGAACCTCTGTAGTGTCAAGAGCCAGGGTAGGACTCACAGCCCAGTCACGTAACGGGTGAGCATGGAACAGTCGGCACAGTTTTGTGGCTCGATGCCTTAACGCGCTGCGCTAGTAGGATCTTCAGCTATTGAACGCAGCACTTAGAAGTGCTGTTACTGACTTGCTGCTGAACAGTAGCATATCTTGCTACGTCGGCTCACTATGCGTAGTCATGGAGAAAGATAGACAGCATGTTGTTTAGGGTATTTTTTCAAACCTGCTCCGAGTGAATATTGAATAGTGGCGGTGATAATAACTGCTTGTCCTCACATACTTAGGTGTAACAATTCCTAGGTTCGAAGATGGTCTCTTTTGGGAAATACCAGGTTATCATTTATGAAAGTGCACCACTGATTTTTCCTTCATGCACTCTTTATTTTCTTGATGTTCTTCTACTTCTAACAGTATTTTGCTTCCTCTCCATTGAAAAGAAATGCAATTTTTTTGGTACTGCTCCTGCTGTGGAGCTGGGATCTCATTGAAAACGAAAGCTGTCTCTCCATTAAACACTCCTGCAACAGGCAGCGCTTAACAGCTTATAGATCTGAACAAGAAGCAATGCTTATAACTGGTCTTTTCAACTAATGAAGTCATAGATTACAATTGCCAGCTTGTGCACCTGCATTGGGTCTGCTTCACAGGCTGTCCCAAGCAGCGGTCGATAAACCTTACCTCGACAACTCTGTCCTTTGATCGTTTAAACTCCTTCATCGCTTTCACATTACTGTTTTGTTCACCTCACATAGAAAACCCTGTAAGGGCTGGAATGAAGGACGAAAAAATCAGCTGTAGAGAGGGGAACTTGCTGTTTCTTCAAATATACTTGGTTTCGCAAAATAATCATCTTAGTGTGGCACAACCTCATATATCCAGGATTTCTTTGCTGGGAATGTCTTGCAGGTAATAATTGAAACCTGAAAGAGATAATAGTGTACTGCTTACACAACTGTGAGTGCGGAGGTAGGTTGGTGATTGAGGGTCAAATTCCTCCTTGGTTTAACTCTGTAATGATTCAAACACTCATATCCTGCATGTCTTTCCCAGTTTATTTAAGCTCCCATGTGTTAAACAAAACTTAAATCACTCAGCATGTTCGCAGTAGATGCAGGCTCAGGTTTCAAGAAGGATCTTGCTAAGCAAATCTTAAAATGTCTTCATTTCTACCCTGTTAACCAGTATTAATATTGGGATCTTTGTGCACATGTCCAGTAGTTTTAATAATACAGCTTAGTTTAGTAAAAAAGAAATTTTATTTCTTTTCATTTTGCGCGTGTTTAATGACAGAAAATAATTTTGGACATTTTTTCCTCTTTGTGTTGGAAGTAAATCTTGTGGTGATTTTTTTCATAGACTTCCTATCTATCATAATGCACATAGATTGAGGTCCTTGGGTAGCTTGGAACAATTAAAGGTTTTATACCTGGCCATCCTTGTAGTATTAGGAAAACTTTATGACAGTCTTACAAACGAACAAGATTTTCCAAAAGTTGAACAATTCTGCCTATTTAAACATTAAGCTTATTTGGGTCTGTATTTGTCAAGGATGTTCTGTTTCCTGCGTAGACTCAAGTGTAACCTACCATGAATCTTTTCTTTTTCCTGGCTCCACATTTTCTGCTGGTGTAGGTTCAGCATTCCTGGGTTTTCACCTATAAACGTTATTTATTTAATAATTCTGAGCACCAAGTGGCAGTGGGTTGAGCAAGCAGAGATTGTGTTCTGAAGCCAGGCAGGTGTTTGGATTTACCGGGTGGAAAAGTTGTCATGGGCTTTCTCAGCTGTCCTGACATGGAGCAGAGGAAAGATTTTGCCATGTTTTGTTTCCAGAAGTAGCAAAACCAAAGCAAGGCAAACCACCAAGAGGAAAAGACAGCTGACAAATCCACCAGCACCAGTGACCCTGTGATTGAGGATATCATGTTCAGTAAGGCTTTCCTTCACCCCTGCAGCTTCATCACCATAAAACCTGCTGGAATGAAAGCTGTATTATATTAATTTCATATCCTCCTGTAATCTCATAAAATTCAATTTATTGTTCTTTCATACTTTTCATACTTTTGTTTTTTTCCCTCAGGTACTGACTTTGAAATCAAAAACCTTGTAGGAATCACATTGACCAACTGTGGAATACAGATTTGGTGCTGAAGACTGCCCAAATGATGTTCATCCATGTATGTGTTCATGAGGGCTGCTTCCTCCCTCTGGCATGATTGGAAATTTCCAGAAAGAATTCAAGTCAGGCCACTGCTCATTTGTATTCATCAGCTGCATTGCTGATGTATTAGAACTCCAAATATTGCTGCTTCCCACTCTGAATGGTCCTATAAGCTTTCATAAAAATTAATATCTGAAAATCAACAGCTGAAATGATCTGACAATTAGGGAGATGAGATGTTTATTGAAGAGTGGTAATACAGTAATTAGAGTTGATGAATGAGTTGAGTACCTTGTTTTCTCTTCATTTCTTCATTCTCCCCTAGATTTTTCAGCTGACAGGATGATACTTTTGCTCCCTGACATGATAAAATATTGTTTGCAGTGCTGGCACTGAGGTTGCATTAGTTTCACATGCGAGGGATGTGACTGGTCCTGGATTGGGTCATTTATTGTTTTCTGCAGCATCCAAATGAAACTTTTTCTTCTGACATCAGATCTGTCTACTTAGCAGAGATAATGGAATTATTTCTTTATTCCAGAATGCTTAGAACACACATTGATTTTTGAAGGCAATTTTGATTACACGAGCAGTGTTGCTAGAAAGGAAACACATTTTATTTTCCATTGTGTGGCTTCCAATCCTCTGTGTTTGAGCTGATTTGAAGTTGTGGCAGTCCTCAGACCATTTAGTGACAGGAAACAGAGGGGGAAAAGGTTATTAGATGAAATTTGACATGGCATTTTAAAAGGCCACTTCTGGCAAGGTCACAGCAGAAAAGTTTGATGATAATATGGAGAAAATGAAGAGCTGGGCTATATCTGATATACTTATGTAATCTTTTGGAACTTTATTGCTTGTTTGCCTTCTTTTGCACCTGCCAGCCTGAAATGCTCTGCCAGGAGGCTCCTGAGGTGTTTTATTTCCTTTTCCAGCCACAGGTGCGTGTGCTGAAGCACCTGAAGTGGAAATGCCCCCGTGGTGAATCGCTTTGACTACGCCAGTGCAAGAGCTGAACATGGATCAGTGCTGGATCAATCCTCAGGATGCCCCCAGAGAGGAACAGGATCATCTACCTTCGTCCATGCAGCAGGTACAGAGCAGCCTGGCTCCCTGGGGCACCTGCAGCTGGGAGGAATGGACAGCAGCACAACCTGAAATTTGGTGTTTGAACCAGCAGGGCTTTTATTGCAGACCTGCTGCTGGGATTTAAGACACTCTGTAGTTTAATATTAAAATTCACTATCTCCAGTATTCATTGGATTAGAGGTATTGTAAACTGCACTCTTAAAGGGGCAGAACTTCATACCCAGCATAAACAGAACAGGTGACTGGGATACCAGCATCATAAAGTCACCCTAGGATAGATGCATTGAGTTATTTCAAACTGAATAACTCAGACTGTGAGAGCCTGGCTGCTCTTGGTAGCTGTGTGTGAGCAGAGCATGGACAGGATCTGAAATCTTGACCCATGTCTTGTTAGACTGAGGAACAGCAGAGTTTGGGATTCTGAAGGCTCCATCCCTCTGCTGCTGGAGTGTTGCAGGAACACTGGTGGGACTGGGAGCCACCTCTCTCCTCCCAGGCTGTGTAGGAGCTGGAAGCGGGACATTTAGGAGTTGTTTAAATCATCTGGTGAGGATTTATGAGGGCTTCATTTAAGATCTGGAAGTTGGGAATGTTAGATTTTATCCCTCTGTGGTGCTGCTCCTCTCTGCTTTCCTGTCTTGGTTTGCAACAGGGAATGTTGATTGTATGAAATCCATAAAATCAGCTTTGCTTTGAAACACATCTCTTAAGGACAGTGGTAAAAATATTAGATGGAATAAAACCCCAAATCACTGATTCTCCTTGTCACAAAAATTCAGAGGCAAAAAGTAGTTTTGGACCATTCTGTAATTTTATGGAGTTTATTTCCACACTGGAGTTGGAAAGACATCAGAATTAGACATTTCCATCCAATTCCAGTACTCAGAGAAATAAACTGTTAGAGCTGCCCTGGGAGGTTCCACTGCCTCAGTCCTGTATTTATTTGCTGTTAAATTCTCTGCCATTGCTGAATTTCCCAGGGATTTGTCAATACCTGTTTGCTTCTGACTCTGCAGCCCCATGGCAGTGTTTGTGGTCTCACAAATCTTTGTCCCCAGTGGACACGCTGACTCTGGAGCAGAAAATCTTCAGTGGCCCCTACCCTACCACATCTGCATCATCCACGAGTTCAGCAACCCCAACGTCCGTAACAAGTGGGGTGAGGAGCTGGATGGACACCATAGCCAACATCAACCAGTGAGTACTGCTCACATCCAGAGAGCCCTGAGACACATAGCCAACATCAACCAGTGAGTACTGCTCACATCCAGAGAGCCCTGAGCACCATAGCAACATCAACCAGTGAGTACTGCCACATCCAGGGAGTACGCTCACATCCAGGGACCCTGGACACACATAGCCAACATCCATCAGTGAGTACTGCCACATCCAGAGAGTACTGCCCACATCCAGAGAGCCCTTGGACACCATAGCCAGCATCCACCAGTGAGTACTGCCACATCCAGAGAGTACTGCTACATCAGAGAGCCTGAGACACATAGCCAACATCCACCAGTGAGTACTGCCCACATCCAGAGAGCCTGAGACACATAGCCACATCCACCAGTGAGTACTGCCCACATCAGAGAGCCCTGAGACACCTAGCCAATCAACAGTGAGTACTGCCCACATCCAGAGAGCCCTGAGACACCATAGCCACATCACCAGTGAGTATGCCCACATCAGAGAGCCTGAGACACCATAGCAACATCACCAGTGAGTACGCCACATCCAGAGAGCCCTGAGACACCATAGCCAACATCAACCATTGAGTACTGCTCACATCCAGTGAGTACTGCCCACATCCAGTGGTACTGCTCACATCCAGAGAGCCTGAGACACCATAGCCAACATCCACGATGTGAGTACTGCTCACATCCAGAGAGCCCTGAGACACCATAGCCAACATCAACCAGTGAGTACTGCTCACATCCAGTGAGTACTGCCCACATCCAGTGAGTACTGCTCACATCAGAGAGCCTGAGACACCATAGCCAACATCCACCAGTGAGTACTGCCACATCCAGAGAGCCTGAGACACCATAGCCAACATCCACCAGTGAGTACTGCCACATCCAGTGAGCCCTGAGACACATAGCAACATCCACAGAGAGTACTGCTCACATCCAGGGAGCCTGGGACACATAGCCAACATCCACCAGTGAGTACTGCTCACATCCAGTGAGTACTGCCCACATCCAGAGAGCCCTGGGACCATAGCCAACATCCACCAGTGAGTACTGCTCACATCCAGAGAGCTCTGAAGACACCATAGCCAACATCCACGAGAGTACTGCCACATCCAGAGAGCCCTGAGACACCATAGCCAACATCAA
This sequence comes from Sporophila hypoxantha, assembly GCA_002167245.1. Lineage (NCBI taxonomy): Eukaryota > Metazoa > Chordata > Aves > Passeriformes > Thraupidae > Sporophila > Sporophila hypoxantha. Next base: position 1,460,774 of record NDFG01000093.1, read on the forward strand.
CCGTGAGTACTGCTCACATCCAGTGAGTACTGCTCACATCCAGGGAGCCTGACACCATAGCCAACATCAACAGTGAGTACTGCTCAGAGCCGGCAGCCCTGAGACACCATAGCCAACATCCACCAGTGAGTATGCTCTCATCCAGTAGCAATTGCCCTCACCGGCAGCCCTGACCTCCCAGGACCCTGGGACACATAGCCAACATCACCAGTGAGTACTGCCTCAACCAGTGAGTATTGCCCAACATCCAGGCAGCCCTGACCTTGCAGTACTCACTGGATGTGAGCAGTACTCACTGGTGGATGTTGGCTATGGTGTCCCAGGGCTCCCTGGATGTGAGCAGTACTCTCTGGTGGATGTTGGCTATGGTGTCTCAGGGCTCACTGGATGTGGGCAGTACTCACTGGTGGATGTTGGCTATGGTGTCTCAGGGCTCTCTGGATGTGGGCAGTACTCACTGGTGGATGTTGGCCTATGGTTGTTCAGGGCTCTCTGGATGTGAGCAGTACTCCTCTGGATGTGGGCAGTACTCACTGGTGGATGCTGGCTATGGTGTCCAAGGCTCTCGTAAGGGCTTCTGGATGTGGCAGTACTCTCTGGATGTGGGCAGTACTCACTGATGGATGTTGGCTATGGTGTCCAGGGCTCCTGGATGTGAGCAGTACTCCCTGGATGTGGGCAGTACTCACTGGTTGATGTTGGCTATGGTGTCTCAGGGCTCTCTGGATGTGAGCAGTACTCACTTGGTTGATGTTGGCTATGGTGTCGTCAGGGCTCTCTGGATGTGAGCAGTACTCACTGGTTGATGTTGGCTATGGTGTCCATCCAGCTCCTCACCCGCACCTTGTTGCGGACGTTGGGGGGGTTGCTGAACTCGTGGATGATGCAGATGTGGTAGGGGTAGGGGCCACTGAAGATTTTCTGCTCCAGAGTCAGCGTGTCCACCTGGGGACAAAGATTTGTGAGCACCACAAACACTGCCATGGGGCTGYAGAGTCAAGAGCAAACAGGTATTGACCAAATCCCTGGGAAATKCAGCAATGGCAGAGAATTTTAACAGCCAAATAAATACAGGACTGAGGGCAGTGGAACCTCCCCAGGCCAGATCTAACAGTTTATCTTCTTGAGTACTGGAATTGGATGGGAAATGTCTAATTTCTGATGTCTTTCCCAACTCCAGTGTGGAAATAAACTCCWTAAAATTACAGAATGGTCCAAAACTACTTTTTGCCCTCTGAATTTTTGTGACAAGGAGGGAATCAGTGATTTGGGGTTTTATTCCCATCTAATATTTTTACCACTGTCCTTTAAGAGATGTGTTTCAAAGCAAAGCTGATTTTATGGATTTCATGTACAATCAACATTCCCCTGTTGGCAAACCAAGACAGGAAAGCAGGAGAGGAGCAGCACCACAGAGGGATAAAAYCWAACAKTCCCAACCTTCCAGATCTTAAATGAAGCCCTCATAAATCCTCACCAGATGATTTAAACAACTCCCTAAATGTCCCTGCTTCCAGCTCCTACACAGCCTGGGGGAGGAGAGGGTGGCTCCCAGTCCCACCAGTGTCCTGCAACACTCCAGCAGCAGGAGGGATGGAGCCTTCAGAATCCCAAACTCTGCTGTTCCTCAGTCTAACAAGACATGGGTCAAGGATTTCAGATCCCTGTGCCATGCTCTGCTCACACACAGCTACCAAGAGCAGCCAGGCTCTCACAGTCTGAGTTAYTCAGTTTGAAATGAACTCAATGCATCTRTCCTAGGGTGACTTTATGATGCTGGTATCCCCAGTCACCTGTTCTGTTTATGCTGGGTATGAAGTTCTGCCCCTTTAAGAGTGCAGTTTACAATACCCTCTAATCCAATGAATACTGGAGATACTGAACTTTAATATTTAATCTAGCAGAGTGTCTTAAAATCCCAGCAGCAGGTTCTGCAATAAAAGCCCTGCTGGTTCAAACACCAAATTTCAGGGTTGTGCTGCTGTCCCATTCCCTGCCCCAGCTGCAGGGGTGCCCCAGGGAGGCCAGGCTGGCTCTGTACCTGCTGCATGGGACGAAGGTAGATGATCCTGTTCCTCTCTGGGGGCATCCTGAGGATCTGATCCAGCACCTGATCCATGTTCAGCTTCTTGCACTGGGCGTAGTCAAAGCGATTCACCACGGGGGCATTTTCCACCTTCAGGTGCTTCAGCACACGGCACCTGGTGGCTGGAAAAGGAAATAAAACACCTCAGGAGCCTCCTGGCAGAGCATTTCAAGGCTGGYAGGTGCAAAAGAAGGCAAACAAGCAATAAAAGTTCCAAAAGATTACATAAGTATATCAGATATAGCCCAGCTCTTCATTTTCTCYATATTATCATCAAACTTTTCTGCTGTGACCTTGCCAGAAGTGGCCTTTTAAAATGCCATGTCAAATTTCATCTAATAACCTTTTCCTCCCTCTGTTTCCTGTCACTGAAATGGTCTGAGGACTGCCACAACTTCCAAAATCAGCTCAAACACAGAGGATTGGGAAGCCACACAATGGAAAATAAAATTGTTTCCTTTCTAGCAACACTGCTCGTGTAATCAAAATTGCCTTCAAAAATCAATGTGTGTTCTAAGCATTCTGGAATAAAGAAATAATTCCATTATCTCTGCTAAGTAGACAGATCTGATGTCAGAAGAAAAAGTCTTCATTTGGATGSTGCAGAAAACAATAAATGACCCAATCCAGGAGCAGTCACACCCTGGCATGTGAAACTAATGCAACCTCAGTGCCAGCACTGCAAACAGATTTTTATCATGTCAGGGAGCAAAAGTATCATCCTGTCAGCTGAAAAAYCTAGGGGAGAATGAAGAAATGAGAGAAAAACAAGGTACTCAAACTCATTTCATCAACTCCTAATTACTGTATTACCACTCTTCAATAAACATCTCATCTCCCTAATTGTCAGATCATTTCAGCCGTTGATTTTCAGATATTAATCTTTATTAAAGCTGTTATAGGAGCCATTCAGAGTGGGAAGCAGCAATATTTGGAGTTCTAATACATCAGCAATGCAGCTGATGAATACAAAATGAGCAGTGGCCTGACTTGAATTCTTTCTGGAATTTCCAATCATGCCAGAGGGAGGAGGCAGCCCTGCCATGAACCACATACCATGGATGAACATCATTTTGGGGCAGTCTTTCAGCACCAAATCTGTTATTCCACAGTTGGTCAATGTGATTCCTACAAGGTTTTTGGATTTCAAAGTCAGTACCTGAGGGGGGGAAAAAAAAAAAGTATGAAAGTATGAAAGAACAATAAATTGAATTTTATGAGATACAGGAGGATATGAATTAAAATAATACAGCTTCAGTTCCCAGCAGGTGTTTATGGTGATGAAGCTGCAGGGGTGARGGAAAAGCCCTTACCTGAACATGATCATCCTCAATCACAGGGTCACTGGTGCTGGTGGATTTGTCAGCTGTCCTTTTCCTCTTGGTGGTTTGCCTTGGCTTTGGTTTTGCTACTTCTGGAAACAAAAACATGGCAAAATCTTTCCTCTGCTCCATGTCAGGACAGCTGAGAACAGCCCATGACAACTTTTCCCACCCAGGTAAATYCAAACACCTGCCTGGCTTCAGAACCAATCTCTGCTTGCTCAAACCCCACTGCCAGCTTGGTGCTCAGAATTATTAAATAAATAACTTTATAGGTSAAAACCCAGGAATGCTGAACCTACACCACAGAAAGATGTGGAGCCAGGAAAAGAAAAGATTCATGGTTAGGTTACACTTGAGTCTCTGCAGGAAACAGAACATCCTTGACAAATACARGACCCAAAATAGCTTTAATGTTTAAATAGCAGAAATTATCTCAAACTTCTGGAAAATCTGTTCTTTGTAACTGTCACTAAGTTTTTCCTAATACTGCAAAGGATGCCCAGGTATAAAATCCTTTAATGTTCCCAAGCTCCACCAGGGACCTCAAATTCYTGCTTGATTTGATAGATGAGTCTTTGAAAAAAAATCACCACAAGCATTATTTCCAACACAAAGAGGAAAAAATGTCCCAGAATTAATTTTCTGTCATTAACACAGCAAAATGAGAAATTATTTTACTAAAACTAAGCTGTCTTTATTAAAACATATGGCATGTGCACAAAGATCCCCAAATTAATTACTGGTCCTAAGGTAGAAACCAGACATTTTAAATTTATGAGCAAGATCTCTTCTTGAAACCTGAGCTGCATCTACCTGCAGAACATCTGAGGTGATTTAAGTTTTGTTAACACGTGGGAGCATTAAATAAACCCGAAGAACATCAGGATATGAAGTGTTTGAATCATTCCAAGTTAACCAAGGCAGGAATTTGCCCTCAATCATCCCTACCTCCAGCACTCACAGTTGTGTAAGCAGCACATTTCATCTTTCAGTTTCATTTTACCTGCCAGACATTCCCAGCAAAGAATCCTGGATATATGAGGTTGTGCCACACTAAGATGATTATTTTGGAAACCAAGTATATTTGAAGAAACAGCAAGTTCCCCTCTCACATCTGTTGTTTTCTCCCTTCATTCCAGCCCTTCAGGRGTTTTATGTGAGGTGAACAAAACAATAATGTGAAGCATGAAGGWGTTTAACAAAAGGACAGTTTTCAGTAAGTTTGATCACCCTGCCTTAMACCCTTGGAAGCAGAACCCAATGCAGGTGCACAAGCCTGGCTCAATTGTAATTATGACTTCATTAGCTGATAAAGCACCAATTATAACCTTTGCCTTCTTGTTCAGATCTAAGTGTAGCTGCTGCCTTTGCAGGGAGTGTTTTAATGGAGAGACAACTTTTGTTTCAATGAATCACAGCCTCCACAGGCAGGCAGAGTACCAAAAAATTGCATTTGCTTTTCAATGGAGTGAAGCAAATACTGGTTAGAACGTATGAAGAACACAAAAATAAAGAGCTGCATGGAGGAAAAAGTCAGTGGCACTTTCAGAGAAACCTGATGATGGCACCTCTGTTCCATCAAGCTCTGACCCTYTGAAACCACTCAGGTTTAAATCCCAAACAAGCTGCACYTCAGAGCTCCTRGGGAGCTGCAGCTGCTCAGAGCTGTCTCAGGGCAGCACTGCATGCACTCAGCCCTTACTCTGGCTGTGAGTCCTACCTGGCTCTGACACCAGAGGCACGTGGGACAGCCTGCTCCTGGCCCTGGTCAGGGGTCTCCGTGGGTACTCCTCCATGCAGTCCAGCTGCCAGCCCGGGGGCTGCGTGCTCTGCTCCTGGCTGCCAGCCCCACAGGCACTCCCACTAGTCCTGTCATGCCCAGGCTCTCCTGCAGCCCCACAGTCTGGCAGTGTCCTAAGTGCAAAGTCTGGCCCGTCCCTGCAGGCCCCRCTGGTGGAGGGGCTCTCCCCATCCCACCCCCCGCTCGTCCTGCGCTGCTGTGCCCGGGAGCAGCAGCGGGAGCACACGGAGCTCTCCTCGGGCTCCCTCTCACTGCACCCATCCCTCCTGCAGGGAGAGCAGCCACACTGCCTGCACTCCTCTCCAGCTGCCGGGCTGCTGCCAGCAGAGTGGCTCTGGGCTGCCTGGGCACAGTCAGGGCTGGGGGAAGCAGCACTGCAGGAGCTGGGTGTTGCTGTGGACGCCGGGGCGTTGCTGCAGCTGCCGTAGGAATCCTTGCTCTTGCTCCTCTCGGGCATGTCACTGGCTGCTTTCATGTCAGCTTTGATCTGCTCACTGGTCACCTGGCAGCCCTTCTCACAGCTGCTCTCCTCCAAGGGGAACTGCTTGGCCTGGCCCCCGTGGCTGGTGCTGCATCTCTTCCGCAGGGGGGTCTTGCCTTTGCCGCTCACTGCAGGAGTGAAGGGAGGGAGAGCAGTGAGAAACCCCAACAAACCTCAGTGCTCCTCTGTGAAGGTACTGAAACACAGGGCAGCCCAGAGGCCAATAACAACCTCCCCAGGAATGGGAATTATTGGTGTTTGTAGCTGTTGCTGCACCTTTGGAACATCTTGTAGCCATTTTGGAGTGATGTGCTGGAGGGTTTGCACACAAATCCACCAGATTGTCCAGAGCAGCTCACTGCTCACAGAGGCACTGATAACAGAATCAAATACAGAATAGTTTGGGTTGGAAGGACCTTCAAGCTCCTCCAGTGCCCCCCCTGCCATGGCAGGGACACCTTCCACCGTCCCAGGTGCTCCCAGCCCCAATGTCCAACCTGGCCTTGGGCACTGCCAGGGATCCAGGGGCAGCCCCAGCTGCTCTGGGCACCTGTGCCAGGGCCTCACACCCTCACCTGGAGGGATTTTTTTCCTAATATCTAATCTAGAGAGGCTTCTGTTTTCTTAAAAATGAGGAATACATCTGAGGAATCAAACAGGAACAGCCAGGACTGAAGTTCACATTTCAGCAGCTCAGCTCCCCCTCCTGGGTCTGGGCAGTGCTGCCAGCAGTAACAGCAGGCTCAGCTCACAGGTGAAAAACCCACACAAATCATAACAGAACTTACTCCCAGGATTACTGAGGTTGGAAAAGCCCTCCCAGCCCATCCAGTCCCAGCTGTGCCCCATCCCCACCTTGCCCCCAGCTCAGAGCACTGAGTGYCACCTCCAGCCCTTCCCTGGACACCTCCAGGGATGGGGATCCAAACCTCCCCCTGGGCAGCCCCTGCCAAGGCCTGGCACCCTTTCCAAGCAGGAATTCCTCCTRAATGTCTGTATGAATCCTCTCARCTCAKTACAGTACCCAAGCCCCAGATCCCCAACATTGGCAATACAAAAGCTGATATAAATTCTCTCCAAACACAGATTCTTTCCCCCCTGAAACCAGAACTGACATCCACATTGTGGAATCACAGGCTTGATAAATTCTGTCCATTGGGAATCCCAAAGAGGAGCTGCAGGTCTCTGATCAGTGCAGCACCACTCTGTTTCTGTACAAGACCTGTGACTGCAGCCCAAACATGTCCTTCCACCTTCACTCTACATTCCAAACCAAGCTGGAAATGAACCTGAACCACATGGAARGACTGAAGCTTAAGCAGGAATGTTGCACACCTGAAGGTTCCCTGGTTTCCACTGGATCCCTGCTCTTCTCTTCCCCATCTGAGTAACTCTGTGCAATGCTGTTGGAGATGCAGGCTCTGGAAGTGCCCATGTTTTCCTCCTCATCCTCACTGTCTGAATCATGGATGGTAATAGGAGCTGCTTTTACAGCAGGTTGAATTCCACTTGGTCCTAAGAAGGAGAATATCAGCATTTCATGTAAAAATTAACCAAGCATGGACTAAAGGACTGAAAATCTTTTAGCACTGCTTGAAAAACTGATAAGAAATTAATTGGAGTCAATTTAGCCACCCATTCTGTGGGCCCCTCACTGAAATCTAAATGGGAGAAGAGCAAAATACTGCATGTCAGCATTAAAGCATTCTGGTTTGGAAGGGGAGGAGTGTCACAATGGAGTGTTACTTCAGGCTGTTGGGATATTCAGCAGAAAATTATATTCTCCAGCAAAAAGTGGCAACAAAAGAATCAAGACTGCCTTGTGTCACTAATTAAATTAAATTAACATTGGAACAAGTTGTGTGGCTTGAGAAAAGGCAAAAACAACCTGAGTGTTGCAGTGAAAGAACTAAGGCCATGAACACCAACAGAGCAACAGGACAAGTTCATTGAGGCCTTCTGAYTTTTATTATGCTGAGCACAAAAATCAGGTTTAAGGTCAAGGTATTTCCCTGCATATGCAAAGAAAGCTCTGGGCTGTAACAGAGAATAAATTCMTTCACAGAACTAAGCTGTGCTAACATCATTATTCAAAATCAGGCAACCCTGCTTAAGCAAAACATCCAAAACCAGACTTAAGAGTGGTAAATGAATCCCTTGGGGAGATACCAAGAGGTGATTTCCTCCCAAACCCAGTTACCTGCTTGCTCCTCATCCACCTCCATGGGAACAACAGCCTGGCTGGGAGCTGGCAGCTCGTCCTGGCCCTGCCCAGCAGCCTCCCCTTCCTCCTGTGCCACCTCCTCCATCTCATTCAGGGCTGCAAAGGSCAACAGGAGGTCAGGAACAGGAAACAGAACAAACTGAGCCCTCAAACACCCACAGGAAATMAATAAAAACTGCCTTGATTCCTTTGGTGAGCCTCTGGGTTTCACAAATTATCTCACAGATTTGTTCTACATCTCTGTATCCAAAGCCCAGCCCAACTTTTGGGGCTTAGTTCACTCAGATTAAAGCTCCACACCAGGAGCTGAAAGAGCAACAAGCTTTCAGTGCAGATTCCCATCTTCACCAGGAGCCGATGTGAGTGGGACTGCAGATAAAATCCTACCCCAAAAGCTCCCCCAGGATTCCCCTCAGCAGCAAATCCCCCCAAAGCTCCCCAGGATTACCCTCAGCAGCAAATCCCCCCAAAGCTCCCCAGGATTACCCTCAGCCCCAATCTGCTGCTCCTCAGCGGGGCCCTCCTGGCGCAGCTCGTTCTCCTCGTTCTGCTCGTTGGGGTGCTGGTGGTTGTTGTGGTGCATGTTGGGGTTGTTGTTGTTGTTCTGGTGGTTGTTGTTGTTGTCATTGTCATTGTTGGAGTTCTGATTGCTCACCAGGGCAGAGGAGACCCCAATTCCTGTGCCTGCACTTAGGCCCACACGAGCACAGCCCTGGAAACAAAGAGCAGAATTTGAGATTTGAGAAGATGGAGCTGTTTTCTCAACATCCCCTAAAGGCATCAGGAAAACTACTCTGCTGGAACTGTCTAGGAATTTGTCACTGTTCAACTCCTAATGAAAGGGAAAGTCCTCAAAGCCCTTCATTTTAATCTATTAATTGTGTTAATCTATTAATTTGCTGTGGGATGATGACATGAATACAAACAGCAGATCAGAGCCTTCCCAACACACCAGGTACCATTAATGGCCAAAGGAAGCAGGTTTTACACTTTGCATTGCCTGCCAGCAGGCTACCAAGGATTTGTGTTACAGTGTGGGAGGGGACAATGTGAAGAAATAAAATTCTTAAGCTCTGAGAGCACTTCAAAAGGGAAATACTACCCCATTTCACCCAGCAAAAAATCATAAAAACCTCTTAGTATTGTAAAGAGAGGCCTAAGAGGAAAGAACAATACAAAAAGCAGCAGCACAGTGAAATATCAGCAGAGACCTTGAGAGAACGAGTGAGTTTTAATTTTGATAGAATCAATGAGCTTTTTTCTCTGGTCACACATTCATTCCCTGACACTGCTCCCATTTGTAGAAGCAGCACCACTCTCCCCAGCATTTCATGCTAAAAGCAACTGCAAACCAAAGTAATTTATTAACAACCTCTTCAATTAACAACAACTTTGAGAAGAATGCACAGCAGCTGGAGCACACTGGTGTGCCAATGAAATGGAAACAAGAAAAAACCCTGGCAATGAGAAAAAGCCAAACCATTCCCTGGAATTTACCTTTGGAGGCTCTCTAAACATCTGGTCCAGAGAAATGAACTCCAAGCTTGGCAGTAACTCGATGAACTGACTGAAAGAGTCCAGCTTGATGGCATGGCACCTCACCAGGGTCAGGTCAACCAGGCGGGTCCACCTCGAGTGGTCTGGAACACAAGAGAGGCCTTTCCTGAGGGATTCCCACCTCACTCCTTGCTTATCACCCCCTTTTCAGATCTGAGAGCAGCATCCTCTGGATCTCCATCMTGCTCCCAGCACCACCATGGCCCCAAAGCAAGCATCATCTACTGTACTTACTAACAACAGAACAAGCAGTACTAGAGCAGAGAAATTCTGGTTTAGCACAGAAATTCATATAATAGCTCTGAAATTTCAAAGGTGTGCAATACCTGTGATCCAATTATTTGGGTTATGTAGATGTGGGCAGTTGTAAATGACCAGATACTTGATGAAAGAAAAAACTTCATTTACAGCTTTCATACCAATATCTGTAATAATTCCTGGGTTTTCAACCACATCAGCCAAGCCGTACCTCACCAAGTCCGTACTCGTCATTTTACCTATAAAAGAGAGGAGCAGACACAGCAGTAAATTTGTCTTTTATAGCAGGATTTTCTAACTCCCTACTGATCAGATCATTCCTTTAATAAAGCTCAGCYTTCCCAGTCTCAGGTAAGATGAAAACCAGATTGGCTGTATGAGATCAGCAGCCTCAATACATGCAACATTAATATTCTTATTAATCACTGAGAACATGATGGAAAACACAGCAATTTCTGTAATCCTTGTGTTTTTTATGGACATAAAAAGTGTCATACACTGTAGTAAAAACTCATCAACGTAGCCTAGGTGAAGAGTTTCAAACTGTGGGAATTCCAGTTCAGCCATCTTCAAAGCAGAAAAAACACCATCTTTGGTCAAGGAAGGCTGGATCCGCACTTCGTGCAACCTGCAGGGAATTCAGAATTGCTCCTATCAAAATCCAGGCCAAAACACAGAAAACACTCCAGAAGGTGCCCTGTTCTAATRGAACAGAGAATCTGGCAGGACTCAGAGGGTATTTGCAGTTATTTTAATCACAGAACACTCTTGTTATGCAAAGTTTTTTTGTGCATTCCTTAAATTCTGATGGTTGTTCTGGCTCTTGGATGTCATTTCTAAGATATTTATTTTGAAAAAGGGGAAACCAAGAGAGATCTGAAGGGAGGTACCTTCGTGCAGCAGTTATGATGAGGTAGCCAAGATCCACTTCAAGTGCATTCTTGCAAGCTCCCAGAACTATAGTGTGCAAATTCCTAAAACCACCTGGCAAATAAAGAAAAGCCTTCTTACACTTCAGCCTCACATCACACCTCAGCCCCACACATTTTCACCAGTGTTGTCTTAACCTTTTTCAGCAAAACAAGAAAACAAATATTTGCACCCAACCCCTCCAATCSTGGTTCTGCTCCTCAACAAATGTAGCTCATTAAGAGTTAATTGCAGTTAGAATATCACAATTCCACCCAATACAAAGCATGTTCAGCACTATGACCACAGGTTCAAATACTCAAAAAAGAACATGCTACAGACAAAAAGCCCCCGAAATTTGCTAAAGCTTTAATTAATTAATTAATTAATTTTTATTTAGGTATGAGGGAGTAGGAGYTTCCCACCAGATCTCCAGCTGTCTTCTACCACGTGCTGGATAAGTCCTCCAAGAAATGGAACACGGACCAGCTCCAAGTGCTCCAGATTCCTGGCAGAAGCCAGGCCTGTCACCAGGGGAACATACTTCAGAGAGTTTGTGGGTCCTGCACACAACAAGGCCAGAAAGACAGAGCAGAGGTTCACTTCTCCCTGAATTATCCCACGGAAGAACTAAAACACATCCACACAAATCCCTCTAGAGCAGGAAGTCAACAGAACCACACAGCACCAAGTAAGGGACAGGACAGGGAGAGATTTCTGTCCAACACCACAAATCAAACAAGGGCTGCTCTCAGAATGTGGAATTCCAAGACTTTAACAGAACCAGATTTCCTCCATGCTCTACCATCCCCTTCAGACAGGAAGAATCCCTCTTACCAGCACAGTTCCTCATGACAAAAGCACGTAAGCTGATACAAAGGAAATCTTTAAAAGGCTGTGGTTTGGTGAGTCTCACCCACTTCAAATAAAGGTGCCTCAGCATTGGGATACAAGGAATCTCAGGGACATTCACCCCTAATAATACATAAACAAAACAAACAAACATTTTAAACAAGCTTTAAACTAATCCTCTGCATGACAAATTCTGGCTTTCAAAAGGAAGCTTTTCTGTGCTTTGTGGCAAGTGAGAAAAGCTGTGAACCCTTGAAACACAAGTTCTTCACCTTGGTTTGTCAATAATTCTTTAGAACTTGCCCTCTGCACCTGCTATCAAATATCCAACTAAGATCTCCAAGATGCCACAGCCCAAACTCCCTCTCCTCCAAAGAATTACAAATCTGCAGAGTTTCAAAGCCTTTAAATCCACCTGTGTTGAAGCCAACTACTTCACCACGACCACACTCACCTACTAAGTGCAAAGTCTGAATTTTAGCTCCTATAGGAATTTTCAGCTTGTTCTCAGGAGGAATTGGAAAAGCACCATTACGATTACGAAACTTCCCTAAAATGTGGACTTGGGGCATGTATGTCCAAATAGCTTCCACCAGCTCTAAATGAGAGGTCTCAACACCCTGGATAAAAGGAAGCAAAGCAAATGCTCTAACACCAGTTCAACAACAACATCCTCTTARCCATGTAAACTACAGAATGCAACGTTATTTCACTTTTCATTTCTAGCAAGACTTGTCTGTTTAAAAGCAGAGGGATCAGAGCTTTAATTCCTTGCTGGGCTTAACAGCACCTGGGATCCCAGTGGTGCAACTAAAAATAGTTGTGATCAGCAAACAGGGTCACAATTAACTCCTCCCTGTGCAGCCAGGCCTAAACCAAAGCCCTGGAAGCACCAAGTCYCTGTCACAATTTTTAACAGTGCTGAAGGAGGTTCTCTCCCAAGTCCAGCCACTCACCAGCAAATTTGGACAGGCCTGCAAAGCCTCTAAAACTCCAGGAATGCTGAAAGCTTCGTGGCCACGGACTCGGCGCCTTTCCAGATACCTGGGATGAAGACCATAAAGTTGTTCAATGTCTGGCATCTTCCTCAGCAGCGTTAGGAAGCTGGAATCAGTGAAACCTAAGACAACAACAACACATTTGGTATTGGTGTGGCAGCAGACACTCRGCTCTGAAGGGAAAGCCAAACACACTTCTCTCTTTATGTGGCAGTACAAGTTCTGCGGTGTTGGAAAGATGCACTTGGTGAAGCAATAGCTTTTCTTTTACTTCCACATTCTAGAAATCATGACCTAAATACTCCTCTGCCTTGAATTTTGCAGGTTTGCTACATGTTTCCTTCAGAGGAGTTTCATGGCTGCAGGGTTCACTGTGCTCTCTCCTTCCTCACATGAAGCTYTGTGGGTCTATTTTTCCTGGAATTCCATTTATCAACTCCATGGCTCAAAAAAATCCCAGCTGGATCCCTTACTTCAGTTCACTATTCACCACAGCTCACATTTCTCACAGAAACAGGATGGTTTCTTAAAGCAAAAGTTTATTTTATTTTAGTGAAAGACAGCATATAAAAAGGATTTTAACTGGCTAAGTTACTTGTATTTACACCAATTTAGGTTAGGTCTAAACACCTGCTTAATACCAGCCATAGTCAATCTCAATTTGCAAATCCTCTCATTTTCAGAATTCCYTCATTTTAGCTGTGTCCCCCATCAAATCTCAGCAGTGCAATTTAAASCCAACAGAAATCCTGGTACTCACAGGGCTCACCCAGACTGACAAATTTATCTATTGATCTGCAGGTRACTCGAGGTGTGACATCAAAACTTATCCTTACATTGTTAAGTGCTGGCAGATGAGTTGCTCTCTCACTCCATTGTATTTTTTGCTGCCTGCACGCAAACAGCCTCTTCATGGCATAACCCYTGGATAAACTCCCTTCCAGCAATCAGACAAACAAAGATTGTATTGACAGGTGCCTACAGAGCACTCCCAGTCACAGAATCACAGAATGAACTGGCTTGGAAAAGACCTTTGAGATCAAGTCCAACCTATGATCTAATACAGCAACGCCAAATTTGTATTTACATGCAGACAGAGACTTGGCAAGCCACTCCCCAGGGCAGCCAGGCAAAGGAAGGGGAGATCCAACCAAGTGCAGGGTTACTGAGCAGAGGGGAGAGGCAGGGAGCAGCTCACCTGTGGGCATGTACTCCCACCAACGCCCCGCACACAGATCCACCACCTTGACCACGCGCAGGTACAGCGTCACCGCCTCCTTCAGCTTCCGCGACAGGCACTCCATGCACATGATGTCCTGCAAGGGCAGGTACCTGGGGACAGCAAAACAGCCCTGCTGCAGCCTCCAGCTGGCCCAAACACAGCCTGTACCTGGGGACAGGTACTGGGGAACAGCAAAACAGCCTGCTGCAGCCTCAGTCTGGCCAAACACAGCCCTGTACCTGGGGACAGTACTGGGGCAGCACAACAGCCCTGCTTGCAGCCTCCAGCTGGCCACACACAGCCTGTACATGGGGACAGGTAGACTGGGGACAGCACAAACAGTCCTGCTGAAGCCTCCAGCTGGCCCAAACACAGCCTGTAACCCTGGGGAACAGGTACCTGGGGACAGCAAACAGCCCTGGTGCAGCCTCCATTGCTGGCCCAAACACAGCCTTGTACTGGGACAGGTACTGGGAAGCAAAAACAGCCCTGCTGCATGCTCGACCAGCTGGCCCACAGCATGGCTGTATAACGTGGGGACAGGTACCTGGGACAGCAAAACAGCCCTGCTGCAGCCTCCAGCTGGCCCAAACAACGCCTGCTACTGGGGAAGGTACTGGGGACAGGTAGCTGGGAAGAGCACAACAGCCTGCCTGCAGCCTCCAGCTGGCCCACAGCATGGCCTGTACCTGGGGACAGCAAAACGAGCCCAGCTGGCACAGATCAGGCCCTGTACCTTGGGGACGACGTACCTGGGGACTAGCACAAAGACCCCAGCTGGCCCACAAGCATGGCCTGTACTGGGGAAGCACAAAGAGCCCAGCTGCCCACAGCAATGGCTCTGTCCTGGGACAGCACAAAGAGCCCCAGCTGGGCCACAGCAACAGGCTGTACCTGGGGCACGTACCTGGGGACAGGCACAAAAAGCCCTGCTGCAAGCCTCCAGCTGGCCCAGCAGTGGCCTGTACGCTGGGCTGCCCTGGGATCAGGTACCTTTGGGGGACAGCACAAAGAGCCCCAGCTGGCCCACAGCACAGCCTGCCTGCAGCACTGGGGCATTTCTCACAGGGCATTGCCCAGAGTTCAGTCCGGAGTTCTGCTAAGCAGTGACTCAGCATTCCTGACACTGAGTGTGGAACAGTCACACAAATGGAGCATTAAATGCACAGATGACTTGGTTCTCTGGTATATCATAGAATCACAGAATGTTTGGGTTGGAAGGGACCTTARAGCCCATCCAGCCTAGCCTTGGGCACTCCCAGGRATCCAGGGGCAGCCACAGCTTCTYTGGGCACCCTGTGCCAGGGCCTGYCCMCCCTCACAGGGAATAATTCCTTCCTTAAAGTTAATGCAAACCAATCCAAACCCTGCTGACCCAGCCATTTCCATCAACAGGTTTGATTAAGTTACTTTCTTTTTCTAGCACATACTGCAAGCTCAATTCCCAAATGTTTTGGAGAGCTGCTGTTTTCCAAGAACTTGTGGGTGAGGTCTTATGTTTTGGATAACAGGGCTGAGTGAACACCTGGGAGAAGGGCTTTGCTGCAGGGGAGGTCACATCCTCACCCCAGATCCCTTCTGCAGATGCAACAATTCCCAAACAATCACCTCAACTGTGCCCTACCCAAAGTGTATTTCTGCTCTAAAATCAATACTTAGAATTATATCACTTTTTTATTTCTTCTTAATTCTAACATTCATGACACTCACATAAATTAATTTTCAGTTTACAAATGAATTTGGAAACTGACAAAAACATTTGTCATCCCTTTTTACCTACCACTCCACTCATGGTACACCCATGAGTGTGGTACCATGGTACACCTGTTTGCTGTGTCACAAACAGGTGAAGTCAGAGAAAAAATAAACAAGCTTATTTGTTTCAATAAGAAGCCCTGAACTGATTTCTGCCAGGCTGCTCACCTAAAGATGTGGCAAAGCACTTCATGAGAGAGTTGGTTCATGTAATCTTTTGGCTCCTCAGCTTTGGTAGACTCTGCCCCTTCCCTGCTCACTGCTTTCACAGTTTTCCGCCGGGGCCCCATCTCTGCTGCGAGCTCTGCTGGGAGGAAACGGGCACAGAGTCATGAARTTCAGGCACCTGAAACACAGAGGGACACAGCACAGAGGGAGCAGCAGWGCAAAAAACAAGCTGGGGTTTGATTAGACACAAGGGCTCCCACAAAACCTGAGCATTCTCACACAGACCCTCCCAGCTGAGGGAGTGATGAAGAAATGTCAGCACAGGTTTAACCAGAGATCAGCTCTTTTTATGAATAAAAAACCTTCAGAGATCCCACCCTGAGATCAAGGCAGTCACAGGGAAGCTGTGCAGGGATCACCAGCTCAGCACCAACTACTGGAACCAATGTTCCAGTGCCAAAGTCTGTCCAGAAGAAAAATTATTTATTCTTCTTTTTGGAAAAAATGGACTCCTGCTGATCACTCTCCAAAAATCCCATTAAAAGCCTTCAAACCAGCTCCTCTTGGAGGTGAGAACAGYGAGTAAAATATTCAGAGTGCTGAGTTACAGATCAAAGGCACAGAAAGTCACTGGAGGCAGCGTGCAGGATCCTCTCTCTGCTCCTCCCTGAGCTGTGTCCTCCCCTCTGCAGCACTCCCAGGCTCTGGGGYTCCAGTGCTTCATGTAAAAACACCCACAATTACCATGGAAGCAACAAATCAGCAACTWAACAAAGATTAACTCACTGCTAACAGAAAATCACCTTCTACAGATGCTGAGAGATCCTTTCATGACTGTACCTGGCAAAGATTTATTTCATTCTAACACAAGAACAGGAAKGAGGAGGGCAGAGCATCACCAGCTCAGTGAACCTGTTAAACAGGTTGGATGCCAAAATTCAGTGGAGTGAGGAAAAACAACKGGTAAAAAAAGGGCAGATTTTGGAAAAGCTTTCAGCAAGGCTTTGTTGCAGTCAAAATTTGAAATACTGACAGCTCCACTGTGATCTAATTACTGCAAAACATGTGGTGCCACACATTTTGGGTGCATTTTAAGTTAYTAACTGCATGTTACYATTATTTAATTTTAAAGGGGGATATTCAAACTATAAATCCCCACTTGGATTTAYTGTTTGACTGGATCTCTGCTCCTCTGGATTGGGGGAATTCTCCAGCCAGGAGTGAAGATTCTGTGTTTGCTCTTTTTGGGGCAGGCTGGAAGGGCTCAGCTTGGRGTGATCAACCTYGTAAAGCCCAAAATTAACTATTTAKAGMCTGAATTCCRAGGAAAMCATTGATCYCCAGTCACCTGGGATAACTCRGTTTGAACAGAGGATTGCAACCTAAAGCCTTCCAGACTGGCACAGCCACGTGCTGGGAACAACCCAGCAGGAAAGAGAACAGCAGAAGCACTGGGACAAAAGGCAAGAGAAAAGAAAAYATTAACAGGCAAAGCAGGAAAAATCCTGCAAGACTCCAGCACAACCCGCCCCTGCCATGAAGGGGGAGAAGGAGGATTTGTCTCCATGAGTCTGCAGTTTCTGCACAATTAAAGCTCCTCCTGGGGTTATTCCGAGCTAATGAGCACAGCTTTAACACCTCATTCTACATCAGCGAGCTGACCCCATTTAAACATAAAAGACAAATCTCCACAGCAGGAAGAGCTTTATATATCCAGTAAATCAAAGGGGATTTTGCGGCCCCCACCTCAATTTATTCCCGGCAATGAGCGTCGCAYGAAACAACAGCTCGACGTGCTCTGTTTTTGATGAATAAACACCCCACGGACYTTAAAAAGCTTAAAGAACCACGGGGAGACTCCACAGCAGGGAGAAATGAGGAAAAACGCGGCGAGAGCAGCCCGGGCCGGCCTGGCAGCGCCGGCAGCGAGGGGCGCTCCCGGAGCGGGGGAAACGCCGGGACGCGGTGCTTTGTGCCGAGATTAGCCAAGGAAAACCGGGCTCCTCCATAGGCCCGGCACCGCCGGTCGCTCCCGGGGGGCCCCCGGGGCCTGTGACAGCGGGGCCGGCCCGAGCCCGCGGGGCCGGGAGGCGGCAGCGGCCTCCGGCTGCCCGCCCTGCCGCCCCGGGGGCCGAGCCGGCCGCGGCCCCGTCCCCTGGCGCTCGCTGCCCGCCCCTGGCGCTCGCTGCCCTCACCTGCCCTGGTTCCGCTCGCCGCCCTCGCCCCGGTTGTGGCCGCGGGGCAGCCCCGGCCCCGCTTCCTGCGCGGCCCCTTCCGCCAGCGCCGCCGCTTCCTGCGCGCCGCTTCCGCTTCCGGCCGCGCTGAGGGCCCGCCCCGCCCGGCTGGAGGGGAGGGGGGCGGCACCGCCCGGGCCGCGCTGAGGGCGCTGAGGGACGCGGGGGCTCTGAGGGCACCGGCGGTTCTGAGGGACCCGGGGCCGCTGAGGGCTTCGATCGGGGGCGCTGAGGGCACCGGCGGCTCTGAGGGCTCCGATCGGGGCTGGGCTCGCTCAGCGCAGAGCGACAGGGACGGGAGTCARTGGAGGTGCTGGCGCAGTTGCAGCCCCGGCTGTGCCGAGCTGAGGGGCACACGCGGGATGGAGCTCGGAGCGGCTGCGGGAGGTGCCCCTGGCAGGGCRGGATGAGGTGGGCGCCMAGRTCCTTCCAGCCCAAASCAGTGCAGGGCTCCGGGATCATCCAGCCCAGCTCCTGTCCCTGCACAGACCCCCCTAAATCCCACCCTGGGATCCCTGCAGCGCTGTCCAAGCCCTCCTGGAGCTCTGGCAGCCTCAGGCCGTGCCCATCCCTGGGGAGCCTGGGCAGTGCCAGCACCCTCTGGGGGAATCAGAACCTTTCCCAAAATCCAGCCTGAGCCTCCCCTGGTTCAGCCCCAGCCCTTCCCTGTCCCAGAGATCAGAGCCGCCCCTCAGGAGGAGCTGCAGACCCCAGGGAGTCTCCCCTCAGCCTCTTCCAGCTGCACAATCCCAGTGCCCTCAGTGCTCCTCCATGGCCTTTCCAGACCCTTCCCATCCTCGTGTCCCTCCTTTAGAGGCTCTGCAAGGTTTATAAGTGATTTTCCCTGGACAGTCTCTACCCTGTCCCCACGCATGTATTTGCAGCATTGTGCAGGTTTGCAGTTTAACCTTGTTTTTAATGGCTGTGTTTGCGTGGATCCCAGCAGAAATCACAATTCCCTCAACGTTTTAAAGTCATGTTTCATGCAAGCCCTGAGGGATTGGGTGACAAGGCTCGTTCATCAGCCAGCAGACTGCTGGTGAGTTATTTTTTGTGAATGACAGCGTGCAAAGACTCAGCTGCTGTTCAGTGACAATCCCAGAGGAATCCACAACGCTCTGTGGCAGACTAGGAATAACAAAATTAATTCTTGGCAATCCCTGTGGATTTTGGATGTGTCAACAGCATCACTGAGGTTGGAAAAGGCCCCTGAAGTCACCGAGTCCAACCTGTGACAGCAACRCAGCATCAAAAACAGCAGAACATCCAAAAAAYCAGCCCCAAAAATGGGACAAGTGAGGGTTCCTGTGGGAAGAGCAGAGCCAGGTTCAGCAGAGCTTGTCCTGCCCTCCCTCAGCCCAAGGCAGGGGACACAGGTGRCAGCAAGAGGAGGCTTCCTGAAGGACACAGGAGACCTAAATGGAATTAAGGAATTTGGGCAGGGCCTTGGGTTGAGCTGTCATTGAAACAGTCACAGARTGTGAATGGTGAAGTGGTTACAAGACAGCAGAAACCAAAACCACTCCATTTTTTCCCAACAGAAACCCTGTGAATTATCCCACAGATCAGTGGTTTGTGAATCTCTGAAGGGTTTTGGGTTGCTCCATTTCTTTCTCCCTCCACTGCCATATGTGGGAAAATTTAGAATTTGAGGCACCCAAGGATATCTGAACTGAAACCCAAAGGAAAACAATCAGAGATGCTGAACAGTCATCAATAACAATTCTGCAAAACAAAAGAGCACGTTGCATTTCTTGTTTCTCATTTACTGCTGGTGGAAGCTATTTGGACATTCACAGTTTATGCTTTAGGGAGGTTTCAGAATCCTGGTTCTCTGACACAGGTATTGCTGAATCAAAAATAAAAGGACTGAGGGAATTAATGCCTTCCTTTAAAAACCCAAAGTTTTGCACCCCACAAACTCTCAGTGCTTAGCAGAATCCCCAGGAGATGTTTTTMATCTTTTACCTTCTGAGGGAATGAATGTTCTCCATCCCAGCTGATGGTAAATCATGGAATGGTTTGGGCTGGGAGGGACCTCAGAGAYGTCACYCCMCCCCTGCCATGGGCAGGGACCCTCCCACTGTCCCAGAACTCCATCCTTGGGCGCTCCTGATCACCAAAGAAGACCTTAATTACACAATAATTAATTCTGCAGGGAGCAGAACCTCAACATTCCAAAATTAAAGCTTTTAAGAGAACATCTGAGCAGGCAAAGCCCTCGGGTGCAYGAGCTCAGGTGAGAATGGTGCTGTGCTAACCCCAGCCAGCTTTATTCTGGCACTGGCTGTGCTTTTGCAGGGATCCTTCTGTCTGATGTCCAGATTTCATCACCCCTTGTCTTAGAATGAAATAAATGTTTTGTAAGACTTCAGGAAAACCTCTCCTTGTCCCTCAGCTGTAAATACATCAGCTATAAAGACACAGCAGGTATTTAGGAACCCTTCCAGGGCAGAGTTTTGCACTCTAATCTTCCCTGAGTGTCAGATCTGTTCCATTGCCTATTCCACACCAGTATTTTATTTTCTGTCCCACAGAAGCCGAGCTCAGCTYGCTCAGGCTCTGCTCATTTTCCCTTGCCCACATTTCCATGGCTCTGCTCCATCCCACAGACCCGACTGGCCAGCCTGGCCAGCCTCTCCAGCATTTTCTCCAGGTGTCACTTGCAGCAATTTGCAGGTGATGTTCTGTGCTCTGGTATGCGGCAGGAGCTGCTGTGCCTCTGGCTCTGCCAGCTTTGGGCTGAGGGAAAGCTCCCAGGTGGGCAGAAGCCCCCAGGTGGGCAGAAGCCCCCGGGTGGGCAGGTCCTGCTCTCCTGCCCACGATTCCATGTCAGGAATGATCAGACATGGACAGCCTGCAGTGCCAGGGGAATGCAGGGGGTGCTTTACACCTCTGACTTGCAGCTCCTTGCATCACTCCTGGGGCTGCATGAGAGTTTTGGTGTCCCAGGTTTGGTGCACAAGCACAGCCCATTAAATATCCCAACAAAGCAAAGCAGAGTCTGGGAATATCCATGAGGCTGGAAGGCAGCAAATATCCACAAATCAGGTTTTCCTGACATCATGAGGAAACCTCAGAGATTCACTTTGTTCTCTCAATCTGATCTTTTTTTTTCTCATTTTTATCTTTTTCAGTCAAGGTGATCTGTTCTAGCAACTTCTTTACTGAAGCCTCTGAACTATGAGGAACTTTTWTATTACCTTCCTCATTTTCATTCCTGCTGCCTAATTGCTGGGACCTGGTTTCCAGATAAACAGAATTCAGGATAGGGCTGGATTTRTTCTGTGTCCAGCTGCTCCAAAATTTTCCTCCAATAAGGTCAGTCATTCACAATTTTAATTCTGGGAAAATACATTCCCATGACCAAGTATTGAGTAAAATACATAAATCTACTTGAAGATAATCAGGATGTAAGAGCAGGGCATCAATTTCTTTAGGTTCTGAAATTTGTCAAGTGAAAAGATTAATGAATGTTGCCATTTAAATGACAGGATTTAACAGACTGCTACAGTCTTACATTTTACCAGACTGGTCTCATTTAAAKCAAAAAAAAGGAACCAGATTGGGGGGTAAATTCCAGTATATACAACTTTTGTATCCCAGCTTTGGATTTTTACCTCTGGACTCAGCCCCTGCTCCACTGCAGTTTTCTGTAATTTGGGAAATACTTGTTAGTCATGGATGCAATAAATTCTCTAGAAAGTTCACCATGGACAAAAAAAAAAAAAGAGTGAAGGTTTTTTTTAATAAACAAGCACACTGAGTAGCTGAACAACATACAGGAACCAGAATTGTACAGAGAGGGATGGAAAATAAGCACTTAAAATTCAGCTACAAAACCAGGGGAGAGTCAGAGCAGTGCCTGGGAAAGCTGAAAACCTTTAGGAAAAAAAACATCTGCTAAAGTTTCTGGGTAAAGGAAAAAAAAAACATTTGATAAACGAGGTGGGGAGACTTGGGGCAATGTCAGAGGGTTTGAACTTCAGCCATGGAGACAAACATCCAAGGAAGGGCTGGTGTGAAGGCACAGGAGCAGTTGTGCTGCGAGGACAGGAGGGTCAGTCCCAGCTCTGGAGCAGGACAGCAGAGCTGGCTCTTCTCCCCAGGCTGGGCTTGGCAGGGCAGGACGAGGAAAGGCAGAAAGGCAGAGTGGGGCTGCCCTCAGCACAGCTCCCTCAGCACGCTCCTGCCTGCTTCATGTGCAGGGCCCCTCTGCTCCTCCTGCAAGGGAAAACATGGCATTGCACACAGAAAACTGCACCAGGAGCCTCTGCAACCCTCTGCTRACAGAGGGGACACCAGAAACATTCACAGCACACATCAGGGCACTCCTCTGTAAACAGCTTTCCTTGCAAAATTACACATTTTATCCATAAACCCAGGACATTGCCAGCACCACTTCTGAATTTTTGTGTGACCTGYGTTGGGTGCAGGTGCTTTGTCAGGTCTCTGCTGCTCACTGGACTCTTTACTGTCCAAAGTCACAGTTTCTGCTGGAACAGGAAGCTGCTCACACAAATATCAGGGTATTTTTTAGTGACTGAATCTTACAGCACCTGCAGCAAGTTCCTCACACAAATAGGAATCATTTTTTAGTGTTCAGCTTTACAGTGCCTGCTGCAAGTTGCTCACACAAGTATTTGGGGTCATGTTTTGGTTGACTATTTTATGTTTCCTGCCAGACATTGCTCACACAAATATCCAAGTAGTTTTTTAGTGTCCAGCTTCATCACTCCTGCTGGAATAGGAAATCGTACACACAAATATCCAAGTAGTTTTTTTAGTGCCCAACTTCACAATTCCTGCCAGAATAGGACATTGCTCACACAAATATCCAAGTAGTTTTTTAGTGTCCAGCTTCACCATTCCTGCCAGAATGGGACATTGCTCACACAAATATCCAAGTAGTTTTTTAGTCTCCAACTTCACAATTCCTGCTGGAATAGGAAGTTCAGTCCTGAATATCTGGGTTATTTTTTAGTTGCCTATTTTACACTTCCTACCAGAATAGGAAGTTCTCACCCAAACATCACCATCATTTGTTCTTTAGATCAGCTGGACATTATCAGTGGGAGGAACAATCATGGTGTAAAGGTAAAGCACAGGAGCAGAGAAGTACCAACCCTAAAGAAACCCAGCAGTTTTATGGGGTGGAAATCCCAGCTGCTCAGCCCATGGCAGCTCAGTACTCACAGCACAGCCTTGCAGAAGGAGCATTTGTTGTTGTAGGTTTTGCCATCAGAGCCACAGTAGGGTTGGTAGAGCCTCTCACAGTAAATGGGCCTCCCACTCTCCAGCCTCTTGTACTCACTGCAGTCCACCTGCAACGAGGGCAGCCCTGAGTCTCACACCCTCTGACCATACAGGGAAAAAACTCACAAAAAAGGCTTTGTAACAGCATGGCCTAGGCCTGCTACTGGGGCTGGGTGCAGCTCATCTGCTTGTTCCCATGAGAAAAATCATAAGAATGAAAAGTCAGCACAACGATTTATTCTTGTGAGAAAAATAAGTTTGTGCCTGCAACACCAAGAAATTGGTGCAATGGGAATCAGTGAGGAAGATGTGTAAACAATSCAAGAATAAAGAGGTTTGGTGGATGCACAAAATTCCATTTACTGACCAATGAACTGACAGTGTATTGTTATCCAGTCAGGTTTAACACAGTGCCTTTTGAATTTCTACAAATATGAGATAACTGARTAAAAATTGGCWTTTTCTGCATGAAGAAACTGAGCCCCATCTGCTTTACTGTGACACCTCCTCCATGCACAGAAATCATGAATGTATCCAATTTTGGGGCATTGGGGCAGCACAGCCAGGGAGGTGGCACCACCTCTAYRGGCAGAGGCTAAGCCCCAAAAATGRAATTTCTGTTCAGAGGTGAGAGTGGAGCTGCCTGTGACAGGGATGGGCAGGAACAACACAGCCCCAGAGGAGCAGAGCATGGGGTTTTTTATTATCTGATCACAACAATCAGTAAATCCAGGTGGGATYAATTCACATCCAGCCCTTCCTTGGACACTTCCCTCCCCTCCCTTCTTCCAGACATTGACCCCAGAGTACTCAGAGAGAATGAAAATCTCCAGGTACCTGATTTAGGAGGTAAAACTCATCAGAAAAGTCTTATAGGGTCATCATCAAATAATTTTAAAAAATAATATAAAAAATCTAGATTTCTCTGGCTTAAAATTTCTCCTTGCCCAATTTCTTGCCCAGAATGCCAAACAGGTAAAAACATCTGGAAGTTGTCAGGACAACTATGGAAACYCCATATCCCAAACTCAGGAAGTTTCACTGAAACTTCAATAAATTGGCAGCATTTACYTAAAGTTTAACATGCTTATTTTCTGTCCTCATGTTATTATATTATAATTTTTTACCTCATATTCTATATTTTTATCCARGAAAAAGGAAATCACTCACCTCATTCTGTGTGACAGCATCTGCAGTGGAAACTGMACCACAAAAGAGAAAATGGAAAGGCACAGTTAATGAGCACTCAGGTGCAAACCAGGATGATTTCACTCAGCAGCACTGAATCTTTTACCTCCTTAAATGTCAACACTGACAGAGCTGTGCAGTGTTTAGTGAGGCCCAGGTGTCAGAACCTATTGAACAAGTGGGGTTTGGTGCATTATTTACCTTAGAAACTTCTGACACCTGTTGGAGCAGCCTTTGCTGGAGGAGGGAATGGAGCCATTGTTCACCACAAAACCACTGACAGCCCAGCAGTCAATATTGTATTTACTGTTCATCATGTTATTTTATATTTAATGTCCAGGATTAACTGGCGGTTGAGCATGACTGRGGTTTAATCCTGAGTTTACCAAGAGCTGCATGTGGCTGTGAGCAAACCACAAATCCCTTCTATATCTGTGTTTCCTGTCAATAAKGAGAATTAAATACAATATTGACTGTAAATACAATGATAATACACTTTGGCTCATAATCCCACGTTAGGAAGTGTTTCCCTTGTTTCAATGTTGATTTTAAGGTGCTGGCTCCTATTTTTACCTCATTCCTCTGGAGCAGAGCCCTGTCCTCAGGTGGGGCTTCAAGGAGCTCCTTCCAAACAATGCTAATTACACCTCCCACAAAGCAATCAGCTCCTTGGCGTGGCTCCACGCTGCTGACACATTTCTTACTTTCCTTAGGAATGTGTTTGCCCCTCTGCTGTCCCATAATCATCATCCTGGGGCTTCCAGGGTAACAGGGACAGATTGCTGTGCAGAAGGAGCAGGAATCTGTTCTCGAGCAGAGCTCTAGCACTTTTCTTTTTATTAAATTTTGATTTTTTTAATCTTTAAAGGTTAAACTTTCCAAATGTGTTCTGGAGTAGAGCTCTAACAATTGTCTTTTGGAATAAATTTGGCTTTTTTGATCGTCAAAGGTTAAACTTTCCACAAAAACTTCCTTTCATAAACCTGTTTACACCCTYACATCAAATACAGTTGTTCAGCATAAAGAAAATGAGCAGAAATAAAGCTCCAGATCAGGTTTCCATCTCTGTCACCAGAGGTTGACTGAGACTTCATTATTCTGGAATTGGATTTGATTTATTCCACTTCCCCCAACCATTCACATCTGATTTTTTCTCTGGAGAACTTTTAGGAGCCACTCTGCAAACGGAGTGAATGCAAGAAAGGTGTGGCTCAGAAAGTGCTGATTCATGAAGTTTTCAAGCAGACAAGATAAACCAGAAAGTTCAAGGAAGAGATTTCCTGGAATTCTAATGGAAGGAACATTTCTTTATTTCCCTGCAGTTAATGAAACACTGAATGGATTATTTCCATCACATTTCATTTAAACTGCTGTTTTTAATAAAAATTTTGGGGTTGAGACAAATTTCAAAGCAACCTCTTCAGAGCTACTCAAAAGACTCTTTTGTTTCATTATTTTGCATTTAACATTTTCATTATTTTGCTTCTTTAATGCTTATAATGCATTTACACTTCTATACTACCTGCAGAGGTGTGGAGTTTTCAGTCTTTTTAAATGCACTTATTTTTCTCTAAAAAATACATTTTTACTGCAAGTTTTTAGTAAAAATAAAATTGCCAAGTAAAGGCTGACGAAATTCCTCCCAGATCCCTCTTTTTTAAAACAACATGTCCCTCAAATCTCCCTGCAGCCTGGAAAAATAAGATTATAAAAAATCATGATTCCCAGCTGTTTTATGTGGCCTGAGCATCATCAGCTGTCCCCTGCTTGGTCAGTTTGGCAGGGCAGGACCTCAGCAGCTCCCAGCTCCCTTCTCAGATGGAAATTTWAAAATAAACCGATAAAACCAGGTGSTTCTGAGGCATCACAGCTCTTTTGAGCCACAGAACAGARCTCTGAGCTACACCCAGCAAGGAGCAGCTTCCATCCACCCCAGCCCCAGCTGGGTAATAGACTATTATGGTGCTCAATAATAGGATTTTAACTGGAAAATCCCATTTTCTCCCTCCCAGCCAGTGCAGGAAYCAGCTGAAGAAGAACCCTGAGGAGCCCAGGGAGTTACTCACATGCCAGGCACAGAGCTGCCACTGCCAGGAGCACCAGGGTGACCTTCATGGCTGTCCCCGAGCCAGCCCAGCTGCCTGCAGTGTGACAGGGCTGTCAGCGTGGCCGTGGCACCCTTTATAGCCAGGGCTGCTGATGAAATGCCCTGCAGGTGAGTGGGGAAGGAGGTGCCCAGGGCAGGTCAGGAGGGCTGTGCTGGGCACGGGCAGGGCTGCGTGCTGATGGAGCAGGGATGGTCCTGCCTGAGCCCAGCCTAACTCAATTAACTGTTCCAGCCCCAGCAGCAGGGCTGACTCAGGGCTGGCTCTGCCATTGCCGTGGGGACTCGCAGCTGAATGCAGTTCCCAGGGAAGAATAATCCTGGCTGGGTGTTTGCCAAAACACTCATCCCAGAAGGGCTTAATTCTTATTCTTTGGGGCGTTTTGGAGCTGCTTCTGAGCTGTGGTTTGAGCTGAGCTGCTTGTGGCCATGCACTGAGCCCTTCAGCTGCTCTGGGAAATCTGWGTTCTGCTGGAAACCCTTCACACCCAGCCCAGAGCATCCCCAGGGCTCCTTTTCCTTTCAGATGTGCCCAGTTTGGGGTCAAAAGTGATGTTTTGGGAGAGAAACCCTTCACACCCAGCCCAGAGCATCCCCAGGGCTCCTCTTCCTTTCAGATGTGCCCAGTTTGGGGTCAGAGGTGATGTTTTGTGAGAGAAACCCTTCACACCCAGCCCAGAGCATCCCCAGGGCTCCTCTTCCTTTCAGATGTGCCCAGTTTGGGGTCAGAGGTGATGTTTTGGGAGAGGAGCAGCAGAGGCAGCCCAGGGCACTGCCTGGCCAGGACAGGAGAGGAGTTCCCAGCCCTGAGCATCTCCAGAGCTCCTGCCCAGCCTTGGACACAGGGGAGATTCCTCTGCTCCCATTTCCCTGTTTCCAGCACAMCAGGAGGGATTCCTTAAACAAACCCTGCATTTGTTGGTGGCTTGGCCAAAAGGCAGCAATTTCTCTTTTATGGCAGAGTTCCCACGGGACATTCAGGTCTGAGGCTTCATTTTCATAAATCCAGAGTGATGTGGAGTTTGGAGGTGACAGTTTGGTTTCAACCCCTCCTTCCAGACTTGCCTTCTCATAAATGTGCAAAAATCTCAACAAGAAAAATCCCTGCACACCACCTCAATTCCCAGTATTTCAGTGATTCCCCCACTGCAGGGCAGCCCAGGGCTTTCTCCCTGTGCAGGTCTGGGGCCAGAAGTGCTCATTCCAGTAAAAAAGGGCCTGAAAGCTCCTGCAGAAAAGATTTCAATAGGTCAGGTAAGCCTTGGGCCCCTCTCACTCATCCCAAGAGGGATATGAATAATTTTGTCTTTAAAGAATATAGGCAATCAATAAATGTTGAATTTCTCATCCCTTAACAGGACAAAAAACATAAATGCCATTAAATCCAAATTCCAGGATGGGCAAAAATCCAGTTGGAGCTGGAGGCCTGGAATTTTATTTTTTGAATGCCCTTCAGTGGCTTTGTTCTAAATTTTTTCTTTCTCCTTAATCTGGACATGTGTTCCTGCRGGGCTGAGAGGACAAAAGGCAGAGYGGGGTTTGCTCTGGGCTTGGTCTGGATGCCCCTGCTTGGGGCTGTCAGTGACTTTGATTTCTGGGGAGCTTTTCTGGAGAAAAYCCTGGCAAGGAGCATGCAGGACCTCGTGGGGAGGATTCAGGACACGTCTGTGRCTGATGGACAATTATGAGCAATTAGGAAACGGGAGCAGAACCCAAACTGYGCCGGAAGTTCCTCCTGCTCTGGAAGGTTTGGAGCACACACAGCCCCCGGGGCTGTCCTGACACCAAAACTGCAGCCTGGCACATCCTGACCCTGCCATGAGGAAAGGGCCCAGCCCAGTGCTCCCAGTGTCCCCTGGGATGCAGCCCCAACACCCATCCCATCCCCTGGATCCCATCCCATTCCCTGGATCCCATCCCATCCCATCCCATGGATCCCATCCCATCCCATCCCATCCCATCCCATCCCATCCCATCCCATCCCTCTCAGGGAACACAGTTCCTGCCCAGTTCATGCAGGGAGATTTTCCAGTTCTGCACTTGCATTTCAGTCCATAATTCCCCAGGTGTCCCTGGCGAGGCTGGGGCTGCTGCTCTGGGACAGTTCTGGGCTTCCTGGCAGGGAAGGGCACTGAAATGCTGGAGCAGAGCCCGTGGGTGCTGAGGGGGTGAAACACAGAGGAAAACTTGGGGGAAGGAGTTGGTTCCATTGGGAGAGGGAGGAAACAGAGGGAACAGAGCCCTCCTGGAGCTGCAGAGTGAAAGGAAGAGGGAACAGAGCAAATTGCAGGGAGAAATTCCAATTAGATGGGAGCAAAACAAATTTCACAACCGKGAGAGGAGTCAACCATGGAGACAGGTTACCCACAGAGATCACAGAGATTGTGAAAATGGGTCTGTCCTAAAGGGGCCTCAGAGGGTGTGGGCAGCCAGGTGACCTCGTGGGCCATCCCACTGGAACTGGGTCTGGCATTCCCACTGGAGAATGTCAAGYGTTGCTGGCATTTTCAGGGACCTTGTGGTGTCTTTGTCTTCATAAATTGATGTTTGACAGAGCAAACATGGGCAATAAAGTACCACAATGGGAAAAAAGTTCATTGCAAAACAAATGTTGGGATGTGTATAGGAACAGCTGCTTCCCAAAGCTGGGTGAGTAAGGACTAATTGCTGAACTCATTTTGAAATTYGGGATAAATATGGTAAATAAATTGTTTATATTGAAGAATTGTGAGTGCAATTTTGCCCTCATCAGCAAAGCTGTGAATACCTGTAAGTTAATTTTGGAACTCCTGTAATTTTCTACCTTTGCCATTATATCCTGGCTTTTTCCCAAATTCTTATCCCTCCAAGTTGATCTGTTGAAGAAGAAAAAGCAATTCCATGGTGTTACTTGTGCTAAAATATTAGTGTGCATTTTTCTGAGGGTAAGAAAATTTTCCCAATTATTATTTATTCCAAATTTGAGATTGCTTTTAGCTTTGGAGGCCTGGTTGGAGCACCCCTGGGATGCCAAAAATGCTGCCACAGCAGGTCATGAGTTAAGTGCAYGGCAGGATGTTCCCTGGCTGCATTCCAGAGCAGGAACCTGCTCCCACCCATCCGTGGAGAGCCTCCCATGCAGGGCATCCACAGAGATGACGAACAGCACGTGGAAAAGGTGAAAAAACCACTTTGTCACAGGAGGGAGGGTCCAGCCCGGGCTGCAGCAGTCATGGGGGCCCTCCCCTCCCTGGTATCCCTGGTGTTTTCAKCCCCAGCCCCAGCCAGGGTGGGTGGCTCAGGGTTGTCCGCCCAGGTGCAATTAAAGCATCAGATTTTRAAGTCTTGCTCAATGCAGGGTTTGAGAACCAAGGGCTGCCTTTGTTCAGGCTGTGCCACAGCCTTTGGGTGTTTGCCTGGGAAAGGAGATGATGCCTTCAGTTTGAGCTTTCATATYTTCCAGACTCTGCACTGYRTTAGTKTRTRACTCTGCCCTCCATAGAAAGTGTCAGCAAGTTCTGCTCACAGCTCAGCCCCACAGAACAATCCTTTTCCAGCCCCACAACCAAGGACACCGCTGCAGCTTCAGCCCCAAAAGTGCAAACAGCAGGGAATGGAGGGGAGCAACCTGGGAGGGTGGGACTGCATCCCCTGGAGCTGGGATTGGACACTGAACCCCAGCATGGAAATGGACCCAAACTTATCAAAGTGTGGGAAATCTGTCTGGTCTCTGTTCTAGGTCAGCCTTCACAAGGCATGAAGCCCACTGATGTTCTGAGCTGATTCTTCACAAAAACAAAGCATTAATGGCTTAACACTTCCACAGAATGGGCTTTGAAAAGGACTGTTCTGAAATCAGCCCTTAATTTGAAAAGGACTGATCTGAAATCAGCCCTTAATTTGAAAAGGACTGATCTGAAATCGCCTCAAGATGCAATTTCCAGGTGTTTGGACTTTGCCCTTCTGTCACACCAAAGTCAATCAAAGTGACATTTCAAGAAAGGTCTCAAGGTGTTTTCATGGCTCACAGCAGGGTTGGAGGACGTGCACTGGTTTTCCCTTTATTAAAAAGARAACGTTTCTAAAAGAGAAGCTACARCTTATGAAGAAGAGGGGTGGGAGGAAGATCAGCATGGAGAAGGGGTGGATATGAAGCATTTGAAGCTGAAATCTGTTTTCTCTCCCAGAACCCCTCATTAAACATCAGCTTTTTCCCCCTTTGCTCTCAGCAAGTGCCTGCTTGCCCAGCTYAGGGGCTGAAGCTCTTGGAGAACAGCAAATTCCTACCGTGACCAATTAGTGCCTCATTAAGGACACCGAGTCTTTATCTGGCAGCATTCCTTGAGCCGAGCAGCACCCACAGAAAGGCCTGGGGGGAATTAGTCAGGCTCTGTTCAGAGCAGATTTCGGCAGGTGCGGTACCCAGCCCAAAGCCAGGGGCTGAGTGATGGGGATGAATGGAAAGCTGGAGGAGCTGCCCCTTCCCAGGGAACGGTGGGGCCTGGGAAAAGGAGCAGGGAACAAAGCAGAAAAATCTGGGATTTATACAGTCTATGACTCTCCTCTCTCAGGAATAAATCAGACCTAAAATTTTATGTCAGAAGTTTGGATTTTGCAATCTAAAGGGTTTTTTTGGGAGGGGAGGGGAATTTTGTACATCGTGCAGCCTGAGTCTGTGCACTTGACATTTCCAGAGGTTTCCAGATTATTTACAGTGCAAAAGGAGAGGAAAGAAAGAAGAGAAGCCCAGGGGCTGACTGACACATCAATTATTATGTTCCTGGGTGGATGGAGCACGTTAGAATGTGATCTCCTGTGTGTGGAGCCACCACAGTGAATATTTTTTGCTTTTTATCCAATCTAGGCAGAGATGGGAGCCTGACAATTCCAGAGGAGACATTCACAGGCACTTGGATCCAGGGAAGGCCCAGGGAATGGATAATTGGGGACCAAAGCCAATGTATGCCTCAGGGAGCAGCCACCTGCCAGTGAGCTGATTCCTGCAGAGAAAGGGCAGCTCCAGGCTGAGCTTTGTGATTTTCCTGAATAAACTCAGCCAGTGCCTTCCCCCTGAAGCCTCTCTCATTTTCTGTTCTCGTGSCACAGAAAGGCACATTCTGAAAGGCAAAGATCAATTTGGGCTTTGTCAGGATACAAAATTTAGCTGAATATTCCAAGGATGGAGACTGGGCTGGGCCCAAGCTCAGGAGAGGTTTCAGGCATTGGTTTCAAGGGTGCCAAGGATTAAACCCTGAGGGTCAGGAGGGTTCTGTGACCTCAGAGCCCTCAAATCTGGGGCAGGTGGGTTCAGTTCAGAGCTGGAGAGCACAAAGAAGCCCAGAGCTCTCCCCTGCTGCAGGCAGGGCTCAGCAATCCTGCTGGCACACCCTGCTCCCTTGGCTGGGCCATCCTCTGCACTTTTACAGGCTGGGAATTTGGTGTTATTAATTAGTAATAATTCATTTGCCCTGCAGACACTGAGAGAGAAATAGTGTCTCATCCTCTGGTACAAAAGTGAATACTGACACAAACCATTCTTAAAAGAYCACAAATAAACCAWWTTTTCTTGTTTCCAGGTGTATTTATTATTAGCTCCTTTGTAAACAAGCATATAAGTTGCCTTTACAGCCAAAATAAGACATGTAAACTTAATATTAATAAATACCAACAGGACTTGTAAATAAATTATCAGCAGTTTTCTGAAATATCAGATACTTCACACATTTCAGTGTTTAAATATCTTAAATTACMACCCATGGCTAAGACTGGGAAAAGGCAGCATGGTTGCAATGGAAGACTTTCATGTGTCAGTGATTCTGTACCAGAGGTTAAGGCCTGAATCCTCAAAGATACTTCAGAGTATTTTGTCCTCCTGGAAGTCAGGGCTCAGTGTTTTGACAAAGGAYCCATCCCTGGCAGTGCCCAGGGCCAGGCTGGAGCTCTGAGCACCCTGGGACAGTGGGRGGTGTCCCTGCCCATGTAGGGCTGGGACAGATGAGCTTCAAGGTCCTCCCAGCCCAAACAATTCCAGGATTCCATGAAAAATACAAAAGTTTCAACTCCTGCTGCTGCTCCCTCCCAGAGCTGGGCCCTGGCTGTGCCAGGAGGAGTTTCCCTGAGGTTCTGGGAACACACCAACACAGGGTGGGGCACACTGGCAAMRTGGGCTATAGAAATCTCTGCTCTAAAAATCTGATTTCATGGCATCATTAACATTCACACACCCTCTGGGGGGTTTCATACCCTGGGGTGCAGTTCCAGCTGCCCTGGGGGTTCCTGACTCTGTGCCCTGTGCTGCTCCTGTGGAATTCCACAGCTGGAGATGCCCTGGGCACAGCTGGATCAAATTCCACAGCTGGAGATGCCATGGGCACAGCTGGATCAAATTCCACAGCTGGAGATGCCCTGGGCACAGCTGGATCAGGGAAAGGCCTCAGCAGTGGGAGCAGGGGAGGCTCTTTGGGAGGTGAGAAATGCAGCTCCTGGCTCCCAGTGCTCCTGAGGGGCGAGAGGAGGCTCAGAGCTGCCTTCACACCAGTGCTCCCAGTGGGCTCCAGCTCCATGGATCCCTCAGGGAGAGCTCCCCAGCTGGGCATCAGCAGCTGTGGGCACAGAGAGCTGACACAGGACAGCAGGAAACATCCCCAGGGCTCTGCAATTCCTGCAATTCCTGGCAATTATCAGCAGCTGTGGGCACAGAGAGCTGACACAGGACAGCAGGAAACATCCCCAGGGCTCTGCAATTCCTGCAATTCCTTCTCTAGCCCAATGTCCTGGAGGGGGAGGATGGCCTGGCCACCCCACACCCAGCTGCTGAGGCAGCCAAGGCTTTCTGTGCTTATCCCACAGAAATAAATACAAATAAATATTAAATAAACAAAYAATTAAACCATTAAATAATGGAAGATTCAAACATTTCTTTCAGGAAGTGACTTTCCAAACAAGTTAACACATGCAGTGGTTTGAACAGCAACTGCCATCCACTGGCCTTGCAAAGTCAGTAAGTAAATAATAAGTAAATAAATAAATAAATAAATCCTAAATAAATAAATCTTAAATAAATAAATAAAATATTAAATACTAAATGAATAGCATATAAATAAATAAATATGAAATAAATAAAGGCACAATAATAATATAAGGACATACAATAATAGCTGCCAGCAACATGTCAAAATCATGTTCATGAAACATGATGGATGCTAAAAGTGTAACTTGAATCTGGGGGATTTAGGAGCTGCCAAAATCAGGACCACATTCAACTGTTACAAAAAAAAAAGTTATGGCTTCTTAAGAATCTCAAATGGAAATTTCTCTTCTAATTGTGCTTCTGTTGTTGTGCTAATTCATTCTTTGCTTYCTCTAGGAGCACTGTGCCACCCTCCTTACAGGTTATCTGTGAAATAACATCAGAAATTTCATTTCCGTGTGGATTTACATCAGAACTCTCTGGTCCCGCCCAGCCCAGCCCGGCTGGGTCCTTACCTGCAGCACGAGGACCAGGAGCTCCAGGAGCTGAGGTAGCAGCGGTCCCTGGCCTGCACCCACACCTCAGCCGGGCCCGGGGGCAGCTGCACCGACCGCTCCTCCGTGTCAAACACCTGGGGACAGGACAGCTCCTTCAGGGGGACAGCAACACCACAGGGCATCGGGAAGGGTCACTGAGCCCCCACCAGAGCCTGGGGTCCCAAAGTCCTGGGGCTTGGGAGAACCTGAGCTCAGCAGAAAGAGCTGGAAAGCTCAGGTGCCACTGAGGGTGTCCCAAAGTGACCAAAACCTACTGAGGGAGGTGCTCCAAATGACCCAAACCCACTGAGGGGGTGTCCCAAAGTGACCCAAACCTACTGAGGGAGGTGCTGCAAATGACCCAAATCTACTGAGGGGGTGTCCCAAAGTGACCCAAACCCACTGAGGAAGTGTCCCAATGAGATCCAAACCCTCTGAGGGTGCAAATGACCTAAATCCACTGAGTTTGGTGTCCTAAATGGCCCAAACCCACTGAGCTGGATGTTCTAAATGACCCAAAGCCACTGAGGGGGGTGTCCCAAAGAGAACCAAACCCACTGAGGGTGTAAATGACCCAAACCCACTGAAGGGGATGCTCTAAATGACCCAAAGCCACTGAGGGGAGTGCTCTAAATGACCCAAAGCCATTGAGGGGAGTGCTCTAAATGACCCAAACCCCCTGAGCTGCATGTTCTGAATGACCCAAACCTACTGAGCTTGGTGTTGTAAATGACCCAAATCCCAAACCTAACACTCATTAAACAAATGGGTGGTTTGTTAATCTGAGTTTTTCTCTTTTTCCTCCTTCTCCCAGAGCAGGAGCCCTGAGATCCAGAGGCKGCTCCTCCTCAGGAGCATCCCCAGCCCCTCCCGGAGATGTGCAGCAATTTCCACCTCCAGAAGCCAGGACCGAGCCCGGGGCAACGGCCCCATCTGCTGGACGGGCTGGATCCATCCCCAGGGGAAACATCCCCTGGTGCCTTTGGATTCCCYCGGAAAACCGGGATAATAACCCGKGATAACCCGGGATAACCATTCCTGCTGCCTGCCCTGCAGCGCTGGACCCAGGAAGGGCAGCACTGGGGCACTGCCAGCTGCCCTGTGGGCAAGAGGCTTTCCCTTTTTTATGGAAAATTAAGCACATTCCTAGGCTCCATCTGGATAAGATCCTTCTTTTTTTGGCCTGGAGGGTTGCAGAAGGCTCTGCTGGTCACACAGGAGAATCTTCAGCACCTGCTGACCATTAATGCATTTAGGAAAAGCTCTGTTTCTGTGGGATGCTGCCTCCAGGGCAGGCCATTGTGTGTCYGAGGCAATTTGGGCACACATTGGAGATTTAACCCTGAGACAGTTAATTAATCCCATTAATTAACTGGGAATTGGGGGGCAAAGACCAGACTCTCCATAGAAATGCTTCCAGATGAGTCACTGAGCTCTGATTTCCAATTCACCTATAAAGCCTGAGCTGCCCAGGGATGAACAACACAGGAGGAAATTTGTGTCACAGATCCTGGAATTCTGGGTTTGGAAATTGGGATTTTCCCTCATGAGGCCCTGCACAGCCTCCTAATGAATTAGTAAACACARCCATGCAATGCTGGACAGGATTTTCTGTCCTCAGCTGCCTCAGGGATCTTCCTGCTCATGGACCTGGGAAAGGCTTTTTCYGCCAGGATAGAATTTGCCACTTTTGGGGCTCAGCACCATTTTTTAAATTTTTAGTTTTAGTGCATTATTCTTGCATACAAAAATTATTTCTACTATTCAGGCAAGAAAACTGTGTCTCAAATGTTGTGTTCCTACCTGGTATCTGTGTCTCCTTGTGCTTTTAACTTTGACCTTGAAAGTCAAAGGGAAGTAGGAGTTTGGGGTGCTCCAGGTCCTGGGGTAGGTCCAGGTCACTGTTCCATTGGTGGCCACGTGCTGGCACTGGGGGGGGTCAGGCTTTACTGCAAGAGAAAACACAGAGGGAATTAATTCATGTTCACAACTGAATGTTGGTGTCTTAGTGGTGAGAGTTTCATGGCAAAGAGCTTTGGGAGCCTCAGGGTTAAGAGAGGAGTAGCCCTGAGGTGTAATGGCTGCCTTGGGTGCTTTTTATAGAAAATTAGGCACATTCCTTGGCTCAATCTGGATAAGATCCTTCTTTTTTTTGGCCTGGAGGGTTGCAGAGGGCTCTGCTGGTCACACAGGAATATCTTCAGCACCTGCTGACCATTAATGCATTTAGGAAAAGCTCTRTTTCTGTGGGATGCTGCCTCAATTTCCTGTGCCCTGTGGCCACAGCTCAGAGCCCTCTCATTCCTGTGCCTGTCTGTGAACCTGCCCTGGCTGCCCATCTGGGAATGGCTRAGSAGGGAMACATCCATGGCYTGAGCAGCTCTCAGAGGAGCCTGCTGGGTTCTTCTCTGCCTTGGCCCTTCCCAACCCCATCCATCCTTTGGGGACACTCGGGGACCTGTGGGTGYTGGGGTACTGGAGGTCACAAGCCAGGAAGATGCTGCTGCTTCACTTCCTCATCCTTTTCTGTCCTGGTACCCCCTGTTCCTGTAACTGGGGCCTGGTGGACATTTACAGAGCACGGGGCAGGGATTCCCAGGGCTGGGCTGAGCCCTGACTCCCACTGGCAGCAGCAAAACAAAGCCCAGAATCAGCCCCCACTGCTGGATACTCACTGATGTCCCTGATGAAGAAGCTGGCGGTGTAGTTCTCATATAACACCTCATCAATGGCCTCCAGGAGGATGTCAATGGGCTGGTGCTCCTCAGCAAAGGGACAGAAGTTCTCCTTGTGGCACTGGGCTGTGTAGGTGGTCAGGGCCCCCTCGGTGACAGCCACGGGGCTGCTGCAGGACACATTTCCCTGGGGGCTGCAACRGAGCAGGGACAGGCTCAGGGAATGCTGACTGTCCTGGCAATGGGCTGCCACAACAGCAGCACTGGTGAGGAAAYGGTTTGGTTTGCCTGAAGTTTGTCTGCTGCAGAAAAGGGTCAGTGGGAGCTGCCACACTCCCAGKGCTGTGGGATGGATTAATGTCAATTCTCAGGCTCAGCTCAACCCTGTCTCAGCAGCAGGAATTAATATTTAAACCTAAACCAGGATCTCCCAATCCCACCATCATGGCAAGCTCCAGTTTCCTCCTTTGTCCCTTTGCCMTCTCCCAAACCCTGCTGGAGGAACGAGGGCTGAGAAGTCTCCACTGGAGAACAAACAGCAAAAGCTCCAAAGCACCACCTGAGGCTGGCCCTGCTTTTGCTGTCAGCCAGCTGCACCCCTTGGCAGCTGTTTCCCCTCTAGCAGGCTGGGGTGACCTTTGCTGGAGCACTCCATGCCTTGGAGAACCCCCGGGGCAGTGGGAGGCAGGAAATCCCCCCAGGGTTCCTCAGCCCAGCCTGGCCGGGGCCATGTGCTCTGCAGTGGGGACAGCCTCCCACTGCCCTGGGAGCTGTGGTTCTTTCTGCCTTGGCTCCACTTCCTCTCTGCCCTCCACTGACTGTTTTGCTATTGCTGAAGTTACCCAGGGGCTACTCCAGCCCACTTGGACTCATTCCTTTTTCAAGGCTTTAATAATTTCTGAGTGACTTCTATGCCCTTTTTAAGTTAACTTTGTCCCAGTAATGACTCAAAACATTTTGGGGATGTTCAGACTTGGAAAAGAGATTTCCCCCCATCTGCATGCCCCAACAGCCTGAAATCCTACACARAATAACACCAAAGGCTGCCCTGTGAAGGGAAGTACAAACTCTTACCCTTCCAGGCTTCTGATGGTGAACTTCACATTTGGAYTATTTTCTGTCATCCAGGAACATGTGAAAATTCCAGAGTAGTTCTTTGCCTCACACTTCAGAAATGTCCTGGGCTCTAGACAGAGAAAGAAACCAGGAGTTATTAACTGTTGTTTGCCAAAATGGCCAAGGCAGGGAGAAACAATTCCTGAATTCACAGATTCCCTGGCAGCACCACGAGGGACTCAAATACGAGACTCAGGTGAGTGAGGCTCATGCAGAAAATGCAAAACATCCCAGGCTTGTCTCCTGAATGGAGAGGCCCAAGTGGCAGCGCTTCAAACCTGGGCCAGGCCCTGGTTCTGCCAAATCCCAGGATTCTGGAATCTCCTGAGCTGGAAGAGACCCACAAGGATCATGGAGTCCAACTGCCCAGCCCCAAAATCCCACCCTGGGATCCCTGCAGCGCTGTCCAAGCCCTCCTGGAGCTCTGGCAGCCTCAGGCTGTGCCCATCCCTGGGGAGCCTGGGCAGTGCCCAGCACCCTCTGGGGGAATCAGAACCTTTCCCAAAATCCAGCCTGAGCCTCCCCTGGCCCAGCCCCAGCCCTTCCCTGGGTCCTGTCACGCAGCCCTGATTTTCCAAACCAGGAATTCCTCCCATCCCTCCACCCTATCAGCCTGGAGAATCCCAAATAAATCCCATGGCCCCAGTTCCTGTGCTGCGCTGCCCAGAGCCACAGGAGGGATGATTTTCTGCCCCTGCCAGCACAGCTTTGCAGAGAACACCTTTGCAAGGCCSTTCCCAGAGCCTGCAGCAAGCTGAGCAGGACAATCCCAGCCCTGGGGGCCGTACCCTGGAAGGTTTTGAGAATGTCCCTGAGGACGCTGCCGCCGGGGCCGATCCTGGCGATGAGCAGCAGGCTGGAGCTCAGCACCCTGAGGCTCTCCTCGCTCACACAGCTGTAGTTGCCGGCGTCCGGGAGCTCCTTCACTGCCACCCTCAGGGTCTTCCCTCTCTGTTTCCCCTCCTGGAAAGGGCTGGAGTCCTTTCTCCAGAGCACGGCCTCCTCAGSGCTGTCACAGCTCAGCTCCACCGTGGTGGCCGGGGCCTCGGCGTCCCACTGCGAGTCGATGACAAACACTGGGAAGGGCAGAGGAGACGTCGGGAGCYGCTCACTCTGAGCAGGCTGAGCCCTTCCTGCAGCCCTGCCTGCAGTGAGCTCCCCCAGGGAGGCTTTGCCACAAAGAGAAACCCTGAGAAACCTGTCCAATATGGGATCCCAGCTGGCAGGAAACGCTCAGCTCTAGGAAGTTCAGGAGTCTCCCAAACTCCCTGTGGACAGGGCAAAGGGAATCTTCAATCTCAAAGTTTGCTCTCAATGCTGACAAACAGATTTGCTGCTTTCAGCATCCAATCCCTCCCAGGAACCCCCAGGATAAATATTCTCTTTAATGTGAAGATAAGTAATTGAAAGAGAGGACAATCTGAATTTAGCCCAATTCTCTGATAAATTATTCAAAATAATTGTTTATCACCTACCCTATATTTCCACAAATGGATTTATATTTGTGAAAATTTAGGGTAGGTAATAAACAATTATTTTGTTTATTTATATTTTATATATTTATATATTATATTATTTATATCTTTACCAGAGAAGCTGATAAAACTATTTCTAGGTTTTAGCTTTWACTCAGAAATATATATTTTTTTTCACAACTAATTCTTCCCTTGTTCTTTTTAGGGCTGTTCCCTTAGTCACAGTTTTTGCATCCAGGTTGTGTGACTGAGACTTCGAACACGAGGAGAAGGAATAGGAAATAAAASAGTTGCTAATGCAAATGTTGCAAATACGCTGTTGGAAGACATTTTAGGACTTTTRCATATTTTTCCATKAACTCCAATTAATTATGGTCAAAGAAATAAACATATGGCCTTGGYCTAAGATACTGGAGTTAACAAATCCTGTGCTAGTGGCCACAATTATAATTCCAAAGTTTTAGGTCTGATTAAGGAGAGATTTTCTTACCATTTTCCTGCAGTTTCCACTGGGCACTTTCCAGTAGGGCAGCAAAGCAAAACAGGGACAGTAAGGCACAGAGGAGGTGAGACATCTGTAGGGGAGAAAARCCAATTATTAAACTCCACTGAGGTTGGGTGAGTGTGCTCCAAAGTCAGGCTGGGGCTGGGCAGGGTGACAAGGACACAAAATGAGTCCCAGTGAGCTGAGGAACACCTTCCCATTCTGAGAACTCTGGGATCCCTTAAAAATGGAATCTCAGGTTTGTGCTGGAGCTGGAGCCAYGATTTTGATCCACTTGGGATTCTCATCCCAAGGCAGTTTAGAGAAGGAATCACTCTGAGGGAATTGTGTGAGTGGCTCTGGGCTGGTCCTCATCAAATGCTCCTCATGCAGGAAAAGCCCTGCTTGGTCCAGTGAGACCAATTCCATGGAAAAGGCACTGGATGAAGGATCAGGGGCTGCCCAGGCAGGTTTGGATCCCCACCCCTGGAGGTGGCACCTGGAGGTGGCACTGGGACAGGCTGGGATGGGCACGGCCTGGGCTGGTGATCCCAAAGCTCCTTCCCAGCCCCAGTGATTCCATGATTCCCCATGGCCAGGGCACTGCCCTGAAGGATCAATGGCACCACCTTGCATCCACCCAAAGCCCAGTCTGGCTCAGCTCATCAGCAGTTCCACTAAAGCAAAGGGTCGAGGACGACCCCAAGGAGCTGCTGAAGGTTCTGCTGGGTTCTGTCTCCATCTCTGAACAGGTGACAGCAGGGCAGTGCCCAGTGCAGAACTGGGCCAGCTCCAGTTCTGCTCCTGGTTCTGGAATCCACCTGAGCTCTCACAGCCTGAGCTTGTGAACAATTCCAGGCAAAATTCCTCCTGGGTTCAGTGCCCAGCTCTGTCAGCAGGGAGGGCTGGGAGTGGAGATCATTGCTGCTCTATGTYCAATATATAAATGGATATTTCTCCTGAATTTGTTCCACATACTACCAGAACTCTCCACAAAACACCAAACACCCTTGCCAAATATTGTCATAACTACTGGGTGCATAAAAACTTTAATGTTATTTAGGTGCACTTCCAGACCTTTTCAAACTGGAGAGTAAACCAAATTAACAGAAATAAAATTTCTTCAAGAAAGAGATGGTGAACGTTGTTTTCAAAGCCTATTCTAACTACAGTGGGAGGCTGAATGCAGGTGAMAAACATAAAATGAAGTGGCTTGAGTTGGTTTTTTTTCCTCCTAAACCATTCTTTTTGCAATGAAAGAGGAGTAGCCCTCCTGATTCCCTGAGAGCAGAGTGTGTTCCTGAGCAGATCAGTTCCTAGTGCAGCTCCTGCTGTTCTGAGCATCC
Organism: Sporophila hypoxantha; assembly: GCA_002167245.1. NCBI lineage: Eukaryota > Metazoa > Chordata > Aves > Passeriformes > Thraupidae > Sporophila > Sporophila hypoxantha. The sequence continues at coordinate 1,501,773 of NDFG01000093.1, forward strand.
TAAATCCTGGTCACAAATCATCCTGTGCCCTTTGGATGTGTACCCAGCTCTTAATGGGACCAGGAGCTACAATAAAGTGTCTGGAGAGTGTCCAGGAGAGGCAGCAGCTCCTGTTGTGCTCAGAGAGGGGCACAAGGCTCAGGGAAAAGCCAGTTATCATTGSACAGAAATGACAGAATAATTTAGGYTTGGAAAAGASCTCTGAAATATATCATATCCTATTAGCAGTGCTAATAACTGCTTCATTACACTCTTAGATTTSAGGCAGGATTAGCTGGAATTTCCAACAGAAAGATTCATTTGGCAACTTTCTGAAAATTGCTGGTTTCTGTCACAGAAACATGAAATTCATCACCACACTTCATAAACCTGAAACTGAACATCAAAARAGCAGCTCAGACTGGGGGAGAGCAGTGAGACTTGTGCCTTCTCTTCCATTCATCACAATTTAAACCTCCAAAACAGAAAAGTTTCTCCTCTTTGAGGGAGAAGCTGCATGATTCAGGTTTTTGATGAAAACAGTCAACAATGTGCATGGCAATGATTCACATTGTAGATGTGGGAGAGGATCCCTCCCCCATCGCAACATTTTATTGAAAAATTAATYAGAAATAAGCTCAGATTCTGAACAGCACCACTGAGTGCCTGAGCACTTCAGAAATGAGAATATTCCAGCTCCAAATGTTCAGGGAATCAGGGARTCACAGAGTCATGGAACAGTTTGGGTTGGAAGGACCTCAAATCCCACCCAGTGCCACCCCTGCCATGGCAGGGGCACCTCCCACTGTCCCAGGAGATCCAAGCCCATCCAGCCTGGCCTTGGGCACCGCCAGGGATGCAGGGGCAGCCCCAGCTGCTCTGGGAATTCCAGCCCAGCCAGGAATTCCTAATTCCCAGTATCCCATCCAATCCCTGCTCTCTGACAGTGGGAGCCATTCCCTGGGTGCTGTGCCTCCATCCCTTATCCCAAGTCCCTCTCCAGCTCTCCTGGAGCCCCTTCAGGCCCTGAGCTCTCCCTGGATCCTTCTCCTCTCCAGGTGAGCCCCCCAGCTCTCCCAGCCTGGCTCCAGCCCTGGAGCAGCTCGGGGGCYCCTCTGGGCTCTCTSCAGCAGCTCCAGGTGCTGCTGATGTTGGAGACCCCAGGGCAGGAGGCTCTGCAGGTGGGGTCTCACCTGAGCACAGGCACAGAGTGTCCTTGGTGTCCCCTCTGGAGCTCGAGGGCTGGGGCTGAGCCCAGGTTCCTTCACTGAGAATCTCCAAAGGATTCCTGTCAGGAAGGAACCTCTGGACCTCACCKGGGCCAGCCCCAGCTCAGGCAGGAGCCAATGGGACAGAACAGCCATGTAAAGGAGTTTGGCAGCACTCCCAGCCCAGAAACACCAACCCTGGTCAATAAAAGGATTATTACTGCCTGGTGACACAGCCCCAGCAGAATTTACAGGTGTACATCACGTGCTAAACTTTATCAGGACATAAACACTGCCCTGAGGAAAATGTCCCCAAGACTATTTCAATCCACTCTCAGTTAAATAATGCTAAATTTGCATTAGAACAAAGAAGAAATGAGTTCTTACCATTTCCTGGGGAGCCTCTGGCTGGAGCTGCAGCTGCAGCTGGAGCTTGGCCCTGTGATGTGGAGGAAACAAAGCTCTGGTCCCAAAGTCTGCAGAGGAAAGGGGAGTTTATAAACCCTCCTGTCACCACAATACCACAGGATTGCAACATGTGGCTGCAGTTCCTATTCACATTGGGCTACAGCCAAAAAAAAAAATTTATTTGGGACTCCCAGGTAAACTTYGAGGAGGAAATGAAATTCTGAGATTGTAAAGCGACCTTTAGTGGTTTGCCAGAGTCCTTTCCTTTCCTCGCTGGTTTTCTGTCTCTCATTCTGTCTCTTCACCACAGAGAAGAAGAGTGAGGAGATAATAAACTCCCAAATGTCTGATGGGAAACACAGAATGGAGACAGAAAGAGAAAGTTCAATAAACTAACACTCTTTCTACCTGATAAGCATGAGATAATTACATGACCTCTAATCCCAGCTCCCACATCAATCASCAGGAAAGGGAATATTAATTTTTAATTGCTGGTTTCGAGTTGTGTTTGTTCTATGAATTGAGACTTAAGTCAAMCAAAAAATAAACAATAAGTTCTGTCTTAGAGATACCTGATGTTTGCACATTATTTTGCTGCAGATTTTAAATATAATCTGAACCTGGTGYTCCTTTTAGACCTCAGGCATAAGAAGAGCCSTGTGCTCCACATGGCCTCTGAAAATGAGAAAAGGRGCTGTGTGGATTTTTYTTCTATTGTTTGTGAAGTAATTGAACACAATTCTTATTATTTGCCAGGCAAACACTGCTTATTAAAAAAGAAATAAAGGTTTGAAACTCAATCTGACACACTCACTTTAGGAATTAATGGAGACACAACTCGATTGCAGGGGCTTTCCAGGGGCAGGAGTCCCACACTGCAGGGATTGTAGTGCCAGAATCCTGTTCCTTTGCTATAGAATCCCAGAATGGTTTGGGTTGGAAGGGACCTTAAAAATCATCTATTCCAGCCCTGCCATGGCAGGGACACCYCCCACTGTCCCAGGTGCTCCCAGCCCTGTCCAGCCTGGCCTGGGACACTGCCAGGGATCCAGGGGCAGCCMCAGCTGCTCTGGGCACCTGTGCCAGAGTCTCCCAGGGAACAATTCCCAATATCCCATCCATCCCTGCCCTCTGGCACTGGGAGCCATTCCCCTGTCCYGTCCCTCCAGGTGGGGCCAGGCAAGAAACGTGGCTTGAATGGGCTCACACCCACCTTTGGGGCTGAGCTGTGACTCCTTCCCATGCCCCAGGCCCTGCATTCCCAGTGACTCCCTGCCCATCCCAGAGTGCCCAGCCTGCTCCTCAAACACGGGAATTCCCTGTGCCAGAGCTGCTGGCAGAGCTGGGCACGGGCGGAGCACCGGGGCTGAGGGGAGGAGAAAAGTGCTCCCGTCCCATCCCAAATGCTCAATTACCCCAAATCTGCTCCCTTCCCACCCCAAATGCTGAACAACCCCAAAGCTGCTCCCTTCCCATCCCAAAATCTGCTCCCTTCCCACCCCAAATGCTGAGCAACCCAAAAGCTGCTCCCTTCCTATCCCAAATGCTGAACAACCCCAAATCTGCTCCCTTCCTATCCCAAATGCTGAATAACCCAAAAGCTGCTCCCTTCCCACCCCAAATGCTGAACAACCCAAAAGCTGCTCCCTTCCCACCCCAAATGCTGAACAACCCAAAAGCTGCTC
>NDFG01000094.1:33415-50312 GCA_002167245.1 Sporophila hypoxantha
TTTTGGGGTGATTTCGGGGTCTCCCGGGACTGGTTTGGGAGTAATTTTGGAGGTAATTTGGGAGTAATTATTGGGGTGATTTTTGGGTGATTTCCGGGTGATTTTTGGGGAATTTTTGGGGGGATTTCGGGGAATTTTGAGCTCCCTGGATTTGTGGCCGCCGCCCCTCCCCCACTCCGCCCCTCCCCCTCCCCAGGCGCTCCAGTTACGTCATCACCGCGCGCGTCCACTGGGGGGCGCCGTGAGTACCCACAATGCACCGCGGGGGGGGAAATTTGGGATTTTTTGGGATTTTTTATTTGAATTTTTGGGGTGAATTTGGGGCTTTTTGGGTTTTGGGGTGTAATTTTTGGTGTTTCTGGATTTTGGGGTTTTTGGGGGTGGAATTTTGACTTTTTTTGGCAGGAATTTTGAATTTTTGGGCAGAATTTTGGGGTTTTTTGGGGTGGATTTGGGACTTTTGGGGATTTTTTAATTTTAATTTTTGAGTTGAATTTGGGGCTTTTTGGGTTTGGGGTGAAAATTTTGGTGTTTCTGGACAATTTTGGGTTTTTTGGGGTGGAATTTGGAGATTTTTTGGCAGGAATTTTGAATTTTTGGGCGGAATTTTGGGGTTTTTTGGGGTGGATCTGGGACATTTGGGGATTTTTTTATTTTAATTTTTGGGTTGAATTTGAGGCTTTTTGGGTTTGGGGTGAAATTTTTGGTGTTTCTGGATTTTGGCGTTTTTGGGGTGGAATTTTGGGGGTTTTGGGAGGAAATTTGGATTTTTGGGAGGAATTTTGGGATTTTTAGGGAGGAAATTTGGATTTTTTGGGGTGGATTTGGGATTTTTTTGGGGTAAATTTTGATTTCTTGGAGATGGATTTGGGAATTTTGGTAGAATTTTCATATTTTTGGGGTGGATTTAATTTTTTTTATTTATTTGGGATTTTTTTGGGGTAAATTTTTATTTTCAGGGGAGGATTTGGGGAATTTTTGGGGTGAATTTTGTTATTTTTTTGATTTTTTTTTGTTAAATTTTGGGGTTTTGGGGCGGATTTGGGGAATTTTGGTCGAATTTTCGCGTTTTGGGTTCATTTGGGATTTTTTGGGGTGTGAATTTTCATTCATTGAGCGAATTTGTTATTTTTGGGCTGAATTTTGATTTTTTGGGGGATTTTTTTGGGTAAATTTTGATTTTTTTGGGGGGATGGATTTTGTTCATTCTGGGGTTTATTTGGGGGTGAATTTTGTTATTTTTTTGGGGTAAATTTTCGTTTTTCAGAGTTGGATTTGAAAATTTTGGTTGAATTTTGTAATTTTGGGTGAATTTTAGTCTTTTTTGGGATTTTTTTAAAATTTTTTTTGAGTGAATTTTGATTTTTTTGGGAGTGAATTTTGATTTTTTTCGGGGAATTTTTTGGGGTAAATTTTCATTTCTCGGGGTTGAATTTGGGAATTTTGGTTGAATTTTCTGATTTTGGGCAAAATTTTGGCTTTTTGGGGATTTTTTTTAAATTTTTTTGAGTGAATTTTGATTTTTTGGGAGTGAATTTTGAGTTTTTAGGGGAATTTTTTGGGGTAAATTTTCATTGTTCAGACTCGAATTTGGGATTTTTAAAAAATTTAATTATTTTGGATGAAATTTTTTAAATTTTGGGGTCAATTTTGCCATTTTTGGTGCAATTTTGGCTTTTTTTGCCCCCCCAGACCTGACCGGGGCCTCTCCAGGAAGAATCTGCTGGAAGGTGAAGGGGGCGTGGCCTGGGGTGGGCGTGGCCAATGTGGAAATGAAGCCTGGGTGGGCGTGGCCAACCTGGAGGTGTGGCCAAGACATGGGCGTGGCTTAATCCCGCCCCAAAGCTTTGCATGTCCTTATATGGGCGTATTTGTGGGCGTGGCTTAACATAGGACACGCCCACTGGAAGGGGGGTGTGGCCTGACATTGACCACGCCCACACRGTGGGTGCGGTTTCCCCTTGACCACGCCCCCAGCAGCTCACAAAGGCTTGTGGGCGTGGTTTAGCATTGACCACACCCCCTGAATGGGGATTCAGGGCTTGTGGGCGTGGCCTAACGCTGACCACGCCCCCTCAGGCCTGCGGGGCTCCCTGCGCCGCCTCCAGCTCGATTACGTCGACGTCGTCTTCGCCGGGCCCCGCCCTGGCCCCGCCCACTGCGAGGGTGAGGCCACGCCCCCTTCATTGCCATTCATCACAAACCACGCCCACAATACCCGGGCCACGCCCCTTTATCGTAGGTCACACCCGTTTCCAATTTAGGCCACGCCTCTTTATCCCAAAGCCACGCCCACTGTGGGGTTAAACCACGCCCCTTCTCGTTTGGCCACYCCCACAACGATGACATCATCCCCGCTCCACCACACCCATGTTGGCCACGCCCCTCTATTTAAGCCACGCCCACAATGGTGACATCATCCGTCACATCCATCGTTGGCCACGCCCATTTCTTTTTGAGGACACGCCCCCTTTTAGACCACGCCCACTCTTAAAGCCCCACTGTCCCCAAATTACCCCAGGCCACGCCCACTTGAAAGGCCACGCCCATTTTTAGGCCACGCCCACTCTTAAAGTCCCGCTGTCCCAAATTACCCCAGGACACGCCCATTTTGAGAGGCCACGCCCCCTTTTAGGCCCCACCCACAGGTAAAGTCCCACTGTCCCCAAAATGTCCCAAAATGTCCCCAAAATCCCTGACCACGCCCATTTAAGAGGCCACGCCTCCTTTTAAGGCCACGCCCACCCTTAAAGTCCCAGTGTCTCAAAATGTCCCCAACACATGGCCACGCCCATTTTAGAGGCCACGCCCCCTTTTTAGACCACGCCCACACATAAAGTCAGTCCCAGTGTCTCAAAATGTCCCCAAAATCCCTCCAGGCCACGCCCATTTTGAGAGGCCACGCCCCCTTTTTAGGCCACGCCCATTTTAAAAGTCCCAATGTCCCCAAAATCCCCCCAGGCCACGCCCACATTTGGCCCCTCCCTTCATTAATGAAGCAGCCCCGCCCATTGAGGCCCCGCCCCCTGACGCGCCCCTCCCCCCCAGGGCCGGACCCCGCCCAGCGGCTGCTGCGCCTGGAAGGTACCAACGGCACCGGGGGGGAGGGGGGGACGGGAGCCCCAAAACCGCCGGAAATTCACCCAAAATCCCCCAAGATCCCCAAATTCCCCCAAAATCCCCGAAACCGCCCCGAACCGGCCCAGAGCGACCCAAACTGACCCAAAATTTCTTTAAATTCACCCGGAATCGCCTGAAATTCATCCAAAACTGCCCTGAATTAGTCCAGATTCACACCTGAGACCCCTCTGATGTCACTTGGAATCCCCAAATTCCACCCAATTTACCCCAAAATCCTTCCCAGATCCCCTCAAAATCCTCCCAAAATTTACCCCAAAATCCCACAGATTCTCCAAACCCAAACCGCCCCAAATTACATCAAACCCCCCCAAAATCGCCTCAGAATTTCCCCTCAAACCTCCCCAAAGCCCCCCCAAAATTCCGGTCCCTTTGGAAACCCCAAAATCCCATCCGGGAACCCCGAATTTACCAAATTCCCTCAAAATTACCCCCCAAAATCCCACCTTGGAAAACCCCAAAAAACCCCTCCGACGCCCCAAAATCCAATTTCCCCCAAAAATTCCCCCCAAAATTTCCCCCAAATCCTCAAAAATTTCCCCCAAATCCCCCAAAATTCCCCCAAAATCCCCCAAACCCCAAATTCCCCACAAAATCCCCAAATTTCCCCCAAATCCCCAAATTCCCCCCAAATCCCCCAAATTTCCCCCAAAATCCACCGAAAATTTCCCCAAAATCCCCCAAATTCCCCCCAAAATTCCCAAATTTTTCCCCAAAATCCCCAAAATCCCCAAATTCCCCCCAAAATCCCCAAATTCCTCCAAAACTCCCGAAATTTCCCCAAAATCCCCAAAATCCCCCCAAAATCCCCCAATTTCCCCCAAAAATCCCCAAATTCCCCCAAAATCCCCCAAATTTCCCCCAAATTTCCGCTCCCCCCATTAACCCGCTCCTTTCTCCGCTCCCCCCCGTTCCAGAGTTGGTTCGCGCCATGAGTGACGTCATCGAGCAGGGCCTGGCGCTCTACTGGGGCACGGCCGGGGGCGCCCCCGGTGACGTCATGGTGGGCGGGGCTCCGCCGCGCTGGGAGGGGGGTGACGTCACGACGGGGATTTTTGGGGCAATTCGGGCGGTTTTGGGGCGATTTAAGAGAATTTTGGGAAATTTTGGGATATTTGGGGAAATRTGGGCAGTTTTGGGGCCGATTTAGGGGAATTTTGGGTGAATTTTGAGCGGTTTTGGGGCGGGATTTGGGGAAATTTGGGGTGAATTTGGAAAATTTGGGTAAACTCGGGAACTTTGGGGGAATTTTGGTGAATTTTGGGTGAATTTGGGCACTTTTGGGTAAATTCAGGAACTTTGGGGGTATTTGGGGTGATTTTGGTGCATTTTGGGTGAATTTTGGGCAGTTTTGGGTAAATTCAGGAACTTCGAGGGTGTTTTATGGTGATTTTGGCGCATTTTGGGTGAATTTTGGGCCCTTTTGGGGGAATTTAGGGGAATTTTGGATAAATTCAGGCAGTTTTGGGTAAATTCAGGAACCTTTGAGTTATTTTGGTCGATTTTGGGTGAATTTGGGCCCCTTTGAGTATATTCAGGTACCTTTGGGGTGATTCAGGTGAATTTTGGGTAAATTTGGGCACTTTTGGGTAAATTCAGGGACTTTGGGGTATTTTGGGGAGATTTTGGTGCATTTTGGGTGAATTTTGGGCAGTTTTGGGGGAATTTTGGGGAATTTGGGTAAATTCAGGGACTTTTCGGTAAACTCGGGAACTCTGGGGGGATTTTGGGGCCGTTTTGGCGCATTTTGGGTGAATTTTGGGCAGTTTTGGGGGGATTTAGTGGAATTTTGGATAAATTCAGGCAGTTTTGGGTAAATTCGGAAACGTTGGGGGTATTTTGGGAAGATTTTGGTGCATTTTGGGTGAATTTGGGCAGTTTTGTTGGAATTCAGAGGAATTTTGGGTGAATTTTGGGCACTTTTGGGTAAATTCAGGAACTTTGGGGATACTTTGGTCGATTTTGGGTGAATTTGGGGTGGTTTGGGGTAAATTCAGGGACTTTGGGGGTATTTTGGGGGGATTTTGGTGCATTTTGGGTGAATTTTGGGCAGTTTTGGGGGAATTTAGGGGAATTTTGGGTGAATTTGGGCAGTTTTGGGTAAATTCAGGAACTTTGAGGGCATTTTGGGTTGACTTTGGCACATTTTGGGTAAATTTTGGGCAGTTTTGGGGGAAATTAGGGGAATTTTGGGTGAATTTTGGGCACTATTGGGTAAATTCGGGTACTCTGGGGGGATTTTGGTCGATTTTGTCTGAATTTGGGCACTTTGGGGTAAATTCAGGAACTTTGGGGGTATTTTGGGGTGATTTTGGTCGATTTTGGGTGAATTTGGGATGTTTTTGGGTAAATTCTGGAACTTTAGGGGTATTTTGGGGTGATTTTGGGTGAATTTGGGGCAGTTTTGGGGGAATTCAGGGACTTTTGGGGTTAATTTGGGCACTTTTGGGTAAATTCAAGGATTTTGGGGGGATTTTCGTCCGTTTTGGGTGAATTTGGGCACTTTGGGGTAAATTCAGGAACTCTTGAGGGGATTGGGGTGATTTTGGCGCATTTTGGGTGAATTTTGGGCAGTTGTGGGGGAATTTTTGGGAATTTTGGATAAATTCAGGCACTTTTGGGTAAATTCAGGTACCTTTGGGTTATTTTGGTCGATTTTGGGTGAATTTGGGCACTTTGGGGTAAATTCAGGAACTCTTGAGGGATTTGGGGTGATTTTGGTGCATTTTGGGTGAATTTTGGGCAGTTTTGGGGGAATTTTTGGGAATTTTGGGTGAATTTGGGCGGTTTTGGGTTAATTCAGGAACTTTGGGGGGATTTTGGGGGGATTTTGGGTGAATTTGGGCATTTTTGTTGGAATTCAGGGGAATTTTGGGTGAATTTGGGCAGTTTTGGGTTAATTCTGGAACTTTGGGGGTATTTTGAGGTGATTTTGGGTGAATTTGGGTGCATTTCAGGCCATTCTGGGGTTATTTCGGGCGGTTTTGTGTGAATTCAGGAACTTTTGGGGGTGAATTTTGAGGCGATTTCGGTGAAATTTTTGGCGCATTTTGGGCTGATTTTGGGCTGATTTTGGGGCAAATTTCGGGCAATTTTGGTTAAACCCAGGAACTCCCGGGATGCTTTGGGGCGATTCGGGTGAATTTTGGGCGGTTTTGGTGAATTTTGGGCGAATTTCCCCAGGACGCGTTCGCGGTGGCGCGGCAGCTGAACCTGGCGGCGCCCGTGTGCCAGTGGGCGGAGCTTCCGCCGGAGCCACGCCTCTTCCGGCTCCTCGGTAGGGGCGGGGCCAAGAAAAGGGGTGGGGCCATGACCAAAGGGGCGTGGCCACAAAAGGGCGTGGCCACATGGGGAAGATATAAAGGGGCGTGGCCAAAAAGGGGGCAATGAAAAGGGGCGTGGCCACAAACGGGGTGGTGACAAAAGGGGCGTGGCCACATGACGGGGTGGGGGAAGGGGGCGTGGCCATAAAAGGAGCAATGACAAAGGGGCGTGGCCACAGACAGGGCAATGACCAAGTGGGCGGGGCCCCAAAAGGAGGACAATGGGGGCGTGGCCACAGGTGGGGTAGTGACAAAGGGGGCGTGGTCACAGAGGGGTGGTGATTGAGGGGGCGTGGCCACAAAAAGGGGGACGGGAAAGGGGCGTGGCCATAAACGGGACAATGACAAAGGGGGGAGTGTATAATGGAAGGGGGCGTGGCCTTAGGAAATGGGGGGGATGAAGTGGGCGTGGCCGCCAAAAAAGGGACAGAAATTAGGGGGTGTGGTTAAGGAAAGGGGCGTGGCTACAGAAATGGGTGGGGCCAAAAGGGGCGTGACCAAAATGGGGTTATTTGTTTGAGTAAGGAAATGGGTGTGGCAAAAAGGGGGCGTGGCCACAGGGGTGGGTGGTGCCAAATGGGGCGTGGCCACAAAAAGGGTGGGGACAAAGGAAGATAATCAGTGGGTGTGTCCACAGGAAGGGGCGGGGTCATAAAGGGGCGTGGCCAAATAGGTTTGGCTGATTGTAGGGGTGGGGTCACAGGAAGGGCGTGGTCAAGAGGAAAAAAGGGGGCGGGGCCAATGGTGTGGGGGTGGGACTGAGGAGGCGTGGCCATATAGAGTGGGCGGGGCTGAGGAGGTGTGGCCAAACAAGGAGGGGCTTGGGGACATTGCTATGGAGATGGCTAAAGGGGCGTGGCTAAAGCTGGGGGCGTGGCTAAATGTGGGTGTGGTCTTTGGGTTAAGGGGGTGTGGCTAAATGTGGGGGTGTGGCCTTTTGGATAAGTGGGCGTGGCTATGGGATATGGCCCCCACCTTTTGGTTGAATGGGCGTGGCTAAAGGCTGGGGGCGTGGTCTTTTCCCGAAGTGGGCGTGGCTAACGGGGTCAGTGGGGAGGGGGCGTGGCCTCGAGGACGATTTGGGGCGGTCCCCGGTGACCACGCCCCCCTCCCCCGCTGTCCCCAAGGCCTCGGCGCRGTCACCTGGGCCCCGCCCGGCCCCGCCCACAAGGAGGAGGAGCCACCGGGGAGCGGCGCGGCCGAGGTGACAACAGGGACACCCGAGCGTCCCCAGCGTGTCCCAAAATGTCCCCAAAATGTCCCCAAAATGTCCCCAAAATGTCCCCAAAATCCCTTCCAATGTCCCCAAAGTCGCAAATCCCCCCAATGTCCCCAGTGTCCCCTCAATGTCCCCAATGTCCCCAATGTCCCCTGTGTCCCCAGTGTCCCCAGTGTCCCTAAATCCCCTCAGTGTCCCCAGTGTCCCCCCAATGTCCCCTCGGTGTCCCTGGTGTCCCCAGTGTCCCTTCACTGTCCCCAATGTCCTCTCACTGTCCCGTCAATGTCCCAAATGCCCCTCAGTGTCCCCAATGTCCCCAATGTCCTCCCAGTGTCCCCTCAGTGTCCCCAATCCCCTCAATGTCCCCAATGTCCCCACTGTCCCCACTGTCCCCAATGTCCCCAATGTCCCCTCAATGTCCCCTCAATGTCCCCAATGTCCCCACTGTACCCAATACCCCCAGTGTCCCCAATGTCCCCAATGTCCCCAATCCCCCAGTGTCCCCTCAGTGTCCCCAGTGTCCCCAATGTCCCCCCAATGTCCCCTCGGTGTCCCCACTGTCCCCAATTTCCCCTCAGTGTCCCCAATGTCCCCAATGCCCCCTCAGTGTCCCCAGGGCCGCTCCCCGCTGGCTCCGGGGTCGCTGCAGCCGCTGGCGCTGAGGTTGGGCTGCAACGAGAGACAGCTGGGCATCGGTGAGGGGACACGGGGACACGGGGACAGCATGGGGACAGTGCTGGGGACACCATGGGACATTACCGGGGACACTGGGGACATCACTGGGGACATCATTGAGTCATCATTGGGATCATTACTGGGGACATTGGGGACATTTGGGGGCATTGGGGACAGCACTGGGATCATCACTGGGGACATCATTGGGTCATTATTGGGGACATTGGGGACATTGGGGACATTTGGGGGATTGGGGACATTGGGGACATTTGGGATATCGTTGGGGACATCACTGGGTCATTACTGGGGACACCATGGGTCATTACTGGGGGCATTGGGGACATCATTGGGGACATTGAGGGGATTGGGGACACCACTGGGTCATCACTGGGGACATCACTGGGGACATTATTGGGTCATTATTGGGGACATCACTGGGGACACCAGGGACAGCGCAGGGACAGCGGGGACATCGCTGAGGACAGGGCTGGGGACACCATGGGACATTACTGGGGACACTGGGGACATCGCTGGGGACATTATTGGGTCATCACTGGGGACATTGGGGACATCACTGGGACATTACTGAGATCATTACTGGGGACACTGGGGGGACACTGGGGACATCATTGGGGACAGCACTGGGGACATTGGGGACATCACTGGGTCATCATTGGGGACACTGGGGACACCGGGGACATTGGGGACACCATTGAGTCATCATTGGGATCATTACTGGGGACATTGGGGACATCACTGGGGCATTACTGGGGACATTGGGGACACTGGGGACATCACTGGGGACATCACTGGGACATCACTGGATCATTACTGGGGACATTGGGGACATTTGGGGGCATTGGGGACATCACTGGATCATTACTGGGGACACTGGGGGGACACTGGGGACATTGGGGACATCATTGAGTCATCACTGGGATCATTACTGGGGACACTGGGGACATCACTGGGGACATCACTGGGGACAGCATGGGTCATTACTGGGGACATTGGGGACACTGGGGGCATCACTGGGACATCACTGAGTCATTATTGCGTCATTATTGGGGACATTGGGGACATTTGGGATATCGTTGGGGACATCACTGGGGACATCACTGAGGACATTACTGGGGACACTGGGGACATCATTGAGTCATCATTGGGATCATTACTGGGGACATTGGGGACAGCACTGGGGCATTACTGGGGACATGGGGGACATTGGGGGGACATTGGAGACATCACTGGGGACACTGGGGACAGCGCTGGGGACACCATGGGTCATTACCAGAGACATTGGGGACATCACTGGGGACATCACTGGGACATTACTGAGATCATTACTGGGGACATTTTGGGACATTTTGGGGCATTGGGGACATCACTGGATCATTACTGGGGACACTGGGGGGACACTGGGGACATTGGGGACATCATTGAGTCATCATTGGGATCATTACTGGGGACACTGGGGACACTGGGGACATCACTGGGGACATCACTGGGGACATCACTGGGGACACCCTGGGTCATTATTNCATCATTGGGATCATTACTGGGGACACTGGGGACACTGGGGACATCACTGGGGACATCACTGGGGACATCACTGGGGACACCCTGGGTCATTATTGGGGACACTGGGGACATTTGGGGGGATTGGGGACATCATTGAGTCATCATTGGGATCTTTACTGGGGACATTGGGGACACGGGGACAGCGGGGGGACAGTGCTGGGGACACCCTGGGTCATCATTGGGGACATTGGGGACATCATTGAGTCACCATTGGGATCATTATTGGGGACATTGGGGACAGCACTGGGATCATTACTGGGGACATTGGGGACATTTGGGGGCATTGGGGACAGCACTGGGATCAGCACTGGGGACATCACTGGGTCATTATTGGGGACATTTGGGGGATTGGGGACATTGGGGACATTTGGGATATCGTTGGGGACATCACTGGGGACATCACTGGGTCATTACTGGGGACATTGGGGACATTTGGGATATCGTTGGGGACATCACTGGGGACATCACTGGGTCATTACTGGGGACATTGGGGACATCACTGGGGACATTGGAGGAGACATCATTGAGTCACCATTGGGATCATTACTGGGGACACTGGGGACATTGGGGACACTGGGGACATCACTGGGGACATTGGGGACACCGGGGACAGCGGGGGGACATCACTGGGGACACCATGGGTCATTACTGGGGACATTGGGGACATCCGGGGGCATTAGGGACATCATTGAGAACAGCACTGGGGACATCGTTGGGTCATTACTGGGGACATTGGGGACACCGGGGACAGCGGGGGGACACCATGGGACATCACTGGGGACATCACTGGGACATTACTGAGATCATTACTGGGGACACTGGGGACAGCGCTGGGGACACCATGGGACATTACCAGAGACATTGGGGACATCACTGGGGACATCACTGGGACATTACTGAGATCATTACTGGGGACATTGGGGACATTTTGGGGCATTGGGGACATCACTGGGGACATTGGGGACATTTTGGGGCATTGGGGACATCACTGGGGACATTGGGGACATCACTGAGTCATCATTGGGATCATTACTGGGGACATTGGGGACACTGGGGACATCACTGGGGACATCACTGGGGACACCATGGGTCATTACTGGGGATATTGGGGACACGGGGACATCACTGGGTCATTATTGGGGACATTGGGGACATCACTGGGGACATCTCTGGGGCATCATTGGGATCATTACTGGGGACATTGGGGACATTTGGGGACATTGGGGACATTTGGGGGCATTGGGGACATCACTGGGGACATTGGGGACACCGGGGACAGCGGGGGGACATCACTGGGGACACCATGGGTCATTATTGGGGACACTGGGGACATTTGGGGGGATTGGGGACATCATTGAGTCATCATTGGGATCATTACTGGGGACATTGGGGACATTTGGGGACACCGGGGACAGCAGGGGGACACTGGGGAACAGCGCTGGGGACACCATGGGACATTACCAGAGACACTGGGGACATTGGGGACATCACTGGGGACATCACTGGGTCATTACTGGGGACATTGGGGGCATCACTGGGACATCATTGGGATCATTACTGGGGACACTGGGGACACTGGGGACATCACTGGGNTGTCCCCAATGCCCCTCAGTGTCCCCAGTGTCCCCAGTGTCCCCAATGTCCCCCTGTGTCCCCAGGGCCGCTCCCCGCTGGCTCCGGGGTCGCTGCAGCCGCTGGCGCTGAGGTTGGGCTGCAACGAGAGACAGCTGGGCATCGGTGAGGGGACACGGGGACAGCGTGGGGACATCACTGGGGACATTGGTGACATCATTGAGTCATCATTGGGATCATTACTGGGGACATTGGGGACATTGGGGACAGCGGGGGGGACAGGGCTGGGGACACCATGGGTCATTACTGGGGACACTGGGGACATCATTGGGGACATCATTGAGTCATCATTGGGATCATTATTGGGGACATTGGGGACACTGGGGACACTGGGGACAGCGGGGGGGACAGGGCTGGGGACACCATGGGTCATCATTGGGGACATCATTGAGTCATCATTGGGATCATTATTGGGGACACTGGGGACATTTCGGGGCATTGGGGACAGCACTGGGGCATTACTGGGGACATTGGGGACACCGGGGACAGCGGGGGGACACTGGGGGGACAGCGCTGGGGACACCATGGGTCATTACTGGGGACATTGGGGACATCGCTGGGGACACTGGGGACATTGGGGACATCATTGAGTCATCATTGGGATCATTACTGGGGACACTGGGGACATTTGGGGGGATTGGGGACATCACTGGGGACACCATGGGTCATTACTGGGGACATTGGGGACATTTGGGGGGATTGGGGACATCATTGAGTCATCATTGGGATCATTATTGGGGACATCAGGGACATTGGGGTCATCACTGGGACATCACTGAGTCATTATTGTGTCATTATTGGGGACATTTGGGGGATTTGGGATATCGTTGGGGACATCACTGGGGACATCACTGAGACATTACTGGGGACATTGGGGACATCATTGAGTCACCATTGGGATCATTACTGGGGACATTGGGGACACTGGGGGGACAGCGCTGGGGACACCATGGGACATTGCCGGGGACACTGGGGACATCACTGGGGACATCACTGGGGCATCATTGGGATCATTACTGGGGACATTTTGGGACATTTTGGGGCATTGGGGGCATCACTGGATCATTACTGGGGACATTGGGGACATCACTGGGGACATTGGGGACATCATTGAGTCATCACTGGGATCATTACTGGGGACATTGGGGACATCACTGGGGACACCATGGGTCATTATTGGGGACATTGGGGACATCATTGAGTCATCATTGGGATCATTACTGGGGACATTGGGGACATTTGGGGACATTGGGGACATTGTTCTGGACAGCACTGGGGACATCACTGAGTCATTATTGCATCATTATTGGGGACATTTGGGGGATTTGGGACATCGTTGGGGACATCACTGGGACATTACTGAGATCATTACTGGGGACACTGGGGACACCATGGGTCATCATTGGGGACATTGGGGACATCACTGGGGACATCATTGAGTCATCATTGGGATCATTATTGGGGACATTGGGGACATTGGGGTCATCATTGGGGACATCGCTGGGGACACCATGGGACATTACCAGGGACATTGGGGACATAACTGGGGACACTGGGGACATCACTGGGTCATTATTGGGGGCATTGGGGACATCATTGGGGACATTGAGGGGATTGGAGACACCACTGGGTCATCACTGGGGACACCGGGGACACCGGGGGGACACTGGGGGGACAGCACTGGGGACACCATGGGTCATTACTGGGGACATTGGGGACATTTGGGGGGACTGGGGACATCATTGAGTCATCATTGGGATCATTATTGGGGACATTGGGGACATTGAGGACATTGGGGACATCGTTCTGGACAGCACTGGGGACATCGTTGGGTCGTGTTTGGGGACATTGGGGACATGGTTGGGTCATTACTGGGGACATTATTGGGTCATTATTTGGGACATGGCTGGGGACATCACTGGGGACACCATTGGGGACATTGGGGGGGACTGGGTGGGTTGGGGACATTGGGTCATTGGTGACATCATTGGGGACATGGGAGGGTGGCTGGATTGGGGACATTGGGTCATTGGGGACATTGGGGGGGTTGGGGACATTGGGGACATCATTGGGGACATCACTGGGGACACCATTGGGGACATTGGGGGGGATTGGGACATTGAGGACATTGGTGACATCACTGGGGACACGGGAGGATGGGTGGATTGGGGGGTTGGGGACATTGGGGACAGTGGCAGCTTGGGGGTGGGTGTGTGACACTGAGGTGACACTGAGGTGACACTGGGTGACATTGGGGTGACATTGGGGTGACACAGGGGTGGCACTGTCACTGTCATTGTCCCCAGCGTGGTCCCTGTGCCTCGAGGGTGTTGGGGGTGACACTGGGGTGACAATGACAGGGTGTGTGACACAGGGTGACACTGGGTGACCCAAGGGTGACATTGGGGTGACACAGGGGTGACACTGTCCCTGTCATTGTCCCCAGCGTGGTCCCTGCGCCTCGAGGGCGTCTGCTCGGTGCTGCAGGGGTGACACTGGGTGACATTGGGGTGACATTGACGGGGTGTGTGACACAGGGTGACACTGGGTGACACAGGGTGACACAGGGGTGACACAGGGTGACACTGGGGTGACAGTGTCACTGTCATTGCCCCCAGCGTGGTCCCTGCGGCTCGAGGGCGTCAGCGCGGTGCTGCTGGGGTGACACTGACGGGGTGTGTGACACAGGGGTGACACTGGGGTGACATTGGTGGGCTGTATGACACAGAGGTGACACTGGGTGACCCCAGGTGACACAGGGGATGGCATTGTCCCTGTCACTGTCATTGTCCCCAGCGTGGTCCCTGCGCCTCGAGGGCGTCTGCTCGGTGCTGCTGGGGGTGACAATGACAGGGTGTGTGACACTGGGGTGACACTGGGGTGACATTGGTGGGGTGTGTGACACCGGGGTGACACAGGGGATGGCACTGTCACTGTCATTGTCCCCAGCGTGGTCCCTGCGCCTGGAGGGCGTCAGCGCAGTGCTGCTGGGATGACACAGGGTGACACAGGGTGACATTGGGGTGACACTGAGGTGACACTGACGGTGTGGGTGACACAGGGTGACACAGGGGATGGCACTGTCCCTGTCCCTGTCCCCAGCGTGGTCCCTGCGCCTCGAGGGCGTCTCCTCGGTGCTGCTGGGCGCCCAGACCCCGCGGGGGCTGCGGGAGCTGATCCAGGCCCTGCAGGNCATCACTGGGTCATTACTGGGGACATTGGGGGCATCACTGGGACATCATTGGGATCATTACTGGGGACACTGGGGACACTGGGGACATCACTGGGACATCACTGAGTCATTATTGCGTCATTATTGGGGACATTGGGGACATTTGGGGACATTGGGGGGGATTGGGGGCATCACTGGGGACATCACTGGGGACAGCACTGGGGACATTGGGGACATTTGGGGACATTGGGGACATCGTTCTGGACAGCACTGGGGACATGGTTGGGTCGTGTTTGGGGACATTGGGGACATCATTGGGGACATCATTGGGGACATGGTTGGGTCATTACTGGGGACATCATTGGGTCATTATTTGGGACATGGCTGGGGACACCATTGGGGACATTGGGGGGGATTGGGTGGATTGGGGACATTGGGTCATTGGTGACATCATTGGGTGGATTTGGGACATTGGTGACATCACTGGGGACATGGGAGGGTGGGTGGATTGGGGACATTGGGTCATTGGGGGGGATTGGGGACATTGGGGACATCATTGGGGACATCACTGGGGACACCATTGGGGACATTGGGGGGGATTGGGGACATTGGGGACACCATTGGGGACATGGGAGGGTGGCTGGATTGGGGGGTTGGGGACATTGGGGACAGTGGCAGCTTGGGGGTGGGTGTGTGACACTGAGGTGACACTGGTGGTGACCCCGGGTTACATTGGGGTGCCCCTGAGGTGACACAGGAGTGTCACTGTCACTGTCCCTGTCCCCAGTGTGGTCCCTGCGCCTCGAGGGCGTCAGCGCGGTGCTGCTGGGGTGACAATGACGGGGTGGGTGACACTGGGGTGACCCTGCGGTGACAGTGATGGGGTGGGTGACATTGGGGTGACACTGTCATTGTCATTGTCCCTGTCCCCAGCGTGGTCCCTGCGGCTCGAGGGTGTTGGGGGTGACACAGGGGTGACACTGACAGGGTGTGTGACACAGGGGTGACACTGGGTGACATTGGGGTGACCCCAGGTGACACAGGGGATGGCACTGTCACTGTCATTGTCCCCAGCGTGGTCCCTGCAGCTCGAGGGTGTTGGGGGTGACACCGGGGTGACACTGGGGTGACACAGGGTGACACAGGGGTGTCCCTGTCACTGTCCCTGTCCCTGTCCCCAGCGTGGTCCCTGCGCCTCGAGGGCGTCTGCTCGGTGCTGCTGGGGTGACAATGACAGGGTGGGTGACACTGGGGTGACACAGGGGTGACATTGGGGTGACACAGGGGTGACACAGAGGTGACAGTGATGATGTGGGTGACACAGGGGTGGCACTGTCCCTGTCATTGTCACTGTCCCTGTCCCCAGCGTGGTCCCTGTGCCTCGAGGGCGTCAGCTCGGTGCTGCTGGGGTGACATGGGTGGGGTGTGTGACACTGGGGTGACACTGGGGTGAACCCAGGTGACACAGGGTGACAGAGGGTGACACTGGGGTGACGGTGATGGGGTGGGTGACACTGGGTGACATGGGTGTCACTGTCATTGTCCCCAGCGTGGTCCCTGCGCCTCGAGGGCGTCTGCTCCGTGCTCTTGGGGTGACAATGATGGGGTGTGTGACACTGGGGTGACACTGAGGTGACAATGACGGGGTGGGTGACACAGGGTGACACTGGGGTGACACTGGGGTGACGGTGATGGAGTGGGTGACACAGGGTGACATTGTCACTGTCCCTGTCCCCAGCGTGGTCCCTGCGCCTCGAGGGCGTCAGCTCGGTGCTGCTGGGGTGACACAGGGGTGACACTGGGGTGACACAGGGGGACACAGGGATGGCACTGTCATTGTCACTGTCCCTGTCCCCAGCGTGGTCCCTGCGCCTCGAGGGCGTCTGCTCGGTGCTGTTGGGGTGACAATGACGGGGTGTGTGACACTGGGGTGACCCTGAGGTGACAGTGACAGGGTGGGTGGCACAGGGTGACCCCAGGTGACACAGGGGTGACATTGTCATTGTCCCCAGCGTGGTCCCTGCGCCTGGAGGGCGTCTGCTCGGTGCTGCTGGGCGCCCAGACCCCGCGGGGGCTGCGGGAGCTGATCCAGGCCCTGCAGGTGGGGCAGGGAAAACTGGGGGGAAATCGGGAAAATTGGGGAGTTTGGGGGGAAAT
>NDFG01000094.1:50337-62963 GCA_002167245.1 Sporophila hypoxantha
GCATCATTTTGCTGATTTTTTGTGCTTTTGTTTTGTTTTGCTTGTGGGTTGTGTTGTGTTAGAGTTTTGTTGTTGTTTTTTGTTGTTTTCTGTGATTATGTGATGTTTTGTTTTCTTTTGGTGATGTTGTTTGTTTTTTTGTTTTTGTTGTGGTGGGATTTTGTTTTTTTGATTTTTTTGTTTGGTTTGTTTTGTTTTTGGATTTTTTTTTATTTGTCTTTTGTTTTTGTTGTTTTTGATGTGTTTTTTGTTTGGTGATTGTGTTTTTTTGTTGTTGGTTGTGTTTGTTGTTGTTTTTTTTTTGTTTGGTTTGTGTGGTGTTTTTTTGTTTTGATTTTTTGGTTTTGTTTTGTTTTGTGTTTTGTTTGTTTTGATTTGTTTGAGTGTTGATTGTGATTTTTGTCTTGACTCTGGTTGGTTGCTGTGATTTTTTTTTGTTTTTTTGTTTTTGTTTTTGATTTTATTTGTTTTTGTTTTTTGTTTTTGATTGTGTGTTTGTTTTTTTTTTTTGTGTTTTTTGATTGGTTTTTTTTTGTTGATGTTGTTTTTGTTTTGATTGGTTTTTTTTGTGGTGGATTTCTTTTGTTTTGCTCTCTGTTTGCTTGGGAATTGATTGATTTTTGTTGCTTTTTGTGTTTGTTTGATTTTTGTTTTTTTGGTGTTTGTTTTTGTTTGTTTTTGCTGTTGGTGTTTTTTTCTTGTGTGGATTTTTTTTTTGTTAGTTGATTTTTGAAGTTGTTTTGTTGTGTTTGTCTGTTTGCGGTTTGAGTTTGTGATTTTTTTTTAGTTGTTTAATTTGATTTTCTTTTCTTTTTTGTGTTTTTTTTTTGTTCTTTTTTGTGTTGTTTTTTTTGTTTTGGGTTTTTTGTCTGTTTTTTTTGTTTTATTTGTGTTTTTTATTTTTGTTGTTGTTTTGTTTTTTGATGGTTGTTTTTGTTTGTTTTTTTTGTGTTGATTGTTTTATTTTTTGTTTGTGTTTTGGTTTTTTGGTTTTGATTGTTTTTTATTTTTCTTTTTTTTTGGTTGTTTTGTGTTTTGAATTGATTTGTTTGTTGTGGATTTTTTTTTGTTGTGATGTGATTGTGGGTCTCTCATGAATTTGTGGGTTTTTTTTGTGTATTGTTTTTTTGTTTTTTTTTTTTTTTGATTTTTTTTGTGGACTTGATTTTTTTGTGTTTTTGTGTTTTTTGTTTTGTTGTTTTTTTGTGTTGTTTGTGGGTGATTGTGTTGATTGTGTTTTTTGATTGTGTGTTTGTTGTGTTGGTTTTGTGTTTTTTTTTGTGATTTGGTTTGTGTTGTTGTTTTTTTTTATTTGTTTTTTTTGTTGGTGTGCTTTTGTGGTTTGTTGTGATGTTTTTTGTTTGTTTTTTGTTGGATTGGTGATGTTTTTGGTTTTTTTGTTTGATTTTTTGAATGTTTTTTTTTTCATTTGTGTGTGTTGGGTTTCTCTCTTTTGTTGTGTTTGTGTGTTTTTTGATTTTTTGATTTTTGTGTTGTTTTGGTGATTATGTCGTTTTTTTTTGGGGGGGGTTTTGGTTTTTTATTTTGCTTGTATATTTTTGATTTTGCTGTGATGTTGTGTTGGACATTTTTTCTTTGTTAGATTGAATTTGGCACTTTTGGTAAATTCAGGAAACTTGGTGGGTTTTGGGTGAATTCATTGGATGCATTTTGTGTGAATTTTCGGCATGTTTTGGGGGAAAATTCAAGGAACTCTTGAGAGGTTTGAGGTGATTGTTGGTGACCTTTTGGGGCGAAATTTCTGTTTGATTTGGGGCCGGTTATGGGGAAAGAATTTTGGGGTGATTCGGGTTGAATTTTGTCTGAATTGCGGCACTTTTTTTGGGTAAATTACAAGGATTATTTGGGGGGGGATTTTGCACATTTTGGAGTGCAACATCTTTGGGACAAACCAGACAGTATTCGGTAAATTTGGTTACTCTATGGATTTTGGTTCGATTTTTAGTCTGAACTTTGGGCAGTGGGATAAATCAAAGGAACTCATGAAGGATCTTGGGGTGATTCAGAAGTGAATTTTGGAAGTGAATTATTGGGCCGGTTTTGGGTGGGAATTTAGGGAAATTTGGGTTGAATTTGGGGCACTTGTGGGTTAAATTCAAGGATTTTTGGGGTGATTTGGCGCATTTTGGGTGAATTTTGCGGCAAGTGGGGTTAAATTCGATACTTCGTATGGGGATTTTGGTCGATTTGTCTGAATCTTGGGCACTTTGGAAAATTCGGGAACTTTGGGAGATTTTGGGTGATTTTGGTGCATTTGGTTGGGTGAATTTTGGACAGTTTTGTTGGAATTTCAGAGGAATTTGGGTAAATTTGGGCACTTTGGGTAAATTCAAGGATTTTGGGGGATTTGGCGTTGAATTTTGGACAGTTTGGGGGAATTCAGGGGAATTTGGGGTGAATTTGGGCCACTTTGGGGTAAATTTCAGGGAACGTTTGGGGTATTTTCGGGTGATTTTGGTGCATTTTGGGTGATTTTGGCAATTTTTGTTGGAATCAGAGGAATTTGGGGTGAATTTGAGCACTTTTGGGAAATTCAGGAACTTTGGGGGTATTTTTGAGCGTGATTTTGGGTTGGAATGTTGCGGGGAAAAATATTCAGCCGGTTTGGGGTTATTTGGGCAGGTTTTGTGTAAATTCCAGAACTTTCGGAGGTGTGAAATTTTGAGCGATATTACGTTGAATTTTTTGAAGCGCTTTTTATTGGCGCTGATTTTTATCGGCGATATTATAGGGACAGCAATTTTTGGGCATTTGGGTACATCCAGGAACTCCGGATTCTTCCCCTGGGCGATTCGGTCATTTTGGGCGGGTTTTGTGTAAATCTCAGCGAACTTTGGCGGTATTTTGAGGCTCTCTCTCTCCTCTCCTCTCTCGTGATTTGGGCTTCTTTCGCGGGTAAATCTCAGAACTCTCGGGATTTTGGGGGTGATTCAGCCGGCTCTTTTCGCCGCTGAACTCTTCTGTTCTTGGTCCACGGTTTTTGCGGATTTTGCGGTGATTCAGTGTCACTTCGCGGGTCCGTGAATTTTGGGCAGTGTTTTGGGGGAAAATTTTGGGTAATTTGGACACTTTTGGGTTAAATTCAGAACTTCGAGGGTATTTGGGGTGATTTTGGGTGCATTTTAGGTGAATGTGGTGGTTTTGGGGGAAATTAGGGAATTTTGGGTGAATTTGGGCAACTTTTGGGTAAATTCGGAAATGTTGGGGGGATTTTGGGGGGATTTTGGCACATTTTGTGGGTGAATTTTGGGCACTATGGGTTAAATTCGGGAACTTTGGGTATTTTTGTGCTGATTTTGGTGGCCATTTTGGCTGTGAATTTTGGGCATTTTGGGTAAATTCAGGAACTTCGAGGGTGTTTTATGGTGATTTTGGCGATTTTGGTGTGATTTTGGCAGTTTTGGGGAATTAGGGGAATTTTGGGTGAATTGGGCACTTTGGGTAAATTCAGGAACCTTTGGATGTGGTCGATTTGGGTGAAATTTGGGCACTTTTGTGGGTTAAATTCAGGAACCTTGGCGTTATTTTTGGTCGATTTTTGTGTGAATTTGGCCCCTTTGAGTATATTCAGGTCCTTGGGGTGATTTCAGGTGAATTTTGAGGTGTAAATTTGGGCAGTTTTTGGGTAAATTCAAGGGATTTTGGGGGGATTTTGGGTGTTTTGACCACATTTTTGGTGAATTTTGGGCAGTTTTGGTGAAAATTGAGGGGAATTTTGGTATGAATTTTGGCACTTATTGGGTTAAATTCAGGTACCTTTGGGTTTATTTGGTTGATTTTGTCTGAATTTGGGCAGTTTTGGGGTAAAATTCAGAAAACTCTTGAGGGGATTGGAAGGGTGATTTTGGCGTTGTGTGTGAATTTTGGGCAGTTTGTGGGAATTTTTGGGAATTTTTGATAAATTCAGGCACTTTTGGGTAAATTCAGGTACCTTTGGGTATTTTGGGGTGATTTCTGGGTGGAATTTGGCCAGTTTGTTGATTAGGAGGAATGGGTGGAATTTGCACTTTTGGGTTAAATTCAGGAAACATTGGGGTATTTTGAGGTGATTTTGGTGCATTTTGGGTGCATTTTCAGGCTGGTTTGGGGTTCATTTTGTCGCGTTTTGTGTAAATTCAGGGAACTTTCGGGCTGGTTGGTGAATGTTTGGGACGATTTTTGGTGGTGGAATTTTAGCGCATTTGGGCTTTTGATTTGGGGGATTTTGGCGAATTTCGGGAATTTGGGTAAAGCAGGAACCCCGGATGTTTTTGGGGCGATTTTGCGTGAATTTTGCGGCGATTTTGGTGAAATTTTGGGAGCGAAATTTACCCCAGGACGCGTTCAGCGGCATGGCGCGGCAGTAAACCTGGCGGCGCCCGTGTGCCAGGTGGGCGGAGCTTCCGCCGGAGCCACGCCTCTTCCGGCTCCTCGGTAGGGCGGGGCCCAACAAAAGGGGCGGGGGCCATGGACCAAAGATGGACGGTGGCCACAAAAAGGGCGTGGCCACGGGGGAAAGATACAGAGGGGCGTGGCCACAGATGGGGCAATGAAAAGGGGGGCGTGCGCCACTTAAATGGAGCAATGACACCAAGTGGTGGACGTGGCCATTTAAACTGGTGGGTACAACAGGGTGGCCACATGAAGGTGGGAAAAGGGGGCGTGGCCATAAAGGAGCAATGACAAGAGACAGGGCGTGGACCACAGGACGGGCAGTAATGAAGGGGCGTGTCACAGATGAGGTTGGTTAATTAAAGGGCCGTGGCCCACCAAAAGGGGGCGGGAAAGGGGCGTGCCACAAACGGTACAATGACATAAGGGGGCGTGGCCACAAATGGCGGCGGGTGACAAGGGGGAGTGTATAATGGAAGGGGGCGTGGCGTCTTAGAAAAATGGGAGGAGCTGAAGTGGGCGTGGCCACAAAAGGGGACAGATATTGGGGGTGTGGTTAAGTAAAGGGGCGTGGCTAAACAGAAATGCGTGGGGCCAAAAAGGGGCGTGACCCCAAATGGCGGTTATTGGTGTGTTTAAGGACAAGGGGCAGGGCGTGGCCACAGGGATGGTGGTTGCCAAAGGGGGCGTAGGCCACAAAAAGGGTGGGGACAAAGGAGGCTAATCGTGGGTGTGTCCACTAGTTAAGGGCGGGTCATAAAGGGGCGTGGCCAAATTAGGTTTGGCTTGTTGTTAGGGTGGGGTACAGAAGGGCGTGGTCAAGAGAAAAAGGGGGCTGGGGCCAATGGTTGTGGGGTGGGGACTGAGGAGGCGTGGCGCATATAGAGTGGGCGGGGTGAGGAGGTGTGGCAACAAGTGGAGGGGCTTGGGGACATAGCTTGAGATGGCTAAAGGGGCGTGGCCAAATGGGGGCGGGATGTTGGTCTTGTTGGATAAGGGGCGTGGCTATGGGATGGGCCCCCGCCTTTTGGCTGAATGGGCGTGGCTAAAGGCCGGGGGCGTGGCCTTCCCCGAAACTGGGCGTGGCTAACAGGGCGTCAGCGGTGGTGGCGGGCGTTGGCCTCGAGACGATTTGGGGCGGTCCCCGCGTGACCCCGCCCCCCTCCCCTGGTGTCCACCCAAGGGCCTCGGCGCATGTCACCCTTCCCTCTCTCTCGTCCTCTATCCTAAGGAGGAGGAGCCAGCCTGGAAAAGCGGCAGCCGGCCGAGGTGACAACAGGGACCACCTGGAGTGTCCCCAACGTGTCCCAAATGTCCCCAAATGTCCCCAAAATGTCCCCAAAATCCCTTCCAATGTCCCCAAGTCCCCAATTCAAATGTCCCCAAATGTCCCCAAATTCTCTTCAATGTCCCTCAATGTCCCCAGTGTCCCCTGATGTCCCCAAATCTCCCAAATAACCCCAATGTCCCTCAGTGGTCCCCAAATGTCCCCAATGGTCCCCAATGTATTCCCAATTCCCAGTGTCCTCAGTGTTCCCCATGCCCCCTCGGTAGTCCCCTTCAGTGTTCCCCCACTGTCCCAATGGTCCCCTCGGTGTCCCCGTGTCCCCAATGTCCCTCAATGTCCCCAATTCCCCAATGTCCCCTCAGTGTCCCTAGTGTCCCCCCAATGTCCCCAGTGTCCCCAAGTCCCTCAGTGTCCCAATGTCCCCCAATGTTTTTATCCCCATCAGTTGTCCCCAGTGTCCCCCCAATTGTCCCCCCAATGTCCCCCAATCGCCCCCAATGGCCCAATTCCCCTCAATGTCCCCACTGTTCCCCATTGTCCCCAATTGTCCCCTCGGTTGTCCCCCGTGTCCCAATGCCCCTCAGTGTTCCCAATGTCCCCTCAATGTCCCCAATTGCCCCTCAGTGTCCCCAGTGTCCCCAGTGTCCCCAAATGTCCCCCTCTCCCCAGGGCCGCTCCCCGCTGGCTCCAGGCGGTCGCTGCAGCCGCTGGCGCTGAGGTTGGGCTGCTCCGAGAACAGCTGGCATCAGGTGAGGGGACACGGGGACAGCGTTGGGACATCACTGGGGACATTGGTGACATGGTCATTGAGTCATTCATTGGGATATTAACTGGGGACCATGTGGGGGACATTGGGGACAGCGGGGGGGACAGGGGCTGGGGACACCATGGGGTCATACTAGGACACTGGGGACATCATTGGGACATCATTGAGTCATCATTGGATATTATTGGGGACATTGGGGGACCATGGGGACACTGGGGACAGCGGGGGGGACAGCGGCTGGGGACACCATGGGTCATCATTGGGACATCATTGCAGTCATCATTGGGATCATTATTGGGGGACACTGGGGACATTCGGGCATTGGGGGACAGCACCTGGGCATTACTGGGGACATTTGCGGACACCGGGACAGCGGGTCGGGCGACAACGGGGGGACAGCGCTTGGGGACACCAGAGGTATTTACTGGGGCACATTTGGCGGACATTCGCTGGGGGACACTGGGGACAATTGGGGACATCATTGAGTCATCATTGGGATCATTACTGGGGACACTGGGGACATTTGGGCGGATTGGGGACATCACTGGGGACACCATGGGTCAGTTTACTGGGGGACAATTGGGGACATTTGGGGAATTAGGGGACATCATTGAGTCCATCATTGGGATCATTGATGGGGACATCAGGGACATTGGGGTCATCACTGGCGACATCACTGAGTCATTATTGTGTCATTATTGGGGACATTTGTGGGGGATTTTGGATATCGTTGGGACATCACTTGTTAACACACTGAGACATTACTGGGTGACATTTGGGGACATCATTGAGTCACCATTGGATCATTATGGGGACATGGGGACACTGGGGGGAAGCGGCTGGGGACAGCCATGGGACATTTTGCCGGGGACACTTTTGGGACATCATGGGGACATCCATGTAGGCATCATTGGGATCATACTGGACATTTTGGGACATTTTGGGGCATTGGGGGCATCACTGGATCATTACTGGACATTGGGGGACTATTCACTGGGGACATTTGGGGACATCATGAGTATCACTGGGATCATTACTGGGGACATTGGGGACATCACTGGGACACCATGGGTCATTATTGGGGACATTGGGGACATCATTGAGTCATTCGATTGGGATTTCATTTACTGGGACATTGGGGACATTTGGGGACATTGGGGACATTGTTCGGACAAGCACTGCGGGACATTCACTGGAGTCTTATTGCATCATTCATTGGCGGACATTTGGGGATTGGGACATCGTTTGCGGGACATCACTGGGACGATTTTACTGAGATCATTACTGGGGACGACTGGGACACCCATGGGTCATCATTGGGGACATTGGGACATCACTGGCGACATCATTGAGTCATTCATTGGGATCATTATTGGGGACTTGGGACATTGGGTCATCATTGGGACATCGCTGGGGGACCACCATGGGACATTACCAGGCGACAGTTTGGTGACATAAACTGGCGGACCACTGGGGACCATCACTGCGGTCATTATTGGGCATTGGGGGACATCATTGGGGACATTGAAGGGGATTGGGAGACACCACTGGCGTCATCACTGGCGGACACCCGGGGACCACCGGGGGGACACTGGGGGGACAGCACTGGGACACCAGATGGTCATTACTTGGGGACAGCTGGTCGACATTTGGGGGACTGGGGGACATCATTGAGTCATTCATTTGGGATCCATTACTTGGGGACATTGGGGACATTGAGGACATTGGGGAACATCGTTCTGGACAGCACTGGGACATCGTTGGGTCGTTTTTGGGGACATTTGGGCGACAATTGGTTGGGTCATTTTAACTGGGGACATTATTGTGGTCATTATTTGGGGACATGGCTGGCGGACATTCACTGGACACATTGGGGACATTGGGGGGGATGTGGGTTGGGACATTGGGTCATTGGTGACATCGATTGGACGATGGAGGGTGGCTGGATTGGGGACATTGGGGTCATGGGGGACATTGGGGGGTTGGGGAAAAATTGGGCATCATTGGGGACATCACTGGGACACCATTGGGGCATTGGGGTGGATTGGGCATTGATGAGGACATTGGTGACATCACGTGGGGACACGGTGAGGATGGGTGATTGGGGGGTTGGGGACATTGGCTGGGACAGTGGCCAGCTTGGGGGTGGGTGTGTGACCACTGAGGTGACACTGAGGTGACACTGGTGACATTGGGGTGGACATTGGGGTGAAACAGGGGTGGCACTTCACTCGTTCATTGTCCCCAGCGTGGTCCCTGTGCCTCGAGGGTGTTGGGGTGACACTGGGCGTGACAATGACAGGTGTGTGCACCACAGGTGACCCACTGGGTGACAAGGGGTGACATTGAGGTGACACAGGGGTGACCACTGTTCCGTCATTGTCCCCAGCGTGTCCCTGCGCCTCCGAGGGCGTCTGCCGCTCGGTGCTTGCAGGGGTGGACACTGGGTGACATTGGTGACATTGAACGGGTGTGGACACAGGGTGACACCTGGGTGACAACAGGGTGACACAGGGGTGACAACAGGGTGCGACACTGAGGGTGACAGTGTCACTGTCATTGCCCCCAGCGTGGTCCCTGCGCTCGAGGGCGTCAGCGCGGTGCCTGCTGGGGTGACACTGACGGTGTGGACACAGGGTGACACTGGTAGGTGACATTGGTTGGCTGGTATGAACAAGAGTGACCACTGTGTGACCCCAGGTGACACAGGGGTGGCCATTTGTCCCTTCACTGTCATTTTGTCCCCAGCGTGGTCCCTGCGCCTCGAGGGGTCGCTCCCTCGGTTGCTTGCTGGGGTGACAATGACAGGGGTGTGTGACCACTGGGGTGACACTGGGGTGACATTGGTGGGGTGTGTGACACCGGGTGACACAGGGATGGCAACTGTCACTGTCATTGGTCCCCCAGCGTGGTCCCTTGCCGCCTGGAGGGCGTCAAGCGCAGTGTTGCTGGATGGACACAGGGTTGACACAGGGTGACATGCTGGGGTGACACTGCAGGTGACACTGACGTGTGGGACACACGGGTTACAACAGGGATGGCACGTCCCTGTCCCTGTCCCCCAGCGTGGTTCCCTGCGGCCTCGAGGCGTTCTCCTCGGATCGCTGCTCCCACACCCGGGGCGCCCAGAACCCCGCGGGGGCTGCGGGAGATGTCCAGGCCCTGCAGGTGGGGCAGGGGAAACTGGGGGAAATCGGGGAAAATTGGGGGAGTTGCGGGTGGAAAAATTCGGGAAAATTGGGGAGTTTGGGGGGAAATTCGGGGGATTTTGGGGGAAAATTTTGGGGAAAAATTGGGGGAAATTGCGCGGAAAAAATTGGTGGGCAAAATTTTGGGGGAAGAATTTGAGGGGATTTTGAGGAGATTTTGGGGTAAAATTGGCGGGGTTTGGGCAAATTGGGGGAAATTGTGGGGCATAATTTGGGGGATTTTGGGGGATTTTGAGGAGATTTTTGGGGGAAAATTGGGGGAAAATTTGGGGGATTTGGGGGGATTGTGAAGGAGATTTTGGGGGAAAAAATTTAGGGTGGGGGGGGGGGGGGGAAACTTTTTTTTTTTTTTTTTTTAAAGGGGGGGAAAAAAATTTGGGGGAAAATTTGGCGGAAAATTTTGGGCGGATTTGAGGGAGATTTTGGAAGGTGACAATTTGGGAGGATTTAGCGGGAAATTGGGGGAAAAATTGGGGGAAAATTTGGGGGATTTTGGGAAAAAATTTGGGATTTGGGGGAAATTGGGGAAAAATTGGGGGGCATTTGGGGGATTTTGAGGAATTTTGGGGCGAAAATTTGGGGGATTTGGGGGAAATTGGGGAAAATTTCAGGGGGATTTGAGGGAAAATTTTTGGGTAAAAATTGGGGGCAAATTTGGTGGGGATTCGGGGAAATTTGGGAAAGGATTTGGGAATTTTAAGGAGATTTGGGGGGAAATTTGGGGGATTTAGGGGATTTTGAGGAGATTTTGGCTGGTAAAATGGGGGAAATTGGCGAAAATTGGGGGGATTTGGGGGATTTGAGAGGATTGTTGGGGGGAAATTCGGGGGAATTGAGGAGATTTGGGGGGAAATTTGGGGGGATTTAGGGAAATAGGGGAAAATTTGGGGGATTTGGAGGAGATTTTGAGGTTAAAATTGGGGAAAATGTGGGGGGATTTGGGGGGAAAATTGGGGAAAATTTGGGGGGATTTTGAGATTTTTGGGGGCAAACATTTGGGGGATTTGGGTGGGAAAAATTGGGGGAAAAATTTGGGGAAACAAATTGGGGGGATTTGGAGGAGATTTTGGGGGAAAATTTGGGAGGATTTTGGGGGAAAAATGGGGGGATTTTGAGGAGATTTTGGGGGAAATTTGGGGGGGATTTGGGAAAATTGGGGGAAACAATTTGGGGAGGATTTGGTGGGGGGATTTGGGGAGGATTTATGGAGATTTTGGGGGGAAAATCTTGAGGGAATTTGGGGGAGACTTGAGGGAGATTATTGGGGTAAATTGGGGGGATTTGGGGGAAATTGGGGTAAAAAAAAATTGGGTGGAAAATTCGGATGGGAATTTTGAGGGAGATTTTGGCTAGGGAAATTTTGGGGGATTTGGGGAAATTTGGAGATAATTCGGGGGAATTTTTGAGGAGATTTTTGGCGGTAAAATTGGGGAAGGGATTTGGGCGGAAATTGCGGTAAAATTTGGAGGAAAATTTGGGGAATTGTTGCGGGGATTTTGACGGAGATTTTGGGTAAAATTGGGGAAATTAGGGGGAATTTTGAGGAGATTTGGGGGGAAATTGGGGGGATTTGGGGGCGAAATTGAGGGAAAATTGGGGGGATTTGATGGAGATTTTGAGGGAAATTTTGGGGGGAAATTGGGGGGAAAAAATTGGGCGGAAACTCGGGGGATTTTTGAGGATATATTTGGGGAGAAATTATTGGGGATTTGGGGGGGAAATGAGGGGAAACAAATTGGGGGGAAAATCTTGTGTCGTGAATTTTGAGGAGATTTTGGCGGAATTTGGAGCGGATCTTGAGGGAACTTTGGGCGGATTTTTGAGATTTTGGTAGTTTAAAATTGGGGGAAATTGGGGATTTTTGAGGAGACTTTTGAGGGGAAATTGACAAATTTGGGGGGGATTTGGCCGAAAAATTTTGGGGGACTTTTGCTGTTAATTTTACCAGATGTGGATTTTTCTAGTCAGATTTTGGGATTTTTTGTGCCCAGCTTTTGGGTAATTTTTGCATATTTTGGGAGTTTTTGCCTGGATTTGGGGGGGTTTATTTCAGATTTTAGGGGTTTTTGCTCAGATTTTGGGTAAATTTTCGCAGATTTGGGGGTTTTGGCTCAGATTTTTGATAAATTTTCACGGATTTTGGGGGTTTTTGCTCAGATTTTGGGGAATTTTTGCAGATTTTGGGCGGGGTTTTTTTCTCAGATTTTGGGTAATTTTTGGAGATTTTGGGGTTTTTTGCTCAGATTTTGGGTAATTTTTGCAGATTTGGGGTTTTTTCCTCGGATTTTGGGAAAATCCCCGGGGGGTTCCGCGTTCCCCACGCGGATTTTGGGTGAAATTCCCCCGATTTTTCCCAATTTTTCCCGTTTTTTCCCCATTTTTTCCCCCCCTCAGGTCCTGCCCCGCCTCGGCCCCGCCGCCCTGCGCGAGCTCCAGCCCATCCTGGGGGGCGGGGCCTCGCCCTGACCCCGCCCCCTCCGCCGCCTCCCATTGGCTGCTCCCGCATGGCCCCGCCCCCTCCCCGCGAGCCTCGGCTCCGCCCAATCAGGGCGGAGTCTCTGACAGCAATAACCCCGCCCCTCAAAAAAGGGGGCGGGGCCAATCAAAGCACAAACCCCGCCTCCCTMTATATCCTTGACCAATCGCAGCGCTTCCAGCGGGGGGTGTGGCCTGGTAGGCCACGCCCCCTTCTGCCCTTCCCCCGCTGTGGGGGGGGAGGGGAATAAAGTGGCTTTTCCCATGTGGGGGAGGGGCCCGGCCTCGTTTTTGGGGGTTCCCAGTTCGTCCCAGTTCGTCCCAGTTCCATCCCAGTTCCCTCCCAGTTCATCCCAGTTAATCCCAGTTCGTCCCAGTTCGATCCCAGTTCGATCCC
The DNA here is from genome assembly GCA_002167245.1 of Sporophila hypoxantha. NCBI lineage: Eukaryota > Metazoa > Chordata > Aves > Passeriformes > Thraupidae > Sporophila > Sporophila hypoxantha. The sequence continues at coordinate 62,865 of NDFG01000094.1, forward strand.
AGTATCTCCGGACAAGGGGCGCGGCCCCTTTAAGGGGGCGTGGCCCGCGCTGTGAGCGCCTTTTAGCGCGTGGCGGTGGGCGCGGCCGGAGCGGTGGGC
>NDFG01000094.1:100080-125241 GCA_002167245.1 Sporophila hypoxantha
GGTGCCATCAGATGGAGATGCTCTCGGTGACGCAGGTGGGCTCCAGGTAGGGGTAGGGCAGTGACACAGGTGACACAGGTGACACAGGTGACACAGGTGCCATCAGATGGAGATGCTCTCGGTGACGCAGGTGATGGTTGATGATGACACAGGTGACGCAGGTGACACAGGTGACGCAGGTGACACAGGTGCCATGCCATCAGATGGAGATGCTCTCGGTGACGCAGGTGGGCTCCAGGTAGGGGTAGGGCAGTGACACAGGTGACACAGGTGACACAGGTGACACGCCCCCTCAGATGGAGATGCTCTCGGTGACGCAGGTGGGCTCCAGGTAGGGGTAGGGCAGTGACACAGGTGACACCGGTGACACAGGTGACACAGGTGACACAGGTGCCATGCCATCAGATGGAGATGCTCTCGGTGACGCAGGTGATGGTTGATGATGACACAGGTGACACAGGTGACACAGGTGACACAGGTGCCCTCAGATGGAGATGCTCTCGGTGACACAGGTGACACAGGTGACGCAGGTGACACAGGTGACACAGGTGCCATGCCATCAGATGGAGATGCTCTCGGTGACGCAGGTGAGACAGTGGGTGGTGGTTGATGGCACAGGTGACACAGATGACACAGGTGACACAGGTGACAGAGGTGACACAGGTGACACAGGTGACACAGGTGCCATCAGATGGAGATGCTCTCGGTGACACACAGGTGACACAGGTGACACAGGTGACACAGGTGACACCGGTGCCCTCAGATGGAGATGCTCTCGGTGACGCAGGTGGGCTCCAGGTAGGGGTAGGGCAGTGACACAGGTGACACAGGTGCCATGCCATCAGATGGAGATGCTCTCGGTGACACAGGTGACACAGGTGACACAGGTGACACAGGTGTGACACAGGTGACACAGGTGACACAGGTGACACAGGTGACACAGGTGCCCTCAGATGGAGATGCTCTCGGTGACGCAGGTGGGCTCCAGGTAGGGGTAGGGCAGTGACACAGGTGCCACAGGTGCCACAGGTGACACAGGTGCCACAGGTGACACAGGTGACACAGGTGGCACAGGTGACACAGGTGCCATCAGATGGAGATGCTCTCGGTGACACAGGTGACACAGGTGACGCAGGTGACACAGGTGCCATGCCATCAGATGGAGATGCTCTCGGTGACGCAGGTGAGACAGTGGGTGGTGGTTGATGGCACAGGTGACACAGGTGACACAGGTGACACACAGGTGACACAGGTGTGACACAGGTGCCACAGGTGCCACAGGTGCCAGCTCAGATGGAGATGCTCTCGGTGACGCAGGTGGGCTCCAGGTAGGGGTAGGGCAGTGACACAGGTGACGCAGGTGACGCAGGTGACACAGGTGCCATCAGATGGAGATGCTCTCGGTGACGCAGGTGTGACACAGGTGACACAGGTGACACAGGTGACACAGGTGACACGCCCCCTCGGATGGAGATGATTTCGGTGACGCAGGTGACACAGGTGACACAGGTGACACCGGTGCCCTCAGATGGAGATGCTCTCGGTGACGCAGGTGATAGTTGTTGATGACTCAGGTGACACAGGTGACACAGGTGACACAGGTGACACAGGTGCCCTCAGATGGAGATGCTCTCGGTGACACAGGTGGGCTCCAGGTAGGGGTAGGGCAGTGACACAGGTGACACAGGTGACACAGGTGACACACCCGCAGGTGGGCTCGCAGGTAGGGAGGGCAGTGACACAGTGACACATGGTGACACAGCGTGCCATCAGTGGAGATGCTCTCCGGTGACGCAGGTGAGACAGTGGGTGGTGGTTGATGGCACAGGTGACACAGGTAACAGGTGACACAGGTGCCACACGCCAGTGTCCATCAATGAATGGAGATGCTCTCAGGTGACGCACGGTGGGCTCCAGGTAAGGGGTAGGGCAGTCGACACAGGTGACACAGTGTACAGCAGGTGACACAGGTGCCTACAGTATGGAGATAGCTCATCGGTACGCAGTTGTTAGATACCGGATGCAGGTGACACAGGTGACGCAGGTGACACAGAGTGCCAAGCCATCGAGATGGAGATTGCTCTCGGTACGCAGGTGGGCTCCAGGTACGGGGTAGGGCAGTGGACACAGTGACACAGGGACACAGGTGCCAACAGTCCCCCTCAGCAATGGAGATGCCTCGTCCTGGGCTAGGTAGGGTAGGGCAGGTGACACAGGGATGACAGCCCGTGACACAAAAAGGTGCCACAGGTGACACAGGTGCCTGCTCAGATGGCGATGCTCTCGTGTGACGCAGGTGGCAGGTGGGGAGTGTTTGATGAAGACAGTGAGCACAGGTGACACAGATGACACGTGCCCTCAGAATGGAGATGCTCTCGGTGCAGCAGGTGATAGGTGATGCAGTGACACAGGTGAACAAGGTGTGCCAGACAGCTCAGATGGAGATGGCCTCGTGACACAGGTGACGACAGGTGCAGTCGGTGGTGATGCTGCAGAGGTGACACAAGGTGGCTACCACGGTAGGGGTAGACAGTGACAGAGTGTGACACAGGTGTACACAGGTGACACCAGTGGAAAGGTGCCACTGCGTCGGCGCTCTCTGTACACAGGTGAAAGGTGCCGACGGGAACCGACGGTCCATGTCTCGTGTGACGCAGGTGGGCTCCAGGTAGGGGTAGGGAAGTGAGCACAGGGCGAGACACAGGTGGCCAGTGCCATCAGATGGAGATGCTCTCGGTGAACATGGTCAGGTGACACATGCCCGGTGACACTAGGTGACACAGGTGACACAGGTGACCATGCAAGGCTCAATGGAGGATTGCTCTCGGTGACTGCAGGTGGCTCCAGGTAGGGGTAGGGCCGCTCCAGCTCCGGTCCGGGCGCCCGGATCCGCTCCGAGATCTCGGCCAGAGGCGCCCCGGAACGCGCAGGAAGGGCGCGGGGGGCGGGGCAGAGAGTCAGGTCTGGGAGCGGGAGCCCAGGGGGCGTGGGAACACCCGAGGGACATCAGAGGGAACCTGGGGACACTTGGGGACACTGGGGGGATTGGGGACATTGGGGACATTGGGGACAGTGGGGATGTTGGGGACAGTGGGACATGGGGATATTGGGGGACTTGGGGACATTGGGGACATCAGAGGGACACTTGGGGACAATGGGACATTGGGGGGATTGTGGGATGTTGGGGACAGTGGGGACATCAGAGGGACATTGGGGAAAGTGGGGGACATTGGGGGGACTGGGGACATTGGGGGGAATGGGAACATTGGGGGGATGGGGACATTGGGGACATTGGGGACACTGGGCGAGCACTGGGACACTGGGGGATTGGGACCATTGGGGAAAATTGGGGACACTGGGAACACTGTGGACTCACAACACCCCCATGTCCCAAGCAGGTCTGGGGAGCGGGAGCCCTAGGGGGCGCTGGGACATTGGAGACACCAGAGGGACATTGGGGACATTGGGATGTTGGGACATTGGGGATACTGGGGACACTGCGGGACATTGGTGGAAATTGGGGCACATCAGAGGGGACACCAACACCTGATGTCACCAATGGGGGTTACAACCCCCCAGGTGCTCCTGTGCCAAAAAGGTCCCTGTGCCCCCCAATGTCCCTCAACTGTCCCACAATGGTCCCACTGTCCCGCAATGTCCAGCCCCACTTTTCCCACATTTCTCCCATTTTTTTCTCCTTGGTTTTCCCTCATTTTCCACCCCAAATGTCCCCAGGGTCCCCAATCCCCAAATTGTCCACACTGTCCCAATGTCCCCAGTGTCCCCCGCCCCCACTGTCCCCAAATGTCCCAATCCCCGCAATCCCCTCCAGTGTCCCCAGTGCCCCCATTCCACCAATCCCCCCAATCCCAATGTCCCAATGTCCAATCCCCCACTGTCCCCGCTGTCCCCAAACTGTCCCACTGTCCCCAAGTCCCCCGCTGTCCCCCGTGTCCCCGCTGTCCCCAGGTGTCTCACCGGCTCGCCCCCTCGTAGATGACACACGCTCAGCAGGGCCAGCAGGGCGCCGGTGGCCTCGGGGACTGCAAGCGACGCCAACCTCCAGCAGCTCCTCGGTGGCCTCGGCGCTGGCCGGCGGCGGCCGCTGCAGCGTGCCCGGCGTGTTTGGGCATCCAGGCGGCGTAGTCGTACTGGGGAGGGACAGCGCGGTCCCACCGGGGGCACACGGGGGTCACACGGGGCACCTGGGGTCATCCTGGGGGCACTTGGGGTCATGTGTCCCCCAAAAAAACTGCCTCCAGTGGTTCATCTGGGGGTCACTGATCCTTGAACTGTCCGGGGTCACTGGGGGCAACCTGGGGGCACCTGGGGGGGTCATTGTCCCCAAAACTGCCCTGGGGTCACTGGGTCAGCTGGGCGTCACCTGGGAGGGGTCACTCTGGGCAGGGGTCACCTGGGAAGGGGTCACTTGGGAGGGGTCCACCCACCCTAAAAGCCCTGGAGTCACCTGGGATCACTGGGGGTCACTGTCCCAACCTCTGCCCCAGGGTCCAGCTGGGGTCAGCTGGGGGTCCATTGCCCTGCAAACTGCCTGGGGTCACCTGGGGGTCACCGTGGGGGGGGTCACCCACCCTAAAACTGCCTGGAGTCACTGGGGGTCACTTGGGGGGTCACTGTCCCCAAAACCGCCCCGGAAGTCACCTCGGGGTCACCTGGTCACTCAGGTGCCACTGGGGCCACCCGGGCGTTGCCATTCTCCACGTTCTTGTGGCTCTTCGGCGTTGTGTCCCTCCAGCCAGTGTCCCCACTGTCCCAAATGTTCCCCACTTGTCGCCAGTGTCGCCCCCAGCTGTCCCCCAGATGTCGCCAGTGTCCCCAGTGTCCCAGGTGTCCCCAGTGTCCCAGGTGTCCCAGGTGTCCCCGGTGTCCACCTGGCCGCTGTTGACGGCCGCCGTTGCCGGCGGAGCAGCAGAAGATTGATCAGGTCAAGGACACTTCGACGCAGCCTCGGGGCGGCTGCAGAGCTTTGGACCCGGAACCTGGGCGACCACAGGGGACATCAGGGGACAGTGGACAGTCGGGCGACAATTGGCGGACATTGGGGGATTGAGGGGGACATTGGGGACAAGTGAGGGATTGGGGACATTGGGGGCTTGGGACGTTGAGGGACATTGGGGATGGCGGTTTGGGGACATTGGGGGGGTTCGGGGACATTGGGGGACATTGGGGAACATTGGGGGGGATTGGAGACATTTGGGGACATTGGGGACATTGAGGGGACATTGGGGAGCAGTGGGGGGATTTGGGGGGTTGGGGCAGAGGGGACATTGGAGGACACTGGGGACATTGGGGGCATTGGGGAGTTTGGGGACTTGGGGGATGGGGACATTGGGGGATTGGGGGGATTGGGGACATTGGGGACATTGGGGACATTGTTAGGGGAAACATTGGGGGATTGGGGCATTGAGGGGACAATTGGGAGGACAGCTGGGGACGTTGGGGACATTGGGGACAAGTGGGGGGATTGGGGACATTGAGGGGCAGTGGGGACAATGGGAGGATTGGGACATTGGGCGGGGATTGGAGACAGCTGGGGACATTGGGGGATTGGGGATGTTGGGGGACATTGGGGAGACATTGGGGACAGTGGGGAACTGGGGACATTGGGGGGATTGGAGACACTGGGGACATTGGGATGTTGGGGAACATTGGGGGGACATTGGGGACATTGGGGGAACGTTGGGGACAATTGGGGGATTCGCACCCATCGGTCCACCCCACCAACATCACGATTGGGGACATCAGAGGGACACTTGGGGACAATGGGACATTGGGGGGATTGTGGGATGTTGGGGACAGTGGGGACATCAGAGGGACATTGGGGAAAGTGGGGGACATTGGGGGGACTGGGGACATTGGGCAGGTAGGGAGGGCAGTGACACAGTGACACATGGTGACACAGCGTGCCATCAGTGGAGATGCTCTCCGGTGACGCAGGTGAGACAGTGGGTGGTGGTTGATGGCACAGGTGACACAGGTAACAGGTGACACAGGTGCCACAGGCGCCACCGTGGCCATCAGATGGAGATGCTCTCGGTGACGCACGGTGGGCTCCAGGTAGGGGGTAGGGCAGTCGACACAGGTGACACAGTTGACACAGGTGAACACAGGTGCAGCTCAGTATGGAGATGCTCATCAGTGACGGAGCAGGTGACACAGGTGACGGCAGGTGACACAGGGTGCCAACGCCCCATCGAGATTGGAGATGCTCTCTGGGTGACGCAGGTGGGCTCAGGTAGGGGTAGGGCCATGACACAGGTTGACACAGGGACTACAGGTGCCACAGGTGTCCCCCTCAGCATGGAGATGCCTCTGCGGTGACTGCAGGTGACACAGGTGAACAGGTGACAAAAGGTGCCCACAGGTGCCACAGGTGCCCTCACATGGCGATGCTCTCGTGACGCAGGTGGGCTCCAGTAGGGTAGGGGGCAGTGAGCACAGGTGACATACAGATGCCCCCTCAGAATGGAGATGCTCTCGGTGACGCGGTGATGGTTGATGATGACACAGGTGAACACAGGTGCCAACAGCTCATGATGGAGATGGCTCTCGGTGACACAGGTGACAACAGGTGCCAACGCCCCCTCAGATGCGAGATGCTCTCGAGTGGACACAAGGTGGGCTCCAAGGTAGGGGTAGGGCCCAAAAAAAAAAAGGTGACAGGTGTAGACACCAGGTGTGATCACACGGTGACACAGGTGGACAACGGTGCCACGCCCCCTCAGATGGAGATTGCTCTCGGTGACGCAGGGGGCTCCAGGTAGGGGTAGGGAAGTGACACAGGTGACGCAAGGTGACACAGGTGAGCACAGGTGGCCCTCAGATGGAGATGCTCTCGGTGACGCAGGTGACACAGGTGACACAGGTGATCACAGGTGACACAGGTGCCATCAGATGGAGATGCTCTCGGTGGACCTGCAAGGTGGGCTTCCAGGTAGGGGTAGGGCCGCTCCAGCTCCGGTCCGCCGGCGCCCGAGATCCGCTCCGAGATCTCGGCCAGGGCGCCCGGGAACGCGCCAGGAAGGCCGCGGGGGGCGGGGCAGAGAGCAGGTCTGGACGGCGGGAGCCCAGGGGGCGTGGGACACCAAAGAGGGAATTCAGAGGGGATACCTGGGGACATTGGGGACACTGGGGGGATTGGGGACATGGGACATTGGGGACAGTGGGGATGTTGGGGACAGTGGGACATTGGGATATTGGGGACTGGGATGGGCCACCCGTCGGATTGCTTTCTATCTGGGGCCCTCTCAAATGAAAGTGGGCTTTCTCTCATCAATTTTCAATTGCTCTTTGGTTGCTCAGTGCTTGTCCCTTACTGGCTAATATGCTAGTATCACAAAAGACAAGTGTCCTTTTCCTCCATTTCTCAAGCCATTTGGAACGTGCACCCGAACACGAATTCCTATAAGAACAGATACCTTGAGAGAGAGAGACACTGAGTCTCCAATCCCAGGTATGTGGGGCTTTCCATGAGCTGAAGGAGAAATGAAAGGCAACAATGAGGGGAGTATGTACGAGGCAAGACCTTAGCAATTTTTGCCTTCTTTTAGCAGTGGATTTGTACTCGGCCGATCTATTTCTTCGCTATCAAATCAGGTTTTCTAGTAGCATTCCCATTTTCTAGCAAGACACATTTCTTCAACTGCCCATACACGTCTCTGATGTAATCTCTTGAGAGAGCGACAAAACAGAAGGAATGGAGGACTAGTGTGGGAGCACTAATTGGGAGGGGAAAAAAGAGGGATGAGACGACAGCTCCGTGAATACTCATAGTCAGACAGTAAAGGAGGAGGAGAGGGCTTCGACATTGATACAGAGGTAGAGAATTACCCTCAGAGTTCCCGCTGGAGGACATCAGTCGTCAAGGCCAGCTTGTCCTCCACAGTTCCCTGAGAACGCAAGAGCTACACTACGCAGCTATCAGAAGGGACGAGTGAGGCTCCAACTATGTGGCGGAGCAACATGCAGGGAGACATGCATTCGAAGGAGACCTGCAGCTGATGTGAGGATGGGCGAGGGAAAAACCAGGCCGTGAGAGAACTCCGTCTGGGAGAGTGGACAGACTTGAGTGGCGAGAATGTTCAACACTGCTTAACTTCCGAATCTATTCTCTTTTCCACTCTGTCTAGGCTAAGTAAGAAGGTTCAAGAGCCAAGAATGACAGACAAGTCCTGCGAGAGTTCTTTGGCTTGAGCGCTCCCATGCTTTTCGGCACCATATGCTTGTAAAGATGTAACGTTGCTGATGAAGTAAAAGGATGATCAGTTTAAGGCTTGATTGTTCAGTGTACACTGGCTTTGCGAGGAAAGGTGTGCAAATATCTCTTGGCACTGCCAATCTTTCTCTAGAACGGAGAAAAGGGATAGGACTGTTTTCGAGAGCGACATTCTAGAAATCAAGATTGTGGTAGAGGTGAGACTGAAAAAGGAGAATGAAATTCTGAAAAGAGATATCTGATGGAGCGTACGCTGAGCTGGGTGGTAACGAGAGTATTTTTCTACCACAAGAACCTGAGACTTTTAACGCAGACGCTTAGCACAGAACCAAAGATCTTTATGCTCTGCAATGAACAAAGGAAGTATTGTACAGGTACATTCCCTTCTTTCAATTGTTCTCGGTCGGTTAATTTACAAGCTTTATGAGGTAGGGCTTAATAATTTGATTGGATAAGATAGAGTTGGGATTCTAGATCAATTGACCTTTCTGAGCAATTCTTCAGTTGTTGCACCAACAACACCTAGGTTTTTTGCTGAGTCTCCGATGGGCAGAAAGAATTAGCCCCCTAGGACCAATGCCTAGGAAACTATCCATACTAGAGGGAGAGAAATTGGTTTTACCTCCTTGCCTTTCTGTCTATTCTGAGGACAAGGGCGCTACAGCGAAGAACTGACACTACTGCTAGCAGTCTGAGTGGCCTACCGACAACCTGTGATGAGCCAAACTTGTCTGGCTATATTTTATTTAGACACCTTTCTTGATGCCTTGGTTGTTTGCCTGTTGGCAGAAAGGATGTTACCGTCAATGATCGTTTTTCCACGAGGAAGACACTCCTCAAGACATGCCCTCACTTGTCCTGTGAAAAGACAAGAGAACTTTAAGGCCTGTAGCACTCCTATATTTCTGAGTATCTTGCTTTGCGCGGAGCCCCCAAAGCCTTTCCTCCATATTGCATTTCCTCTCATACCAAAGCACTTCAAATTCCTTCATGATATGTGTGATACATATAGGTGGGAGTTCGTGCTTATAATAAGATTGAAATATTGCGAGAAGCGAAAAATATGGATTACAGTTACGAGTGCAATATTTGTAAGTATTAATAAAACAGTTTAACTTTGAGAATGCCAAAACGAAGAACAAAGCGAGAGGAGGGGCTCTGCCCCCCTCTTCTCGTGCAGATGTTAGATAGGAGAAATAGTCAGAGAGATAACGGTTACCAATAATTAAACAAAGAGAAGGGAAAACTGTTGGGTCCCGAAAGTGCTAATTATAAGAGATTTATCGCTTTGATGCTAAAAGATGTAGTAAGAGATGTTAGTTTTTGGCTTACATTGTTTTTAAGTTTAGTGCGCATGTGTAATCCCAAAAGTGAATTATAAGGACAAAGAAAAGAGGTACCGCCTTCATCACTGCGACAACCAAAGACTTGTGCGACCGAACCAGACACGAGTGATGGAGCATTGCGCCGTAATAGGTGGTGATGAAGGCGAGATAGAAGTTGTGCCTGATCGATATAATATGGAGGAGGTATGCCTACTGCCACCTGGTTGTAATAAGGGGTGAATCTTCCCTTGGCAAAAGCTTGTACGTGAGGTGGCGGGTCCAGAGAGCTGACTCGTACCCCGCGTGTTAATCTTTTGCTATGCGCTCTTATCGGAAACCAAATTATCCCTTATTTTAGTCAATATTATATTGTCAATATAATTTTTTAAAATTATTCAGATTAAATTGCTGTTATTTGAAATATTTTTGGTTTTTTTATGTAAGGGCATATTGGGCAAATCATTACTAATTTTGGTGCCGAAAACCCGGGAAACTCTCCTAACCTCCGGGTAGGTGGTATAGCTTCTGGGAAAGGCGCTCCCCACCGAGAATTTTTACGTGTTCCCAAGCTAGACCCACTCTCTCTTGGGAATAAAAGAAGGAATTTTATTACAATATACGCATAAAAACGCAAATTAGTCGTTATGAGCGGCGCAGAGAGCTCGCCATAGAGTGCAAGCTATAGAGAGACAGAGTACCATAGAAACTTTTGTGCACTAAGACCCTCCGTTTTGAGCGATATAGAAAGAGCAGTATTGGAGAGCTAGAGTGAGAGCAACTCAACCACACCTGAGAGGGTCATCCTAGGGGGTGCTTCACGGACATCGTCCCACTGACAGTCGCTGTAGCCCACTAAAGTCTCTCTTTGCGGAGAATCTGAGACGGCCCTGAAAGTGTCCCTCCCAAGTGAGCTCCCACACTCGCCCGCATGTCACCCAGAGATTTGGCACAGCCCCACTTTCGCAATTCTCCGGTACATTTTTTTCCCCTTGTTTCCCCCATTTTCCAACCCAATTCCCAGGGTCCCATCCCCCCAATGTCCCGCCACTGTCCCCAAGTGTCCCCCAGTGTCCCCAACGCCCCCACTGTCCCAATGTCCCCACATCCCCCCAATCCCTCCAGTGTCCCAGTGCCCCATTCCCCAATCCCTCCCAATCCCCCCACAATGTCCAATGTCCCCAAATCCCCCAACCTGTCCCGCTGTCCCCAATGGTCCCCACTGCCCCTATTGCGTTTTCGGCGCCCTCCGAGAGGAGGCCCGGCCGGGAAAAGGAGGGAAGTGAGAAGATAATAGTGAACGCAGTGGGACCCCGGGAGGGTTTGGACCCGGGGGAGGAAGGAGATCCCTGGTCCAAGCACCTGTAGAAAGTCCTTTGGCAGAGGGATTGACTTTCAAGTAAGAAAAACTGAAAACAGAGTATTGAATATGAAAGATATAAAATAAAACAAAAAAAACAATTTCCTTGGGGGGGTTTGTAGCAGGCATTTTAGTATGGTGGTAATAAGGTGTGAGAGGACAGGCTAAACATTGCAAAGAGAGAGATAGGACGGAACAGATTGCAGAGGGAGAAAGTAGGAGTGGAACAAGAGAGTGGAAAAGCAGTGTGGCAAAACTAGTAAGTGATGTGAAGTTGAAAATCCACGGAGTGAGTGTGGGAAACTGAGATTCTCTCCCTGGTACCTGGGGATTTTTGGTTTATTGCCGCCCAAGATTGGGTCATCAGGAAAGAGTAATATCCCTTGGACTCCAGGAGGCTGCCAAGATTGTGTGAAATTCTCAGACGTTTGGAGGCCTGGGAACTCGTGAGGAGAGTTCAGAAGGGAGCAGCATATCCCCTCAGGACAGCCCGCTGGGCACTGCGTGAGAGTACACCCTTCTGGGATTCCACATGGAAGCTGTCCTCCAGGTGTCTCACCGCTCGCCCGCCCTGTAGCTGACCCACAGCTCAGCCCAAAAGAGAGAGACACACAGAGTCAGAAGCCGAGAGATAGAGCATTCATACGTAGCATCGTCTAAAGTCTGGGAGCGGACAAAAAAAAATCCCCGGAAAGATAAATTTAAACATCTTGCGTGCGCGATAGGCTGGCGCGAAATCATGCTGCGGAGAGGACCTGGACGTGCCAGGGCCGGCTCACAGACAAGAGCGAGTGGCCCGGCGTAGTATAGTTTAAATAGACACCCTCGAGTTAAGTCGCCGATAGAGGTACGAGAGAATCATGGGGCGACGCGGGTAAATAGGAGCGCGATCGAGCGCGACAGAAGTGAGAGGTTGGCTGTCCAACGGGAGCTAGGCCAGACGGTCGAGAGCTATCACCTGGGGTCACAGATAGCGAGGAGCAGAAAGCAAGGTCTAGGGGTACAAGATGATCTGACCGCAAAAAATGCGCAGAACCGACAGGAGTGCTCAATCAATTGGGCTTTCAGTCAGAGATTAACATCAATTATGAAGCACTTGTCACTAGAGCGATCGACAAACACCTGGCGGCCACGCTGGAGACAACCAAGCGAGGAGGAGCGCGATCGATATTCGAGTCTCTCCAAGAGACGCACTGGAGAGTGAACTGGCGTGGTTTTCAGCTTTGGGGTTTCCTATCCCTTGAGCCGACGACTATAGGAGAGGCGAGCGAGAGATCACACACTCTCTTGGCCCTATCCTGTTGTGAGAGTGGCGAGGTCAGCGATCGGCAGAGGCTCCCTTACAGCACCTAAAAACTAAAAGGGGCACACCATCGAAAGAGTCAGCCTGTGGAAGGCGAACATAGCAGTCTACGAACTAGAGAGAGCGTTTCACCGCGAAAGGAGCCCTTAGGCCGACGCTGCTTCAGCTGTGTGTGCTCAGACATGGAGGAGAGAGCACACTTGAGCCACCCAGAAAGCAGTTCGCCCGACATACGGTCAGCTTCTAGCGAGGGAGGTATACTAAACGGCCCTCGGAGTAGAGAAAAGTGGTGATGTCAATTCTTTCACGACCTAGACTAAAAACTGCCCCTGGAGTCACCCTGGGGTGCACGTAGAGAGGGGGTCAAACTGAAGAGATACCACAAGAATTAAACCGCCCCGGAGTCACCTGGGGTCACCTGGGTCACCTCCACCGTCGATGCCACTGCGGGTCCTACGAACACACACGGCCACTCAGGGATGAGCCTATTCGAAATAATCGCTCATACGTTCTTGAGCAAGTTTCCAGTAATACAGAGTTAAGGGAGAACTTTCCCCATGTCGGTGGCCCTCGTGAGTATTCTAAGAGTTGCAATGATGAGATAATCAGTGCACCCGCACAAAGATGTCCGCGAACAGTAGAATCTGCGCGCATATTATTGTTAATGATCCACACAAATAAGTATCAGTGTGCCCCAGTCCTCCTCCTATGTCTCGTCTCTTTACAAAAGAATTAAAAGTCTATATTGTGCTACAACCTTTGAAGTTGAGTGTCAACACACAAAATTAGAGTGCCCGAAGGCAGTGATCACCCAGTTGTCCCACAATGAAGTTCGCCCTTCAGATGAGACTGTCCCCTGGTGTCACCTATGGTTCACTTAAGAGATCAGCGATTGGCACCATGGCCACTGAGTGCCGACTACTAGTGCCGGCGGCCAGTCTACGCAAGCTACAGAGTGAATGCACATGAAGATACGTCCGATACTGTATGAGAGAGACACCATAAAACTTCGAGAGTTGCTGAGATGTCCGAGCTTGGACGGAAACCCGTGCTGAGAACACGAACAGGGAAAGATCAGCCCAGGGGTCAACCACATCTGAAGGCAACCACATTAGATGAGAGTACAGATTAGAGGGGAAACTGACACATTTGGGGGACATTGAGAGACGCGAGATCTATTGAGAGACGACACTGCAGGATTGGGTACTATTTGAGGAGGAATTGAGAGTCGACAGGAGAGCGAGAGCGAGGAGAGAAAACAACTGGGGAATGCTGCGAGTAGACATGGTTTGAGACATCTTGCGATCCCTGAAGTGGAGTTGTTTGAGGATTCATGTAACATTCGTGCGGTTAGACACTACATAGGTGAGCAGTAATGAGAGGGGCTAAAAGGATATGATGTTGAGGTAAGAGACTATTTGTTAATTTGCTTGTTACATGCTATGGAGGTAATGACTAGTTGACAGGGGACTATACGAAGTGAACAGGAGAGGGCGAGGAGTCTAGTTGAGTTGTGTGTTAGCAGGCACGCATGATCTAGGAGAGAACGAGCTGAGAGGGACATGAGCGCACGTTGGATCTTCCAGGGCAGACAATTAATATTAGAGAGAAAGAAGTGATGAGCAAGTTATCGATTTTCTGGGCTGAAATTTGCGTAAGTGGAGATTCAAAGTAGGAGAGAGACATTTATAGTGAGTAATGAGATCATTGAGGGAACAATGTTTCATAATGAGTGAGATCATTGAGGGTAGCGATTAGAGAGAGAGGAATTGCGCGAGGTTGAGCGTAGAGTGGCGAGAAGCTGTAAATGATGTGGGACACCTCGCGCGCGCGACCCGTTGGAAGCCAGAATATAATGAGGTGACAGTGGGGAGAGAGATATTTGAGTGGAGCAGAGATGGGAGAGCCCCTGGAAAGTGTTGAGAAAATAGAAGGATGGGTGAGACATTGAGGGTGTCTGCTAGACAGCACTTTGTGGGCAGCGTTCACTTTTTCAGTGAGAGCATTATTCTTGGTGATCCAACCACGTTCGGCAAGAGTAGCAAATTGAGGAAATGGAACTATAATAAGGGACAGAGAGTGACGAGAGGACAAACTCGGTGGGCTGCTGAATGGTGCAACATTGAGAGGGAAATTGAGAGAGGAGCGACACCTATGAGCGAGAACACATCTTGCGAGAGTGGAACTGCTTTGGTTGCACTCATCGGAGAACAGTTGGGTGCACATTGGGGACGTTCGGGGCGACTATTGTCAGAGCGGGCGAATGTGGCGCCCCACTCATGAAAAGGGTTAAGCAGAGGGCACACCTATTCCCTACAAGGATCACTTCTTCACACACATCAATGCTCCCTCTGGAGATAGGAGCGTCATGACATGAGTGGGTCACCCTCGTAAACTATGACCATCACATACCATCCCACCATGACCGACGAGGACTTATGAGAGCCCATACACATTTAGGAGGAAACGCCAGTTCAAGAGAGAGTATAGACATTGACGGACATTCATCATGGCACAAATCATAAGAACCAAATTACAATAAACCAAGCATCACTGACATTGACACAATTTCAACATTTGTATACTCATTGCAATCACAGACCCCATCTGGATTAAACCAAAACTCGAGAACCATATGCGACTTCAAGTTGACCATCACGACACATATACTCATATGTTACTTCTGCTATGATACACCCATGCAGCAGCTTTTATAGATACTCATGTGTTAAAGACACGAGAAAGATGTAGTATCAGGTTGAGCGCATTAGACGCGGAAAACGGACCAATATTTGGAATATAATGGAGACAACGAGCTCCACCATATTCGACCATATGGAATGCCATGACACAGATTTGCCCACTGAATAAATGACAAGGCGTATCATTTATATCGATTAATCGCGAGAGCGCGACAAGAGCGCATGAGACACATAGAAATGACCCAGCTACCAGTGTACCATCAGGGAATCAGGCACTAAAGGGAAACACAATTGAAACGCACACACCACATAAACGATAAACGAGATAAAGAGCCAAATATAGAGAACATGACAGAAGAAAAGAGTTCAAAGAATTAGCTGAATGCTCAAGAAACATATGCTCACAATACAGAGCCAATCTACGACGATTGGGGACTCATTGAGACCACAGCCACCGTCACCGATAAACTGCTAGTCTGTAGACACTGAGAGCAAAAGTGAGCCATACGCTAAAAGACACCACATGACCCATTAGTCCCTCAAGATGCTGATCTCTGAAAGCGTCTCATCGCATTGAACAGCATCGATGGAACATGAACGAATGAGAGCTTAGCTGACCATCAGAGGCAATCTCTATCTAAAAGTCCCGACCACTAACCACTCTGACCAACAAAACTCCTAGGAACAGCCTCGATACAAGACCCCACTGCGAATGATCCAATGGATTTTTAAGGCCATGAAGGCACATTATTGACCATATCCATTGACCTATATAACCACTGAAGACAGGAGTAAAGACACATCTCGAATACATAAATAGACCTATGGGCTCACATATGACCACTCCTGCCTAGTATGACCCTACATTGGTAACAAATACGAGGAGACACAATACCATGACCCGACTTCACTTGACCCTGAAACGGCGTGATGCACCTGAAACTCCTGCTGATCATTGGAGGACCAATAAGAAATAAACTGTGAATGGGATGAACCTAGATCTAATATGACCACAACCATAGACCAATGACCAATGTTATGCTAGAACACACACACACGATATATCCTGGAGCTAACGAACCTTGACCATTACACTGAACCACATCCAGCCAGCATTAGGTCATTGAATCGCAACAAGCATACCGCGACGCAACGAAAATATTGACTACAATAAATGAAGCAGATCGTCCAGCCATGATATATATTAAATTTGTGGGCAACGAGTTACAGTGAGTTACCGCCTATGACTCAATATAAACATCGGGCGAAGACCTGTACCTATTGGAGATACACCAATGACACACACTCTCCCTTCTTCGTCGTATAGACCAGTGACCGAGGTGCTCACGTGGAGCCATAAGATGGTCACAGAATATCTCACGACTCACACCAATGACCAATGCCTTGACCCAATCCACGTATCGCATAAACCCTGCAGCGCTAACAAATACACGAACGGAATTTGAATTCTCATTTTCCAAACCCTTTTTAATTATTCCATTAAAAGCTGCTTGTTATTTTAAATATTGTTTGGTTTTTATGAAAAGGGATAATTGGGCAAACCATACAATGTCATCTCTTGCTCTCAATGTTCGGGGCAATTATTTTAAGAACATACTTCCCCTAAGCAGGTAGAACATCTGCCTTAAGTAGCATCATCCCCACGACCATCACCCATCACCGCCACGTCCCCGTGTCCCCCGGCTGTCCTGTCACCCCCCGTGTGTCCCCTCCCGCTCTTCTCGTTGCCCCAGGAACGCCGTAGGTGAAGATCTCGCCCACACCACTCCTGCAGCTCCTCATCCTCGCCACCTTCCTCGTCCTCGCGTAGAACAGCGCCAGCGATCCCCTCCACGTAGCTGGGACACCGCGGGGACACGGTGACATTCCGGCACCGGTGAACGACGCGGGGACAACCGTGACATTCGGGGACACGCGGTGACATTCGGGACACCGGTGACACGCGGTGACAGCCACCCCATGGCCCCTGTCCCCGTGTCCCACCGTCGCTGATGTCCCATCCCGAAGGTCCTGTTCCCGCTGTCACCTCCTGGGGTCCTTGTCCCCATTGTCCCCCAACCCATGGCCCATCTTCCATGTCCCCACTGGTCCCATCCATTGTCCCCACCATTCCCACACGTTGTCCTCCAATCCCATTGTCCCCAATTGTCCCATCCCATTGTCCCCCATTGTCCCCATCACTCCCACCCCCATTGTCCCCATTGTCCGCCATTGTCCCATCCCATTGTCCCCACTGTCCCCATCCCATTGGTCCCCACCATTCCCACACCGTTGTCCCCCACTCCATCTGTCCCCACTGTCCCCACCATCCCCATCTCCCTGACCCAAATGTCCCCATTGTCCCATCATCTCCACCCCATTGTCCCCAACCTACTGCATCATCACTGTCCATGGTCCCTGATCGCCATTGTCCCGCCATGTCCCGCATTGTCCCCATCAGCTCCCACCGCCATTGTCCCCACTGTCCCCACGCACTAACTGCATCTCCAAAGGTCGCCCACCAAACCCCATCTCCATGTCCCCATTGTCCCATTTGTCCCCATTCCCTCCCGCTCACACCCTATTGTTCGCCATTGTCCTCACTGTCCCATTGTCCTCACTGTCTCCCACTCCATTGTCCCCACTGCTGCCACCTTCATGGCCCCCACCCCCCCCCCCCCCACACCGCCTACCCCCCCCCCCCCCCACCCCGTCCACCCCCACCCCTGATCCCCACTCATTGTCCCCATTGTCCCATTGTCCTCACTGTCCCCAACTCCATTTGTCCCCATTGTCCCCATCTGTCCCCATTGTCCTCATCTGTCCCCACTCCATTGTCCCCATTGTCCCATTGTCCCCATCTCCATGTCCCCACTGTTTCGTCCATTTCCCCCATCCCCCCGTGCCCTCTGTGTCCCCTCCCTGCCCGCTGTCCCCCACCACTGTCCCCTCACTGTCCCCTCAAGTGTCCCACTGGTGGATTGGCGCCCGCAGATGTCCCCCGTCAGATGTCCCCAGATGTCCACCTCAGTGTCCCCCGACCGGTGAATTGACGCCCCAGATGTCCCCTCAGTGTCCCCTCATGTGTCCCCCAGATGTCCCCCTCAGTGTCCACTGTCCCCTCAGTGTCCCCATCAGTGTCCCCAGTGTCCCCAACCCGTGGATTGGCGCCCCAGATGTCCCCCACCACTTCCCCTCAGTGTCCCCACACCCGTGGGAATGGGCGCCCCCAGATGTCCCTCAGTGTCCACTGCTCCTCAGTGTCCCCTCAGTGTCCACCGGTGAATGGCAACCCCAGAATTTTCCCCATCAGTGTCGCCCCAGATGTCCCCATGCGTGTCCCCCTGAGTGTTCCCCACCGGTGGATGCGCCCCAGATGGCCATGGGGCGTCGTCCCGGTAGTGGTAGCCGGGGATGTCCCCCAATCTGCTGTCCCTCTGTCCCCATCAAGTGTCCTCCTTCCTTCCCTCTTGTGTCCCCTCCCAGTGTCCCACTGTCTCCTCAGTGGTCCCAGTGTCCCTGATGTGTCCCCCACTGTCCCCACCAGTGGATGGCACCCAGATGTCCCCTCTGTGCCCGCTGTCCCCTCCCTGTCCCCTCAAAAGTGGTCCCCCTCAGTGTCCCCTCAGTGTCCCCTCAGTGTCCCCTGCTGTCCCCTGCAGTGTCCCACCTGTCCGCCTGAGTGTCCTCCAGTGTCCCCACCGGTGGATGGCGCCGCAGATGTCCCTCCGTGTCTCCCAGATGTCCCCTCAGTGTCCCCTCAGTGTCCCCACCGGTGGATGGCGCCCCAGATGTCCCCTCAGTGTCCCCCACCTCTGTCCCCTCAGTGCCCAACTGTCCCCAACCAGTGAGATGGCGCCACCACAGATTGGCCATGGCATCGTCCTGGTAGTGGTAGCCGGGATGTCCCACGCCCGTCCCCTCCCTGTCACCCGGCACTGCCCACTCCCTGTCCCTCAGTGTCCCCTCAGTGTCCCCAGTGGTCCCCACCATGGATGGCGCCCGATGTCCCCTCAGTGTCCCACTGTCCCCGTCAGTGTCCCTAGATGTCCCCTCAGTGTCCCCAAGATGTCCCATGAGTGTCCCCGTACAGATGTCCCCTCATGTACCCCAGTGTCCCCACCGGTGGATGGCGCCCAGATGTCCCCTCCCTGTCCCTCAGTGTCCCCACTGTCCTCAGTGTCCCAGATGTCCCCTCCCTGTCGCCTCAGTGTCTCCACTGTCCCCCCAGTGTCCCCACCGGTGGATGGCACCGCCAGAATGTCCCCCTGAGTGTCCCCACCGTGGATGGCGCCCCAGATGTCCCCTCAGTGTCCCACTGTCCCCTCAGTGTCGCCCCTCGTGGTCCCCTCAGTGTCCCCAGTGTCCCCACCAGTGGATGGCGCCCCAGATGGCCACGTAACCTGTAATACGCATGTTGCTCTGAGAAGTGCGTCTCCCGGTAAGTGGTAGCCGGGGAATTCCCCAACGCTGCCCCCTCTGTCCCCAACCCCTGCCGACCTCCACTGTCCCCTCATGTCCCCTCAGTGGTCCCCAGAATGTTCCCCTCACGTGTCCCCCACCGGTGGATGCGCCCCAGATGTCCCCTCAAGTGTCCCCAGTGTCCCCTCAGTGTCCCCACCGGTGGATGGCGCCCCAAGATGGCCACTGGCGTCGTCCCGGTAGTGGTAAGCCGGGGATGTCCCAACGCCCGCGCTCGGTCCACTGTCGTCGGGGACGGCAGAGCTCGCGGAACGTCAGCGCCGCCGTGCCGCGGGCCCACCAGCGCCAGCTGTCCCCTTGCGGCCCACCCGAGGTGGCCTGGGGACAGGGACATCAGTGTTCACCCTCAGTGCCATCCCAGTGTCCCTGTGTCCACTGAACATGGCCTGGGGACGGGGGACACGCTCAGTGTCACCCTTAGTGTCCCCTCAGTGTCCCTCCCGGCCACCGAGGTGGCCTGGGGACGGGGACATCAAGTGTCACCTCTCAGTGTCACCCTCAATGTCCCCTCCCGGCCCACGAGGTGGCCTGGGGACGGGGAACCTCAGTGGCACCCTCAGCTGGTCCACCTCGTGTCCCTTCCCGGCCCACCGAGGTGGCCTGGGGACAGGGATCATCAGTGTCACGCCTCAGTGTCAACTCCTCACGTCCCCTCCCGCCCACCGAGGTGCCTGGAGGAGCAGGGACATCAGTGTCACCCTCAGTGCACCCCTCAGCGTCCCCTCCGGCCCACGAGTGGCCTGGGGACGGGGACATTCGCTATGTCACCCTCAGTGTCCCCAGGTGTCCCCCCAGGGGGACCCAGGTGTCCAGGTGACACCAAGGGGGACCAAACAATGTCCTGGTGCCAACCAGAAGGCGAGACAGGTGACACCCGGGTGACACAGAAGTGTGACATCCAGGAGTGACAGTATCCAGGTGACACCCAGTGACACGCAGGTGAACACAGATAACACAGGTTGACACACAGGTGGACACGCCAGGTGACACAGATGACCAAGGTGACACCCAGGTGACACACAGGTGGACACCACAGGTGAACACAGGTGACAAAGAGGGTGAACCAACAGGTGACACACAGGTGACACAGGTGAACACACAGTGACACCCAGGTGGGACACAAAGTGAGGTGACACAAGTGAACACAGGTGACACAAGGTGACACAGATGACCACAGGTGACACGAGGTGACACAGGTGACACACAGGTGACAACCGCAGATGACACAGGTGACACCCCAGATGACACATGGTGACCCAGAAGGTGACACCTCAGATGACACATAGGTGGACACAGGTGACACCGGTGTACACCCAGTGACCACACAGATGACACACAGGTGACACCCAGGTTGAACACCCAGGTGAACTCAGGTGAACCTGACAGGTGACACACAGATGACAGCAGGTGATACCAGGGTTGAACACAAGGTGACACAAGGGAGCGTTGACACAGGTGACACAAGGTGGATCACACAGGTGACACAGTGACCCAGGTGTGTTCCCTCACCTGGTCGATGATGCCGAGCGGGTTCACAGGTCTCGCGGGCCAGGATGTTGATGTGGAAGGTTGAAAACGCACGTGGGGGAGGAGCAAGCTTGGGGGACTAGCGAGGGACATTGGGTGACAAAGTGGGGACAGCGGGGAACATTGGGGACAGTGGGGGGACATTGGGGACAGTGGGGGACATTGGGGACATTGGGAATGGGGGGATTGGGGGACAGTGGCGACATTGGGGACATTGGGGACCATTGGGGGACATTGGCTGACATTGGCGGATTGGGGGGGACTTTGGGGTAACATGGGGACATTGAAAGGGACATTGGGGACCATTGGGGGACATTGGGGAATTTGGGGATTTTTGGATATTTGGGGACATTTGTGGACATTGGGGGACATTGGGACCATTTGGGACAGCGGGGACATTGGGACATTGAGGGATTTGGGGGATTGAGAGCATTGGACATTGGGGACATTGGGGACATTGGGGACCTTGGGGGGGATTGGGGACATTGGGGACATTGGGGGGAATTGGGGACATTGGAACATCTTGGGGACATTGGGACATTGGGGACATTGGGGAACATTGGGGGATTGGGGACATTGGGGGAGCATTGGGGGACATTGGGGACATTGGGGGGATTCGGGGACATGGCATTGGGGGGATTGGGGACCACTTGGGGACAATTGGGGCCAATTTGGGGATTTTTGGATATTTTGGGGACATTGGGGACATTGGGACTATCAAGGGCAGGTATTTTGGGTCGGTTTGGGTATTGGTGGCCGTTTCTTTTCGTACGGGGATTTGGGGTCAGGTGTGGGGTTGTGTAGGGTCAGGATTGGGATTTTGGGGTCAGGGTTGGGGATTTGGGACAGGGATTTTGGGTGCAGTTTTTTGGGGTCAGGGTTGGGGATTTTGGGGTGCAGGGTCGAGGAATGTTGGAGTGGGTTTTTTGGGGACGGGGATTTCGGTGGTGCAGTTTTGGGGTTTGTGTCCATTTTTTGGGGTACCATCCTGGTGCACCGGGTGGTGTGCGGGCAGGAAGCTGGGTTTGGGTGCCAGTTTTTGGGGTCAGGATTGGGAATTTCGGGACGGGGATTTCGGGGTGCAGTTTTTGGGGTCCAGGGTGGGTATTTTGGGGTACCTGGTGCCCAGGGGTGGGCGGCGGGCAGGCGTGGGTTTGGGTGCAGTTTTTGGGGTCAGGGTTGGGCAATTCGGGACAGGGAATTTCAGGGGTGGAAGTTTTTGGGGTCAGGGTCGGTTATTTTGGGGTACCTGGTGCACGGGTGGGCGGCAGGCAGGAGGCGCTGGGTTTGGGTTGATTTTGGGTGCAGTTTTGGGGTCAGGTTGGGATTTCGGGACAGGGATTTCGGGGGCATTTTTTGGGATTGGGGTGCATTTTTTGGGGTCGGGGTGCATGTTTTTGGGTCGGGTGCGCATTTTTTGGGGTAACCTGTGGCACGGGGTGCGCGGCACAACCGGCGCTGGGTTGGGCGGTGCATTTTTTTGGGGTCCAGGAATTGGGTATTTCAGGACAGGGATTTCGGGGTGGGGCAGTTTTTTGGGGTCAGGGTGGTTTTTGGGACGGGGATTTTGGGGTCAGTTTTTTGGGTCAGGGTCGGTGTTTTGGGACTCAGGGTGGGTATTTTGGGGTACCTGGTGCACGGGGTGGGCGGCGGGCAGGCGCTGGGTTTGGGTCAGTTTTTTGGGGTCAGGGTTGGAAATTTTTGGGATGGGGATTTCAAGGGTACATTTTTTGGATCCGGGGTGCATTTTTTGGGGTACCTGGTGCACGGGGTGGGGGCGGCGGGCAGGCGCTGGCGTGCCCGACGCGAAGGCCCTCGCACAGGAAATGCCCGGTGCAAGCAGGTGCGTCACCATCCTGGTGCAGCACAAAGTTGGGCGCCCCCAGCACCACAGCTTGGCAGGGCCCAGTGCGGGGCCGCCCGGGACGAAGATCGGGGACCTCCCGCCGGGTCGCTGGGACGCTGGGGGACATTGAGGACCGGGGGGTCACAGGGCCAACTGGGGACACTGGGGACTACCAGGGGACATGGGGGACACACGGGATGACCCGGCCGGGGCGCTGGGACAGCTGCAGGGGGACAGGAGGGGACATTGGGGACACTTGGGGACGCCCCAACCTCCGGCCCAGGCGCTGGGACAGCTGGGGGGGACACAGGGACAGCAGGGTCAATGGGGGAACACTGGGAACATTGCGACATGGGAACACTGGGGACAATGGGGCATTGGCAACACTGGGGACAAATGGGACACCAGAGGGATCCATGGGGAACATTGGGGACACTGGGGGACATTGGAGGCGATTTGGGGACACTGAGGAACATTGGGGACACAGGGGAACATGGGACCTGGGACATGGGGGACATTGGGGACACAGGGGATCAGAGGGGACATTGGGGACACTGGGGACCCCCCCCTGGCCCGGGGCGGCTGGACATGTGGGGGAACAGGGGGACCATGGGCATTGGAGACATTGGGGATCACTGGGGACATGGGGAACATTGGGGGATTGGGGACAATCAGGGGACATTGGGGTCAGTGGTGGTCATGAGGGACAAGGAAACATCCAGGCCCGGGGCGCTGGGACAGCTTGCAGGGGGGGCACAGGGGAACACTGGGGACAATTGGGGACATTGGGGACATACTGGGGACACAGGAGGACATTGGGACACCGAGGGGGACAGAGGGGACATTGGGGACTCCAGGGGGACACAGGGGACATTGGGGACATTGGTGACATTTGGGGACCAGAGGACATAGGGGACATTGGGGACAGCTACCAGGGCCAGGGGTCCAATGGCGGACACAGGGGACCCGGCCCGGCAGAACGCGGGACGCTGGGGGGGGGGGGGGGGCACAGGGTCAGCAGGGGAACATTGGGGACATGGGGACACCAGGGTTCAATGGGGGACCATTGGGACACTGGGGACATTTGAGGGATTGGGGACAACTGGGGTCATGGGGGACAGATGGGGACCCCGGCCCGGGGCGCTGGGACGAGCTGCGGGGGACACAGGGACAGTAGGGGGGTCACAGGGGACATTGGGGACATTGGGGCCATTGGGGACAATTTGGACATTGGACACTGGACATTGGGGACATTAATGGGGACATTGGGGGGATTGGGGAACCCAGGGACATTGGGGTTCAGTGTGGTCAGAGGGGAACACTAGGGAAACACCACCACCCAGGCCCTGGACATGGTCATGGACATGAGTGGGGTCACCCCCTGACTTGACCATCACCATCACCATGACCAAGACTTGACCATGACTAGACCGTGACTTGACCATCATCATCACCATGACCATCACCATGACTTGACCATGACCATGACCATGACCACAACCACAACCATGACCATGACCATGACCATACCTATTACTTGACCATGACCATGACCATGATTTGACGGTGACCATGACCACGACCATGACCACAACCATGACCATGCCATGACCATGCCATGACCATCACCATCACCATGACCATGACCACGACCATGACCATCCCATGACCATCCCATGACCATCCCATGACCATCCCATGACCATGCCATGACCATGACCATGACCATGACCATGACCACAACGTCACCATGACCGTGACTGTGACCATGGCCACGACAATCCCAATGCCACAACCATGACCATGACCACGACCATCACCATGACTTGACCATGACCATGACCACGTCCCACATCCATGACCACAACCATGCCCATCACCATGTCCATGCCTATGACCATCACCATGACCATCCCATGACCATCACCATGACCATCCCATGACCATGCCATGACCACGACCACAACCATGACCACAACTTGACCCTGACCATGACCACGACTTGACCATGACCACAACCATGACCATGACCATGCCATGACCACAACCATGACTTGACCATGATCACGACCATGACCACGTCCCACAACCATGCCCATCACCATGTCCATGCCTATGACCATCACCATGACCATCACCATGACCATCTCATGACCATGCCGTGACCACAACCACATCCACGACCATCACCATGACCATGACTTGACCATGCCCATGCCCACGCCCACGACCATCACCCATCACCGCCACGTCCCCGTGTCCCCCCCGGCTGTCCCTGTCACCCCCCGGTGTCCCCTACCGCTCTTCTCGTTGCCCAGGACGCCGTAGGTGAAGATCTCGCCCACCCACTCCTGCAGCTCCTCATCCTCGGCCACCTCCTCGT
>NDFG01000094.1:130323-143548 GCA_002167245.1 Sporophila hypoxantha
CTAGTATTACAGTCAGCCGATTATCTAGCTGTTGGAAAACTCCCGGAACCACAATGAGATTAACATACCAGCGCTCACCAGGATAGACTTCGTTAACTAACAAGAATTGGTTTGGATTCGTAAGACCTCGGTCTAACACACACTCAGTGTTTCGCCATGTGGAGCGCGATAATAACTTGGATTAACGCGGCTCCCAGGGTGGCCTCGTGTCATCCGAGCATCAGCTTAGTTGGACCCTCCGGCCGGTTTATGTCGACCAACGAGTAGAGAAGCTCACGACGAACAGCTGCTGGCTTTAGTTCCCTCGGGCTATCTTCGGAAAACTAATAGCGTGTTGTTCTCTTACAGCACTCCGTAGACTCCTTCCGCGGATCCGACCGTTCGCAGAGTTGGGTTACTAGGACAACTCACTATAAGGCTTTGTAAGTTATCCCGTATTATATCGGCTACTTGCCGAAGACCATTCTACGAGTGTCACCACTAAAAGGGGCATATAACCACGGGTCCAGATCATAAGCACCAAATCGCTGATCTCGCCACAGGCCTTGGTTTACGCTGTCTGGGTGACGGCAACCTGAGACCCAACGGCCCCCGTGCCCGCCAAGTTATTTTCTCAGAAGGTGTACTTGTAATCACCCTGTATGGTTTTTTTACCCGCAAGGTCCATCTCGTTATAAGCGGTGGGGTGGCTTAAGAGAAGTTGACTAAGGCCAAAGGTCTGCGACGGAAAGTTCCGCCGCCATCTTCGTTGACCCATCCTAAATCTTCCGTAACGTTCCCCCTACCCCTATCAGGTTCTTTTTTTCCTCTTTTGGAAGTTTAGTTCCTCTGGCCAGAGATTAAGATTTCGCTCCTCCTTGGGGTATAGACGCCAGAGCCGAGCGGCAAGCAACCACAGGATAAACATTAACCAAAGTGTTTCACTTTTATGACATTTCGAATTATCACCTTCGCGTTCGTAGCGGCCGGGGGATAGCGGCCATCAATCGGTGGAGACGTATAGAATGGCTGAGGGGTAACCTG
The DNA here is from genome assembly GCA_002167245.1 of Sporophila hypoxantha. Classification (NCBI taxonomy): domain Eukaryota; kingdom Metazoa; phylum Chordata; class Aves; order Passeriformes; family Thraupidae; genus Sporophila; species Sporophila hypoxantha. Next base: position 131,347 of record NDFG01000094.1, read on the forward strand.
ATTGCATCATTAGGGAGGGCCAAAAACCCCCTTAACTCTCTAGCGCCTTCCTGACCTAACTTCTTCCGCGAGGCGCAGGGTATGCCTTTGTCGTAAGCATCTGGTTGAGTTTCAACCCATAAATCTGCACCCACATACAGCCACCTTACATCTCGGGAACGCATTGAACATGATTGGGGTCAAGCCTGAGAACCTCTCGTACTAAAAGTTTGTATTCCGCCCGGGGTATCGAGTGGGAGGTCATGTGTTGGTGACGATTTTGGTTTGTGTGTGGTCCGTTGCCACTGGCTCATATATATATATAGGCCTTACTTTCAGATAGGTTTCCAAACATGTGGGCGTTTAGCCTCATGCCGCGTATTTTGATTTCTGGTATTAATGCGTAGATTTTCTGGCCCCCTCTAGTAACCCACTTTGGCTGATATGGTGGCTAGAGACGCCCGAACGAATATTTATTGACCATTGGTTCTAGACACCATCAGGACCGTCACCACTCACCAAATATCAGCCACGGAATCTAATGCTACATCGTCTTGACAACATCCTTGGAAACACCACTCCACCTGATGTGTGTGCCTGCATCCTTTTATCTACTCTCTCTCTAACTTTTCCTGCAGTCGCAGCGGATTTTATCGGATTAGAGGATAGGGCGTGTAGGCATTTCTCTGACCTCACGGGTAAGGGAGGCGCAGAATAGTCGTGCTTCTTTAGTTTTTAAAATTTCATTAAGTAAATTTAAGAATTGAGTTATGAGGCGATCCTTTCCATTAAATGACCGATAATCAAACAAAGCAGCTGCCGTACAGGAGATGTGTTACAAGTAATCCTCAAAGCGCAATTGTAATTTGAAGAATAGTTTAACTAATATATATAATTTGCCTGGTAATACTCAAGTGTAAGTGTAGATGGTTTCACGGCAGTCCCTAGAAGAGGCTAATAGCCACATCACTTAAGTCTTTGTCCAAGAGCTCACTATAGTATAGCAAATTAGGAGCTCTTTTTTGGAAGTAACCACAGCTACTAAATTCTCTCTGTAGCTAATGAGAATTCGTTAGGACCAAGGGAACCAGATAAAGGTCTACATACATATTACTGAGAGTCTAATTCTACTGTGCAAAACCCACACCAATTGCCTGTACTATTCTAGTATAAAAAAAACCCTTGTTCAACGAAAATTCTTTTCACGAGCCAGTGGTCCTTACTAATACCTTGTCATTTATCTCAGATGCACTAGGGCTTTTGTCCGCACCCACTCCCTAGCCTTTCACAAGTGTGACATGTTTCATCCAAATCTCTGTTTTTCATACTCCAAGACATTTGTAGGAGAATCATGTACCTTATTTTCTGTATGAGACTCTATGCGCACTTTGGGCCGTGTGATTCTTGAATATTTGAAATTATAACTCTTAGTCTAGATTTTTCAAGACAACTTACACTGATGCTGTTTATAGACCTACGATGTGGAGGCCATGGTCTACTGAGCCTTATGGGATGAACGACACAGTATTCTTTATGATTCAGCAATTGTGAAAATAACTTATCACTAGTGCTTTGTAACAGAGGTACAGCTGTATTGTGATCCAATTCTTGCGAAATATTACAACAGCTAGACATATTTGCTAAGGACACAAATTTATGATGTACGCCTCTTATATGGACCTTGCTTTTCGCTGAACACGGGAGGCTAGTGCTCAAGGCACTGCCGCCTGGCCCAGGAAGGGAGCTAAAAAACGAGGACCAGACAGAGCCGTAGAGCCTGATTCACAATGTACAACTCCAAGACTGACTGCTGCACTAGGATGAAGAGTGTGTTTTATCAATGCTGGTAAAGATTAGTGCCAATCGTCTGGGAAGGCAACAAGCATCCCCAGCATTTCCAGGCTCTGGCTGCAGGAGTGGCCCTCATTTACCCATCTCCTGCCTTGCATGAGAGCTCGACCGAGGAGGACAAATAGGAGCAGAAATGTGCTGCCTCCTTATTTGTCACAAGCAGGCACCGCGACGATATGCGGCAGTATATCACCTTGCCATTCTCGTTCCATGTAGCAAAACTCTTAGCACAGTAACCAAGTTGGAGGCGTCTCAAGAAAATTACACCTTGTATGTGCACCAAGTGAACAGGGCCATGCATTGGATGTGACCACTCTCTGTGAGCTCAGCTAGTCGCGATGCCAATAGGATCAGAACATCGCTGTTTCTATGATGGAGCTAGGTCCTAGACCACCACACAGCCACTTTGTGTGAAGAGTCCCTTGTCTTTGCCCACATGTCTCACTGCATACAGGAGATCCTTGGGAGATACATAACTCTTAAGTGGTGACTATTTATTGTATCTCACACTTTATACATCTTTTTGCTCCCTACACTACACACATTGTCCACCATGTGTTGGATACCAGTTATGCTCCCTCAAGCACCTCAGCCTATGCTGAGTGAAAACTAACCATGCGAGCCCTGTCAAAGTTCAACTGAATATCCATAGTCCGCCAACAAAGTACTGGCTTGTATCTTGATGTCCCAGGACATCTTTTTCATTCCAGCAAACACAGGACTTGAGTGAATTAGTCCAGTCAAGGAAAGAAAAGGACTTCATTCAATTTTTTTTTTAATTAAAAAATGCCTGAGGACTCCTCTGCTGTGGATTCATGGATGCTGTTTTACCTGGGTATATGCCCATAGAAATCTGCATGTATGTAATATTCATCTTTGAAGCAATAAATTCTCTCCTGGGCTCCTTCCCATGAACTGCTTTCTTATCAAAGTTGCCCTTTACCTGGTAAATCTTTAAATCAGTGCTCGACTTGCCATAACAGGAGATTGTTTGGCTTTTCTGCTGGAGTGCAGCTCCACTTGGGAAAAAAACCCATGAACTTGTCTCCACGAGCATACTAGGCACAACTTTGATCTCTTAATTTGGTATGTCCTCAATCTCCCCAAGGAAACCTCTCACCTCTTTTGTCCCGTCCCAGCTGGGATATCAACCCTGAACAAATTGGCTCTGCTCACTCCTAGGCGTCTTTGTGGTTTACCCTGCTGGTGCTCCCTGGTAGCCCTCAGTCTATGTGCTCCATGTCCACAGGGAGGTGGCTGCTCTGAGGATTTGCCCTTTTGTCATACACAGCTTCCTCTTAATTGAGTTTTGAACACAAGTTCTCTCCTAGTGCCTGCAGCTCAGGCCTAGAGGTGAATGATTTCCCGAGCGGGACTGCCACCACTCTCCAGTGCTGAGTATTCTTTCTCATCTCATGTCGCGCATTCAAAGTTTCATAGTATCCTGCGCGCTCATTATTTTCAGGTCCTTTGCGCCCACTCCATTGAGAATTCGACAATTCCTTCTTTTCATCTCCAGTTCCTTATATAACTTCCATCTCGTGAAAGAGCCAGCAGGCTTTGGAGCCTTTTCCATCAGCTCTTCATATCTAGTGGGGAGGGGTGGGGAATAAAGTGATTACAAGTTTCATCTGCAATATCATCCCTCGAGACAAAATATGAACTAATATGCTGCTATTAAATATTATATCCAGTGCACAGCACGGCACAGGATAGGTCATGCACACATAAGATCAAAGAAGGCATGTCAGCGGACACGACCTTCCATGCAAGCTTGATCCGCACTGCTTCTGAGGCCACAAAATTCCAATGGTGCCAGGCTGGCCACTTCCCTCTGGGCTTAATGCAAATTTCCACCAACCAGCTGGGCGGAGCCTCACACAGACAACACACGGCACAGTCTTTTGCTGGTTCCGAACTATGGAGAAGAGGCTGCAGGAAGGAATGGGAATTGTGTAGGGTGCATGTCTAAAATACTCCCTTCTTCCCTCTTTCCAAACTGATGAGTGTGACCCAATGAGCAATCCTCGAGAGAGAGACCACTACGCGTTAGCGTGGCATGCTCTGATACTCTGCCACAGGGCCATGCGTCCAAAAGGAAAGTAGGTCAAATGGAAAATTGGCTCTAAGCTTTGTTAGTGAGAGAGTGGAGCAGTCCCGAGAATGTGACTTGGCATATCATAATGCAGAATAGCCCCTGCAGTCACAACCTGGCAGCGTGCTGCTGTGAGAGGAAGAGGCTGCTGGACCAACAGAGTGCTCGTCCAGTAATACCATTAGCACAAGTCGGAAAGAGAAGAGCTCGTGGAAGTCCATAGAGCCCAGGGAGTATCCTCTGTGCGGTACAAGTAGAGGTGGCTTGGGAACGTAGGTGTGCTCGTGGCTTTGGATCTGGCCACTCGATGCCAGGCTTGAGCCTGGAGATCTCTGACCAAAACGGCCATCCTCCACAGAGGGTCCTGAGGGCCCTAACTGGGGTTTTATGGTGGCTCTGCCTGGCTGGAACTGAGCCCTTGGGACCCATGGACTACTCAAAGACGAGGAGGGTGACCACTCGCTTGTGACACAGCTGGAGAGGAAGTTCCCCACTAACCACAGATGGAGCATGGCGTCTAGGGGGGGAACTGATTAGCTCGACGTGTTCTCCCCAGCTTCCTCCGTAGAAACTGCTCTGGAGGGTGCATAGAAGAACAAATAGGAAGCTGCTAGGATCAGGTTGAATGCCTGTTTGATAGATGTACCCATCCCAGCAGAGTGATACTTACAGCAATTCCGAGAGAGCGAGAGCGAGAGGATGGAGGTTCTCTCTGTGCTGCTGCTCAGCCGAGGTGGTCAGCTACTCGACTGGCCACGGTATTATTTCACCACTTCTAGATGAACAAGAGGGGAAGTCATTGTACAATAAAGTAACCCATAACACTCTGCTCCTTTTCAAGGGATCTTCACTGGAAAATACACCCTACTGTGGCCATATAAATAACACACTTCGTTTATTAATCCTGGCTCGATTGGCGCTCATTACTTACCATTAACCATGGACATGAAGCAAATGGCTCAAGCATATCCTGTGAATCGCGAGGTTCTCAGAGTGCTGATATGCAAGGAACAAGGCCACTGAGAAAAGCTTGAGGCAGCAACGATGAGAGAAAACCTCAGTGCCAAAGCCCCAGAATAGCCTGCGCTCCAGACCTACAGCACTTCCAGACAGAAAACCATTGGGATCCTTGCTGCTGAGTGGGTTTTTAGTCCATCTCTTCCTCAGACAATATTTCCCTGCATATATGTCTCTCTCGGATGTACGCTGCAACCATTTTGAGTGGCTACATTATCTCATCATTGAGTGCAGAGCACACATTAGAGTTCATTGCCACTGTGAGCAGATCTGCCCTGACTCCCAATTGAAATATGGAGAACGTGCACAGTGGGCTAGTACATGCATCCTAACAGCAGTTCCTAGGCATCTTAATTTCTTCTTGTTGTGATACTCCTTACTATTTCCTTAGCGCACAGAGTGGCTGATCTTCCTTTCTAGCAACACAGTCCACCAGTGCAGATTGAGAATTCCTTCATTATCCGTAAATGATATCGCGTGCACAATAATAATCAAACTACAGGAAGGAGTTAACATGATAAGAAAAAACAAGCCTGCTTCAAACGTCCTTGGTCCACAACTGTAATTTCTATGGCTTCAGGAAAGGGGCCATTGTGATTAATTGTCCAGGGTGAATAGCCTCCCATTCTGAGATGAGTCTGCGACTTTGTGTCATAAGCCTACCAACAGTGCTACCACCTCATTCTGCCGCCTGGAAGTATCCTCCACATAAATTACCAACTGATTTCTTGGGCCATGAAGCAAAGACCATATTGGCGATCTATTGGAGGGCGGGCTGCACAGAGGTCTCAAGTTGCACACAAAGTGCAATAAGGTCCAGCATCCGAGGCAGCCTTCTAAACATCACAGCACACTAATGTGCAAAGGGGTTCACACGAAATTCAGAGAAAACCTTATTAGATGTTCTGAAATCTTCGCCATACACATAAGAGAAATCCACTTATAAAGAGGGTTATCCTGCCGAAAAATTTTTGGTGCCCAGCAGAAAGACCCATCACAGCCCCTTTCAAGGGTTAATCCTGCAATTTGCTTGGCAACCAAACCTAGTTTCAGTCCTCTAGCGTGCTCGGCCACCCTAATTTTACACATCCCTCTGTCCAACGGGTGTAATAACACTGCCGAGAGAACACCATCCTGCCTCTAGAAAGCTGCTCTACGTTCAGAGAAAGAAGTATCAAATACTCATACTATGCAAAAATGCACAAGTGAGAAAAATGAACCTCCAAATATCACGAGAGTAAACTGAGTATAGGTTGGATTAGATGAACGTGGTTAAAAAAGCTCTCCATGATCCCTAATATTCCATAAGGATTATTTTATGTATATCTCTTATAAATTATAACTGCAGATTGAATCTTATCCTTCTGGTTGTAAATATTTGAAAAAACATTACAAAGGGTTCCTTTTGCATAGCACCAATTCACTTCTATACCAAGCTAATTGGACACAAAAGACTACTGCGTCTCATCTGAAGTCTCCGCGTGTTGACGCCAAGAGAGCGTGTGAAAGTACATATCCTCCATAGGCTAGCCTGGCGCTGTCCTTGGCATAATGCTGTGCGTTGATCTGTGTCCCACCCTCACCTGCTCGGCCCTTTCTGGGAGGTTCTGGTGAGGACTCTCTAGCACAGCTTTGTGTGCCTCTCGTTGAGTGGTGCCTGCCTGTGTGCAGCTGCTTTCGGCAGCAAGATGCTACAGATTTGTGATGTTCATATATAGCGCATCTATTAGATAGGGCCTGTCTTCCTCATAGCTGTTGGGCATAATGTGTGTGGGGGGTCTGGGTTTATAAAATACTGTTGCGAATATGTTGACTTCCGTGTGGTGTGGCTTAAAGAGCAAATTTTAATGAGCAGAAAGCAAGGGATAGTCCCATCGCAGCCCACCAAAAGGAAGGCTGTTGCACGACAACCTAAGAACCACCAAGATGACAAGAGCGTCATCTGCTGACGAATCACACCACTTGGCGTACCTCTCACACCACGCACCATACTTATACTAGGGTGTTTGACAGGCAGGGCGATAGAGAGGAAGTTGTCCTGGAGATGCACATTGCCAGGCTTTGAGTGGAATAATTGAATTATGCCTCACGCTCATATAAGGGAGATTTCCTTAGTCAGATTCCGGATGCTCTGAGCTGACAGAGGATTGTTACCACAGACCAGCACCAAGTCTGGAGCCTGGCATTGCCCTGCCTGGAGCGTTAGATTTTTAAGGGACTGCCTGCTCGCCACCATACCAGCCCTCGTTCCCAATATCTAGCTGCTCACTGCTCGCAGGGAGCTGCTCAGCGATTTGAGATGCGAGCACGTGGTCTCTTTACTGGCAGGCAGACCTCGTCCAGCACTGCAGCACGAAGTCGGCTCTCTGCTACTGAGCTGAGTCTCACCAAGAAAAGAGATAGTTCTGCTGGTTATTGTGGGACCCAGTTGATTTACCACCTGCACCCGACGGACAGAGAACCACTCCTGCCTGCGATATACTGAACTGCTCCCAGATTTATCTTGTATGGATCACGACTAGTCTAGGTTTGCACATTTTAGTGATTATAATATCCAGTTTAAGCCTCTCTCTCGTGGTGGAGCAGACTTGTCTGTTTGAGAAGTCATGCTCTTCGCCTTTTTCAAGGTTCCTCAGGCTTGCCAAGGACTGGTAAAAGATTATTGCTAATGGTTCGTGAAAAGCTTAAAGAAGCCATTACATAATCTTTCTAGCGTTTGCTTTTTTGATCGTTGATTTAAGACTAAGGGGATCGGATAAGTAATTAAGGAAGGTATACATGGACTTCATTAAATAATCAACAACACCAAACAGCACTCATTTATAGCACAACGTTGCAGAGGACATGGGAAGACCGCACAAGAGAGCTGAGAAAGGCACATGAATACATGTTTGATAGGAGAGCCCGCAACAATGAACTCAATGCAGTAATGGGCTGTCGATATACCCACAGGGCTCCAGGTGTGGTTCCCACAAAGTCTCAACACAATTCCTGATATGAAAACTCCTGCAAAAGAACCGCAGTTTGACCTGATAGAGTGCACAGTTGGTGCTGGGTTCAGTCTTCCTCTCAGCTGGGTGCGGGTTGTGAGGATGTGGGGCAGGCATGTTCTTTCTCCCTTCTGATGCTCAGTAGGACACTAAGGACGTAAATCCTTCCTAGGAAGGGAGATTTTAAATCCAGGCTACAGCTATCACATCTCCTGGGACTGTCGCAGTTCCTGATGTTTGTTTTCTCTCAGTTGTTAGGCTTTTAACTTCCTCTCATAGACAGGGTTGTGGGCCTTGTTACTGGTTTCTAGTACAGTGGAATTGTCTCTAGCTTTACAGGAAGAGTTAAAATTACAGGACGCTCTATTGCTAACAGTTTCCGTGATTTCATGTGCTCCACGCAGTACTCTATTCAATAACTTCCCCACACACATTCGGCTTGCATGTGTTGAAACCCTCACTTCCACTTCCACCACCCACTGCATCCTCCATGAGTTCAAACATTCTCACTCATAAACCCAAATAAAGCATGAGTTTAGCGCACGTCAGCTTCAATTTTGTTGGCGAGGCCATCCCCCAGATTACTCATTTTCACTCCCAGCTTTCTTCTCACTTGTGAATGCATTCAGCATTTATACTTTTCCGTTTCACCATTCTCTCTCACCTGCTAAAGCTCTTGCTTCCTAGTTTCTATATGCTCGCATATCTCTCAATTAGATTAGTTACTGATTTTCCCTTTATTTCCTGTCCTCCTTGTTCCCAAAACAGAGCTGTCATTGCCATGTTACTCCTTTCAAACACCCCTGTACTCACTCCTAACACCCTAATGATCTGCCAGCAGCCATTAACCAGTCAGACTGAACAGGACACTCCAGCTAAAATTTTCCTCCCTTGATTTGAGAGGTGCAAATTTCCAAGCAGATTTTGAACCTTTAGCATAAATTCCTGTTGCAGCTACAGTACTTCCGCTGTTTTATGGTGTTTGAAGCCTATTCTCAGCACCAGCGCAATTAGGTGATCAGGTGATCCAGGAAATTTCGTGTCATCCCTTCAGCTGGCGGAGGCCACAGGATCCATGTCCACAGCACACCCTGGGACTCAGGACCCACCTGCTGCCTTCTGTCAACTTGGATGTCTGGTGCAGGAGGAGCATGGTCTCTGTGCCCAAGAGCTGTATGAATACAGAATGGGAGCAATGCAAAATCCCTTCTCTCCTCTGAGTCCCTTCCAACCTCATTTATCCCACCAAATCTGCTGGAAAGGGCACGGAGCAACATTCACTAAGACAGTCCAGTTTACTCAGATCCAAAACTGGGACCCAGCTGCAGGTTGCACCCAGGGCTGGAATGATTGTCTTCCCCTTCCTGGAAAGCTCTGATGCAGGTGACACGGGACACACTCTCATTTATTTCCCATCTTGCATCGTAGCATATCTTACTAGAGGTACAGCGCCACTGAAACGTTTCTGCTTTGGTAAGGGTGGAACCCGCTTGGAAGGAGAAACAGATAGAGCGAACCTTGTTAGCTTGCAGAAGGGCTCGCTGGTTCCACTGTGGCTCCCTGGGTGCTCCCACTCTTTGTCCAAGCTATATCCTTCAGCACTCCCTCTCTCTGTGTGCTCTTTTGAGACCGCGGTCTTTAACAGACGGACGAGCGCAGGAGACACAGAAGCCCACCACTGCAAGCGATGCTGGATGCCACTTTAGCAAGGTGCGGCCTTCTCTGTCCTATCATGCTCTGGGGGTTTAACGTCGGCGTCATCTCCCCTCCTCCAGGCTGGCATCACCGGCGAGCCCTTGTTGCTCTAAACGCTCAGCAAACTGGAGAGGAGAGCTCACTAGGCTTTTTATTGACTAATTTCCACTGCTCAGTAACAGGCCAAGCTCTGGCTATCACCTGCCTGTGGTTGGATAGTTACTCCGGTTTTACTGTCCTGTCAAAAAGCAAACCAAAAGCCCAGAACTACCCAAAATTCTCCCTATTTATATTTAATCATTTAGTCCTTCTGTTGTGGTGGTCATTTAAAAAGTGCCAGAGATCCGATTACCACAGCTGGGACATCTCTCGGGTCCTCGTTTCCATCCACGCATGTGCTTGCCTGAGTCTGCATTGAGGCCTAGCTCCTTCGGTCTGAGTGCAGTGATCCCACCCAGCTCAAGGCTGAGCGAGGGTGCGACTAGCCCCTGGGATATACAGATTTGTATATTGAAAATATATAGCTTGCGCTTGCCGATAAGTCCCTGTGGAACATTAAGGATCATTGGGGACTTTTAGGGGGGGATTTGGTGGACATTGGCGGACATTGGTGTACATTTATTGGGACATTGGGGTGGGTATGGTGAAACATTGGGGTGACATTGGCGCGTGATTGAGTGGATATTGGCGACAGATATGCGCAGAAATTTGGGGGACATATGTTTTGGGATATTGAGTCTATTAGGGAACATTGGGGAACAACAGGGCCAGATTATTTTTGGTGTCAGGTTTGGGGTAGTTTTGTGGCATGGTTTCTTTTCGTTAGCGGGGTCGTATGTTGGGGGCAGCAGGGTGGATTTTTAGGGTCAGATTGGGATTTTGAGGTCAGTGGGATTTGGATGGGATTTCGGGGGCATTTTTTGGGATCGAGGGTTGGGCATTTGGACAGGATTTTGGGTGCAGTTTGTGGGGTCAGGGGTTTGAGTGAGTTTTGGTTGGTCAGGGTCAGGATTTTGGGATGGGGTTTTGGGACGGGGATTTCGGGGTGCAGTTTTTGGGGTTTGTGTGCCATTTTTTGGGGTACCTGGTGCACAGGGTGTGTGGCGGGCAGGAGCTGGGTTTGGGTGCAGTTTTTGGGGTCAGGATTGGGAATTTCGGGACGGGGATTTCGGGGTGCAGTTTTTGGGGTCAGGGTGGGTATTTTGGGGTACCTGGTGCACGGGGTGGGCGGCGGGCAGGCGCTGGGTTTGGGTGCAGTTTTTGGGGTCAGGGTTGGGAATTTCGGGACAGGGATTTCGGGGTGCAGTTTTTGGGGTCAGGGTCGGTATTTTGGGGTACCTGGTGCACGGGGTGGGCGGCAGGCAGGCGCTGGGTTTGGGTTGATTTTGGGTGCAGTTTTTGGGGTCAGGGTTGGGAATTTCGGGACAGGGATTTCGGGGTGCATTTTTTGGGATTGGGGTGCATTTTTTGGGGTCGGGGTGCATTTTTTGGGATCGGGGTGCATTTTTTGGGGTACCTGGTGCACGGGGTGCGCGGCACACAGGCGCTGGGTTTGGGTGCATTTTTTGGGGTCAGGATTGGGTATTTCAGGACAGGGATTTCGGGGTGCAGTTTTTGGGGTCAGGGTTGGTATTTTGGGACGGGGATTTTGGGGTGCAGTTTTTGGGGTCAGGGTCGGTGTTTTGGGACTCAGGGTGGGTATTTTGGGGTACCTGGTGCACGGGGTGGGCGGCGGGCAGGCGCTGGGTTTGGGTGCAGTTTTTGGGGTCAGGGTTGGGAATTTTGGGATGGGGATTTCAGGGTACATTTTTTGGGATCGGGGTGCATTTTTTGGGGTACCTGGTGCACGGGGTGGGCGGCGGGCAGGCGCTGCGTGGCCACGGCGAAGGCCTCGCACAGGAAGTGCCCGTGCAGCAGGTGCGTCACCATCTCGTGCAGCACAAAGTGGGCGCCCCGCACCCACAGCTTGGCCAGGGCCCAGCCGGGGCCGCCCGGGACGAAGATCGGGGACCCCGGCCCGGGGCGCTGGGACAGCTGGGGGGGACATTGAGGACAGTGGGGTCAGCAGGGGGACACTGGGGACACTGGGGACACCAGGGGACATGGGGGACACAGGGGACCCCGGCCCGGGGCGCTGGGACAGCTGCAGGGGGACAGAGGGGACATTGGGGACACTGGGGACCCCGGCCCAGGGCGCTGGGACAGCTGGGGGGGACACAGGGGACAGCAGGGGTCAATGGGGACACTGGGGACATTGGGGACATTGGGAACACTGGGGACAATGGGGACATTGGGAACACTGGGGACAATGGGGACACCAGAGGGACACAGGGGACATTGGGGACACTGGGGACATTGGGGGGATTGGGGACACTGGGGACATTGGGGACACAGGGAACATTGGGGACACTGGGGACATGGGGGACATTGGGGACACAGGGGACAGAGGGGACATTGGGGACACTGGGGACCCCGGCCCGGGGCGCTGGGACAGCTGGGGGGGACACAGGGGACATTGGGGACATTGGGGACATTGGGGACACTGGGGACACTGGGGACATTGGGGGGATTGGGG
>NDFG01000094.1:212324-230741 GCA_002167245.1 Sporophila hypoxantha
GGGACCCCAAAAGGGTGAGGGGCACCCAGGCCTTGGCCAGGGCCCAGAGCCAGGGCGGGTCCTGCGGCACGAACACCGGCGCCTCGGGGCCCGGCTCCTGGGACAGCTGGGGAACCCAAAAACGGTCAGGGAACCCCAAAAGTGGTCAGGGGAACCCCAAACAATCACCCCAAAACAGTCACAGGGACCCCAAGCTGTCACTGAGAACCTGAAATGTTCGTACCTCAAAGGGAACCCAAAGGGGTCAAAGGGAACCCAAAAGGAAAGAAAAACCCCAAAGGGTCAGGGGAACCCCAAAATTTGTCAGGGGAACCCCAAAAATGGTCAGGGGAACCCCAAACAATCACCCCAAAATCCTCACAGGGACCCCAAACTGTCAGCGAGAACCTGAAGTGCTCATACCTCAAAGGGACCCCAAAAACCCTCAGGGGAACCCCAAAAACCGTCAAAAAGGACACCCCAAAACCATCACAGGGACCCCAAAGTGTCAGTGAGAACCCGAGATGTTTGTACCTCAAAGGGAACCCAAAAGGGTCAGGGCACCCCAAAATCCTCACAGGGACCCCAAAACGGTCAGGGAACCCCAAAAACCGTTAGGAGAACCCCAAAATCCTCACAGGAGGACATTGCTGGGGTCCTTTTCAGGTTTTTGAGGTCAGTTTTGGGGTTTTTAGGGTCCCTTTTTGGGTTTTTTGGGGTCCCTTTTTGGGGTTTTTGGGGTCCCTTTTTGGGGTTTTTGGGGTCAGTTTTGGGGGTCCCTTATTCAGGTTTTTTGGATCAGTTTTTGGGTTTTTGGGGTCCCTTTTTGGGTTTTTGGGGTCGGTTTTTGGGGTTTTTGGGGTCATTTTTGTGTTTTTGGGGTCCCTTTTTGGGGTTTTTGGGGTCATTTTTGGGGTTCTGGGCTCACCTGGATGGTGAGGGGCAGCATCTCCCCGTCGGGGCGCTGGTGCAGGCTTTTGGGGCCAGTTGTTGGGTTTTTGGGGTCATTTTGGGGTTTTTAGGGTTTTTGGGGTCCCTTTTCAGGTTTTTGGGGTTTTTGGGGTCCCTTTTTGGGTTTTTGGGATTTTTGGGGTCCCTTTTCAGGTTTTTGGGGTTTTTGGGGTCGGTTTTTGGGGTTTTTGGCTCACCTGGATGGCGAGGGGCAGCATCTCCCCGTCGGGGCGCTGGTTCAGGTTTTTGGGGTCCCTTTTCAGGTTTTTGGGGTTTTTGGGGTCCCTTTTTGGGTTTTTGGGGTCCCTTTTTGGGTTTTTGGGGTCATTTTTGGGGTTTGGGGCTCACCTGGATGGCGAGGGGCAGCATCTCCCCATCGGGGCTCTGGTTCAGGTTTTTGGGGCCAGTTTTGGGGTTTTTGGGGTCCCTTTAGGGGTTTTTGGGGTCATTTTTGGGGTTTTTGGGGTCATTTTTGGGGTTTTTGGCTCACCTGAATGGCGAGGGGCAGCATCTCCCCGTCAGGGTGCTGGTGCAGGTTTTTGGGGCCAGTTTTTGGGTTTTTAGGGTTTTTGGGGTCCCTTTTCAGGTTTTTGGGTTTTTTGGGGTTGGTTTTTGGGGTTTTTGGGGTCATTTTGGGGGTGTTGGGCTCACCTGGATGGCGAGGGGCAGCATCTCCCCATCGGGGCGCTGGTTCAGGTTTTTGGGGTCAGTTTTGGGGTTTTTGGGGTCCCTTTAGGGGTTTTTGGGGTCATTTTTGGGGTTTTTGGGGTCATTTTTGGGGTTTTTGGCTCACCTGAATGGCGAGGGGCAGCATCTCCCCGTCAGGGTGCTGGTTCAGGTTTTTGGGGCCAGTTTTGGGGTTTTTGGGGTCCCTTTTCAGGTTTTTGGGGTTTTTGGGGTCCCTTTTTGGGGTTTTTGGGGTCATTTTTGGGGTTCTGGGCTCACCTGGATGGCGAGGGGCAGCATCTCCCCGTCGGGGTGCTGGTTCAGGTTTTTGGGGCCAGTTTTGGGGTTTTTGGGGTCCCTTTAGGGGTTTTGGGGTCATTTTTGGGGTTTTTGGGGTCATTTTTGGGGTTTTTGGCTCACCTGAATGGCGAGGGGCAGCATCTCCCCGTCGGGGCGCTGGTGCAGCAGGCACAGGGGGGCGGCCACGAAGGTGGGGCGCCCGTCGATGGTGGCTGTGGGGAGCCCCTGCAGCACCCCATAATCGGCCAGGTAGATGTTCCCTGCCTGGGAGACACCCCCAAATCAGGGGGACCCCAAAACCCGGGGGTACCCCTGGCCTGGGATCCCCCAAATCATGGGAATAACCAAAATTCCTGAAATAACCCCAAAATCCTGGGGAAAAACCCCAAATCCCAGCACCCCATAATCGGCCAGGTAGATGTTCCCTGCCTGGGAGACACCCCCAAATCAGGGGGACCCCAAAACCTAGGGGTACCCCCGCTCTGGGATCCCCCAAGTCCTGTAAAACCCCAAAATCCCAGAAAAAAACCCCAAAATCTGGAAAATAACCCCAAAATTCTGGGAAAAACCCCCAAATCCCAGCACCCCATAATCAGCCAGGTAGATGTTCCCTGCCTGGGAGACACCCCCAAATCAGGGGGACCCCAAAACCCGGGGGTACCCCCGCTCTGGGATCCCCCAAATCCTGTAAAATCCCAAAATCCCAGAAAAAAAAACCAAAATCTGGAAAAAAACCCAAAATTCTGGGACAAACCCCAAAATCCTGGGGAAAAACCCCAAATCCCAGCACCCCATAATCGGCCAGGTAGATGTTCCCTGCCTGGGAGACACCCCGAAATCAGGGAGACCCCAAAACCCAGAGGTACCCCTGGTCTGGGATCCCCCAAATCCTGTAAAACCCCAAAATCCCAGAAAAAAACCCCAAAATTCTGGAAAAAAACCCCAAATCCCAGCACCCCATAATCGGCCAGGTAGATGTTCCCTGCCTGGGAGACACCCCCAAATCAGGGGGACCCCAAAACCCGGGGTAGTCCCGGTCTGGGATCCCCCAAATCCTGTAAAACCCCAAAATCCCAGAAAAAAAAACCCCAATCTGGAAAAATCGGGGTTTGTTTGGGGTTTTTGGGGCATTTTTAGGATGATTTTGGGGTGGTTTTGAGATATTTTGGGGTGTTTGATCAGAGTTTTCAGGGTGTTTGGTGGTTTTGGGGTGATTTAGGGTTTTGATGATTTTGGGGTGGTTTTTGGAGTATTTTGGGGTGGTTTTTATGGTTTTAGGATCTGGTTTTGGAGTGATTTTGGTATTTTTGGGGTGGCTCACCTGCATCTCCTGTCTCACCATGGCCTCGGTGTTTGTTTGGGGTTCTAGGGTGTTTTAGGGTTTTGATGATTTTTGGGTGTTTTTAGGGGTTTTGAGGTGTTTTTAGGATGATTTTGGGGTGGTTTTTGGAGAATTTTGGAGTATTTTGGGGTGGTTTTATGGTTTTGGTATCCCTCACCTCCATCTCCCGCTGCAGGGAGGTCTTTGGCCCCAAACTTGGGGTCACCATGGCCTCAGTGTTTGTTTGGGGTGTTTATGGGATGTTTATGGTGTTTTGGGGTGTTTTTGGGGTGTTGTTGGGTGTTTTTGGGGTGCTGTTGGTGTCCCTCACCTCCATCTCCTGGCTCAGCGTGGTCCCTGTGCCCAGGCTCGGGGCCACCATGGCCTCGGTGTTTGTTTGGGGTGTTTATGGGGTTTTGGGGATGTTTATGGGGTTTTGATGATTCTGGGGTGCTGTTGGTGTCCCTCACCTCCATCTCGTGCCTCAGCGAGGTCCCCGTGCCCAGGCTCGGCGCCACCATGGCCTCGCTCACCGGGAAGTTGGGGTGTTTGTTTGGGGTGTTTGGGGATGTTTATGGGGTTTTGATGATTTTTGGGTGTTTTGGGGTGCTGTTGGTGTCCCTCACCTCCATCTCGCGCTGCAGCGAGGTCCCCGTGCCCAGGCTCGGGGCCACCATGGCCTCGGTGTTTGTTTTGGGATGTTTATGGGGTTTTGATGATTTTGGGGTGTTTTTGGGTGTTTTTGGGGGTTTTTGGTGTCCCTCACCTCCATCTCGTGCCTCAGCGAGGTGCCCGTGCCCAGGCTCGGCGCCACCATGGCCTCGGTGTTTGTTTGGGGTGTTTATGGGGTTTTGATGATTTTGGGGTGTTTTGGGGTGTTTCTGGGTGTTTTTGGGGTGTTTTAGGGTGTTTTTGGGTGTTTCTGGGTGTTTTTGGGGTGCTGTTGGTGTCCCTCACCTCCATCTCGCGCCTCAGCGAGGTCCCCGTGCCCAGGCTCGGGGCCACCATGGCCTCGGTGTTTGTTTGGGGGGTTTATGGGGTTTTGGGGATGTTTATGGGGTTTTGATGATTTTGGGGTGCTGTTGGTGTCCCTCACCTCCATCTCGTGCCTCAGCGAGGTGCCCGTGCCCAGGCTGGGCGCCACCATGGCCTCGCTCACCGGGAAGTTGGGCGGCAGGCGGCGGCAGCGGCGCAGCAGGACGGGGTTCACCCCGCTCAGGAACTGCTCCCCGAAAAACGCGTCTGACTGCCAGTGCCGCACCACGTACTCTGGGGACAGTTGGGGACATTGGGGACATCATTGGGGACACTGGGGACACCCCCCAACTGCTGTGACACCCCCAGGACCCCCCCCGTTAACCCCAAAGGTTTGGGATCCCCGAAATCGCCTCGTGGCCCCTCTGGGATCCCCCAAATTCCTGAGACCCCCTCACCCCATGTCCCCTCATGTCCCCCTGGTGTCCCCAGTGTCCCCCAATGTCCCCAATGTCCCCCTGGTGTCCCCAATGTCCCTGAATGTCCCCAATGTCCCCCAATGTCCCCAATGTACTCAATGTCCCCAATCCCCCCAGTGTCCCCCCAGAGTCCCTGTGTCCTTCTCATGTCCCCAATGTCCCCAATGTCCCAAATCTACTCCATGTCCCCAATGTCACCCCAATATCCCCCCCAAGTGTCCCCAATTCCCCCAATGTCCTCCAGGTCCTCAATGTCCCTGATATCCCCAACCTGCCCAAAATCCCAATGTCCCCAATCCCTCCAATGTCCCCAATGTCCCCAGTGTCCCCCTGGTGTCCCCAGTTCCCCCAATCCCCCCAATGTCCCTCCAGTGTCTTCAATGTCCGCCAACCCCCCCCAATGTCCCCACTGTCCCCATCCCCCCAATGTCACCTCCAGTGTCTCCAATGTCCCCAACCCCCCCTATGTCCCCAATGTCCTCCAGTGTCCCCAAATATCCCCAATGCTCCCCCAATAGTCCACCCAAGTCCCAATGTCCCCCCTGCAGCATCCCCCCAAGTCCTCCAATCCCCCAAATGTCCCTCCATGTCTTTCAACATGTCCCACAATCCCCCAATCCCCCCTATGTTCCCAATCCCCCCAGTGTCCCCAATGTCCCCAATCCCCCAACGTCCCCAGTGTCCCCCAAATGTCCCCCCTATGTCCCCAACCCCCAATGTCCCCAGTTGTTCCCCAATGTCCCCCAAAACCCCCAATCCCCCCAATCCCTCCAATGTCCCAATGGTCACCCAGTCCCCCCCCAATGTCCCCAAATATCCCAGTCCCCCCAATGTCCCCAGTGTCCCCCAATCCCCCCAATCCCCCCACTGTCCCCACTGTCCCCAATCCCCCAGTGTCCCCCCGGTGTCCCCGGTGTCCCACCGTGACGGCTGTGGAAGCAGCGGAACACTCGCGTCATGGCCTCCAGCTTGGGCCACGAGCTGGGCCTGGCCAGGAACCCCGAGCTTGGCCTCCAGGTTCCTGGGGACATTGGGACACTGGGGACACTCGGGGATTGGGGATTGGGACAGTGGGGACACTGGGGACACTCGGGGACATTGGGACAGTGGGGACACTGGGGACACTCGGGACATTGGGACATTGGGGACACTCGGGGGATTGGGGACATTGGGGACGTTGGGGACATTGGGGACATTGGGACAGTGGGACACTCGGGGGATTGGACATTGGGGACACTGGACATTGGGGACATGGGACAGTGGGGACATTGGGGACATTGAGGGGACATTGGGGACAGTGGGACACTGGGGGACATTGGGGACATTGGGATAAAGAGAGCATTGAGAGATTGGGACATGAGGGGATTGGACAGCGAGGGACAGCAGGATAGTGGGACATCGGGGACATAGGGGGACAGTGGGACATTGGGACACTGGGGGATTGGGGGGATTAGGGGTTGGGGACACGGGGGGATTTGGGACTTGAGGGGACGTTGGGACATAATGGGGACAATGGGGTGACATGGGGGACACAGGGGATTGGGGACATTTTGGGGACATTTTGGGGACATTGGGACATTGGGGACATTGGACATTGGAGGGACATTGGGGACGGTTGGGGGGATTGGAACATGGGGGGATTTGGACCTTTTGGGGACATTGGGACATTGGGGAGGGTGTGGGCAGGGCAGGTTTGGGGTGAGGGGAGAGAGGGGTCAGTCACGGGAGGGTCAGCGGTCAGGGTCACTCAGGGGTCACTAAAGGGTCAGGGTCAGTCGGGTCAGTGGTCACCAGGGGTCACTCAGGGGTCACTCATTGGTCACTCAGGGGTCACTCAGTGTCAGTCGGTTGTCAGTGGTCACTCAGGGTCACTCATTGGTCCTTCAGTGGTCACTCAGGTGTCACTGGTCAGTCCCATGGTCACTCAGTGGTCACTCAGGGGTCATCACGGGTCACTCAGGTCACCCAGGGATGGTCAATTGGTCAGTCAGGTATCACTGGTCAGTCCCTGGTCACATCGGGGTCACTCAGGGTCACTCAGGTCACTCACGCGGCGCTCCCTCTCAGGTAGAAGGCCGAGCCTTGGCCCAGCTGTAGCTCAGTCGGGGTCCAGCGGCGTCCCCTGGGGCAGCGCCCAGGGCAGCCCGGGGGCAAACGGGGCCAGCTAGGACAGACACAGACACACCTGAGTGCACCTGGGGGCACCTGGGCAGGTGGGACACACCTGGGACACAGACACACCTGGACACAGACACACCTGGGACACAGACACAGACACACCTGAGAGCGTGTGGGGGCACCTGAAGACCGGCACACAGACCACACGGCCACACCTGGCACAACAGACACAGACACACCTGAGAGCATATGGGGCACCTGGGCACACAGACACACCTGGGACACAGACACACCTGAGAGCGTGTGGGGACACCTGGACACACAGACAACCTGGGACAGAGACACAGACACAACAACCTGGGGTGCACCTGGGGGCACTGGGGCACACAGACACACCTGGGACACAGGACACCACACCTGAGAGCAGCGTGGGGCACCTGGGCACACAGACCACACCTGGGCCACACCTGGCCACACCTGGGGACACAGACACACCTGGGACACAGGACACACCTGGGCACACCTGGGCACACAGACACACCTTGGACACAGACACAGACACAGACCTGAGAGCACGTGGGGAACCTGAAAAGCACCTGGCACCACTGGGACAGAGACACAGACCACACACTGAGAGCACCTGGGCACACAGACACACCTGGGCGCACCTGGGCACACCTGGGCACACAGACACAGGCACACCTGAGAGAGATGTGGGGACACCTGGGGCACCTGGGAGCACGTGTGGACAGGTGGGGAACACACCTGGGACACAGACACACACACACCTGAAGGCACCTGGGCACACCTGAGAGCCTTGGGACAGAGACACAGACACACCTGGGTGCACCTGGGCACACCTGGGAAACAGACACACCTTGGAGCACTTGGGACACAAGACACAGACAACCTGGGTGGACCTAGGGCACACCTGGACACAGACACACCGGGTGCACCTGGGACACAGACACCACAACACCTGGGTGCCACCTGGGCACACCTGGGACACAGACACACCTGGGTGCACCTGGGACACAGACACACACACACCTGGGTGCACCTGGCACACCTGGGGGCACCCGGCGCACACCTGGGCACACAGACACAGACACACCTGGCACACCTGGCACACCTGGGGGCACCTGGCACACCTGGACAGAGAAACACCTGGGACAGAGACACACACACACCTGGGCTGCACCTGGCACACCTGGACAGAGACACAGACACACCTGGGACACAGACACAGCTGGGTGCAACCTGGCACACCTGGGCACACTGGGGCAACCTGGGCACACCTGGGCACACAGACACACCTGGGACACAGACACAGACACTCACCTGAGTGCACCTGGGCACACCTGGGACACACCTGGCACACCTGGGCACACAGACACACCTGGGACACAGACACAGACACACCTGAGTGCACCTGGGCACACCTGGGACACACCTGGGTGCACCTGGCACACAGACATCACCTGGGACACAGACACAGACACACCTGGGACACACAGACACACCAGGGCACACCTGGGACACACAGACACACCTGGGTGCACCTGGGCACACCTGGGACACACAGACACACCTGGACACAGACACACCTGGGTGCACCTTGGCACACCTGAGAGCACCTGGGTGCACCTGGGCACACAGACACACCTGGGTGCACCTGGCACACTGGGACACAGACACACACCTGGGTGCACCTGGGCACACCTGGCACACAGACACACCTGGCACACACCTGGGACAAAACCAACTGGGACCACAGAACGAACACCTGGGACAGGTGGGGACACACCTGGGTGCACCTGGCACACTAGAGAGCACCTGGGCACACCTGGACACACAGACACACCTGGCACACCTGGCAAACCTTGGTGCACCTGGACACACCTGAGCACACCTGGACAGGTGGGGGACACACCTGGGACACCCAGACACACCTGGGCACCCCTGGAACAGGAAACAGGGTCACACCTGGGGACACGCATGCACCCCTGGGGTGTCACATTCAACACCTGGCAGTGTCACACAACACCCTTGGGGGGTGTCACACACTCACACCTGCGCTCACCTGTAGCGCCGCCGTTGCTGCACCAGTGTCACACACAACACACACACACACACCCTCAGGTGTCACTCACACCTGTGCTCACCTGACGCCGCCGTTGCTGCACCAGGTGTCTCCGGCGCTGTTCTCTGCAAGCCGCGGGTGTTGCTCCATGGCCGGGCGTGTGGCTGCGGGGACACCGGCGGGACAGTTGCCACAGGTGTGTGCCCAGTGTGTGCCCAGGTGTGTGCCCACATCCCCCAGGTGGTCACAGGTTGTCCCCAGGTGTGTCCCCAGTGTGTGCCCACTCCCCAGGTGTGTCACAGGTGTGTGCCCAGGTTGTGCCCACATCCCCCAGGTGTGTCCCCGGTGTCCCCATCTGTCCCAGATGCCCCAGGTGTCTCCAGGGTGTGTGGTGACACACAACCAGGTTGTCCCCCAACAGTCCCAGGTTCCCCAGCTGTCCCAGGTATCCCAGCTTGTGTCCCCAATGTCCCCATATGTGCCCTCAGGTGTGCCCCAGGTGTGCCCACCTGTGCCCTCAGGCAGCTCCCAGGTGTCCCCCAATGTCCCCAGGTGCCCCCCAATCCCCAGGTGTGTCCCAGGTGTGCCGTCGCGCGGCTCCCAGGTGTGTCCCAATGTCCCAGGTTTCCCAGTGTGCCCCAGGGTGTCATCCCAGGTGTGCCCTCGCCGCGGCTCCAGGTGCCCCAATGTCCCCAGGTGTGTCCCCAGGTGCCCCCAGGTGTGTCCCCAATGTCCCCAGGTGTGTCCCAGGTGTCTCCAGCTATCCCAGGTGTCCCCTCAGCTGTCCCCGATGTCCCCAGGTGTCCCCAATGTCCCCAGGTGTGTCCCAGGTGTGCCCACCTGTGCCCTCGGGCAGCTCCCAGGTGTCCCCAATGTCCCCAGGTGTGTCCCCAATGTCCCCAGGTGTGTCCCCAATGTCCCCAGGTGTGCCCCCAGGTGTGCCCACCTGTGCCCTCGGGCAGCTCCCAGGTGCTGAACCCCTCCAGCCAGCGGTAGCACGGGAAGTGGAAGGGGCCCAGGTGAGTGACGTCATCGGGGTCACCTGCGGGGACACCCGGCTGTCACCTGGGGGTGACGTCACCTGTGCCATCAGTGTCACCTGGGGGTGACATCACCTGTACCGTCACAGGTGTCACCTGGGGGTGACGTCACCTGTGCCATCAGTGCCACCTGTGCCATCACAGGTGTCACCTGGGAGTGACGTCACCTGTGCCATCAGTGCCACCTGTACCATCAGTGTCGCCTGTACCATCACAGGTGTCACCTGGGCGTGACGTCACCTGTGCCATCAGTGTCACCTGTACGGTCACAGGTGTCACCTGAGGGTGACGTCACCTGTGCCATCAGTGTCACCTGTACCGTCAGTGTCACCTAGGCATGATGTCACCTGTGCCATCAGTGCCACCTGGGTGTGACGTCACCTGTGCCATCAGTGCCACCTGTACCGTCACAGATGTCACCTCAGGGTGACGTCACCTGTGCCATCAGTGACACCTGTACTGTCATAGGTGTCACCTGGGGGTGACGTCACCTGTGCCATCAATGACACCTGTACCATCACAGGTGTCACCCTGCCCTCACCTGCGCTGTCAGCGCCGATGTCACCTGTGTCACCTTCGCCATCCTCCAGCTCCTCCTCTTCCTCCTCCTCTGGCTCCTCCTCCAGCTCCTCTGGCTCCTCCTCCTCCTCCTGGGTGTCACCTGTCCCCTCGCTGTCACCTGTCCCCTCCTCCTCGTCGGTCACCTCCTCCTCCTCCTCCTCCTCCTCGCTGCTCTCGCTGTCCCCAGCGCTGTCCTCGCTGTCCGAGGTGTCCGGGCTGTCCCCAGGTGTGTCCCCAGGTGTGTCCCCGGGCGTGTCCCCGCGCTGTCCCCACACGGTGACGCTCTCCAGGTACCAGGAGCTCTCGGGGAGGCCCCCGCAGGGCCCCTTGTGCACCTGGAGCAGGAGCAGGCGGCCCAGGGGGCGGGGCACGCACACCTGGTACTCTGTCACCTGTACGGGGACATTGGGGACATTGTCACTGTCACTCTGTCACTGTCACTGTGTCACTGTCACTGTGCACCTGGAGCAGCAGGAGGCGGCCCAGGGGGCGGGGCACGCACACCTGGTACTCTGTCACCTGTACAGGGGGACATTGGGGACATTGTCACTGTCACTGTCACTGTGTCACTGTCACTGTGTCACCGTCACTGTGTCACTGTGTCACTGTCACTGTCACTGTGTCACTGTCACTGTGCACCTGGAGCAGGAGCAGGCGGCCCAGGGGGCGGGGCACGCACACCTGGTACTCTGTCACCTGTAGGGGGAACATTGGGGACATTATCAGGTGTCACTGTCACTGTGTCACTGTCACTGTGCACCTGGAGCAGGAGCAGGCGGCCCAGGGGGCGGGGCACGCACACCTGGTACTCTGTCACCTGTACGGGACATTGGGGACATTGTCAGTGTCACTGTGTCACTGTCACTGTGTCACTGTCACTGTGTCACTGTCACTGTCCCTGTGTCACTGTCCCTGTGTCACTGTCCCTGAGTCACTGTCCCTGTGTCACTGTCACTGTGTCACCTGTGTCACTGTCACTGTGCCACTGTCACTGTCACTGTGCACCTGGAGCAGGAGGAGGCGGCCCAGGGGGCGGGGGACAGGGACATGGTACTCTGTCACCTGGACAGGGGACACCAATGGGGACATTGTCGGTGTCACTGTGTCACTGTTACTGTGTCACCTGTGTCACTGTGTCACGGTCGCTGGGGACATTGTCACGGTCGGTGTCAGTGTGCCACTGTGTCACTCTGTGTCACTGTCACACTGTGCCATTGTCACTGTGTCACTGCCGCTAGGGGCATTGTCAGTGTCACTGTGTCACTGTCACACCTTGTGCTGTGTCACCTCTATGTTGGAACACCCCTGGGGACATCGGGGACATTGGGGACATTGTCCCAAACTCGGTCACCTGTATGGGGACGTTGGGGACATCACTGTGTGACTGTCAGCGTGTCACTGTCACCTTGCTGCGTGGCCACTGCCACTGCAGTGTCACTGTCACCATGGCCATGGCCAGGCCACCGCTGGCAGCATGGCCGTGTCACCGTTGCTGTGTTATTGTTGTCACCATGACTGTGCCACCACCACTGTCACCATGGCTGTGCCACCATTGCTGTGTCATCGTTGTCACCATGGCTGTGCCACCACCATTGTCACCATGGTTGTGTCACTGTGGTCACCATGGCTGTGTCACCATGGTTGTGCCACCACCACTGTCACCATGGCTGTGCCACCATTGCTGTGTCATCATTGTCACCATGGCTGTGCCACCACCATTGTCACCATGGCTGTGCCAGCATTGCTGTGTCATCGTTGTCACCATGGCTGTGTCACTCTCGCTGTGTCGCCATTGTCACCATCACCAGGCCATCGTTGTCACTGCTGCTGTGCCACCACTGCAGTGTCACCATTGTCACCACGGCTGTATCACCAGCACCGTCACTGTAGCTGTGTCACCGTTGCCACCATTGCAGTGCCATCGTTGCCACCATTGCGGTGTCACCGTTGTCACCGCTGTCACCTTCTCTGCATCACTGCCACCGCTGCCACCGCCACCAGGCCACCGTCACCACTGTGCCAGCGCTGTCACCTCGCCGTGCCACCACCACCGTGCCACTGCCACCACCGACACCTCTGGGGAACAACGGCACTGTTGTCACCGTTAGTGCCACAGTGTCACCATTGTCATGGTGTCACCATTGTCACCACTGTCACCATTGTCACCACTGTCACCATTGTCACGGTGCCACCATTGTCACGCTGTCACCACTGTCACCATTGTCACCTTCATTGTGTCACCACTGTCACCATTGCTGTGTCACCATTGTCACCATCACTGTGTCACCATGGTCCCCGCCACTGTGCCACCATTGTCACCTCCACTGTGCCACCATTGTCACCTCCACTATGTCACTATTGTCACCTCCACTGTGCCACCATTGTCACCTTCCCGATGTCACCATTGTCACCATCTCTGTGTCACCATTGTCCACCTCCACGGTGTCACCATTGTCACCTGCATTGTCACCATTGTCACCTCCACTGTGCCACCATTGTCACCTCCACTGTGCCACCACTGTCACCTCCACTATGTCACTATTGTCACCTCCACTGTGCCACCATTGTCACCATCTCTGTGTCACCATTGTCCCTTCTATTGTATCACCATTGTCCCCTGCATTGTCACCATTATCGCCTCCACTGTGTCACCATTGTCACCTCCACTATGTCACCATCATCCCCACCACTGTGGGGATGTCACCATTGTCACCACTGTCACCATCACTCTGTCACCACTGTCACCACCATTGTCCCCTCCACTGTGTCACCATTGTCACCATTGTTACCTGTACTGCATCACCATCGTCACCATTGCTGTGTCACCATTGTCCCCTCCACTGTGTCACCTCCATTGTGTCACCATTGTCACCACTGTCCCCTCCATTGGGTCACCATTGTCACCACTGCTGTGTCACCATTGTCACCACTGTCATCACCACTGTGTCACCACTGTCATCACCACTGTGTCACCGTTGTCACCACTGCTGTGTCACCATTGTCACCATTGCCACCATCACTGTGTCACCATTGTCACCTCCATTGTGTCCCCTCCATTGTGTCACCATTGCCACCACTGCTGTGTCACCATTGTAACCACTGTCACCATTGCTGTGTCACCATTGTAACCACTGTGTCCCCACTGTCCCCTCCACTATTGCGTCACGCTGCCACCCCCAGCCGTGTCCCATTGTCCACCATCCATTGCGTCCACCGCTGCCACCCCGCCGTGTCCCATTGTCCCTCGCCCGCCCAGCGATGGCGCACATTGTGTCCCCATCCGTGTCCCAGGCCACTAGATACCACAAGTTGCGGTGACACCATGCCTGGCCACCCGCCCTGGGACGCCACTCTGCTGTGTCACCGCCCACAACGGTCCCTCCGCTCCCCCACCCACGGGACCGCTTTCTGGGGCCAAATTGGGAGGAGGGGACACATGGGGGAACACTCGGCTCCTTCCTGAGGACATTATGGGGACCCTTTTGGGGACACCCTATGGGGCCCTTCTTGGGACATCTGGGACATTTTTGGGGACTGGGGGACACCTGGAAGCCATTTCTGGGGACCAAATGTCCCAAATCCCCCTAAAATGTCCCCAAATTCCCCCAAATGTCCCCAAAAGGCCCCTGAAATGTCACAAAATGTCCCCAAATTCCCCCAAATTTTCCCCCAAACGTGCCCCCAACAACCCCCCCAAATGTCCCCAAAACACCACCCAAATGTCCCCAAGTCCTTCCCAGTCGCCCCCAAATGGCCCCCCAGACCCCCCAAATCCCCCAGAAATTTCCAGAAATGTCCCCATCCTCCAAATACGCCCCAAATTCCCCAAATCCCCCAAATCTTCCCAAATGTCCCCTAACTGTCCCCAAATCCCCTGAATGAATCACCAAAATCCCCACCTAAATGGCCCCATCCCCAAATATCCCTCTGAAAATGTCCCCCAGACACCCCAATCCCCCTTTAAATCCCCCAAATACGCCCCAAATGTCCGCCAAATCCCCCCCAATCTTCCCAATGTCCCCAAGGTGTCCCCAAATCCCCTGAAATGTCCAACCAAAATCCCCTAAATGGCCCCAAATCTCTCTGAAATGTTCCCAATCTCCTCAAATGTCCCCCCAGACACCCAATCCCGCCTTAAATCCGCCCAAAATGTGCCCGAATGTCCCCAAACCCCCCAAATCCTCCAATCGCCCCCAAATCCGCCCAAACTCCCCCAAATCCCCCCTGAAATGTCCCCGAAATGTCCCGGATTGCCCCCAATCCCCCTCATCGCCCAGAAAACCCCCCCAAAATTCCCTTAAACATGTCCCCAATCCCCTCAAATGTCCCAAATCCCTCAAAACGTCCCAAGACACCCCAATCACCCCTTAAATCCCCAAAATGTGCCCGAATGTTCCCCAAATCCCCCAAAATTCCCCAAATGTCCCCAAATCCCTCTGAAATGTACCCAAACGCCCGCAAATCCCTCTGAAATGTCCCCAAATCCCTCTGAAATGTACCCAAACGCCCGCAAATCCCTCTGAAATGTCCCCAAATCCCCTCAAATGTCCCCAAATCCCCCCCAAACGCCCCCAAATCCCTCTGAAACGTCCCCAAATCCCTCTGAAATGTCCCCAAATCCTCCCCAAGTGTCCCCAATTGTCCCCAAACCCTCCCTTCCCCTCAGCCGCCCCCAGCCGCCCCCTGCCCTCAGCCGCCCCCCCGTTGTCTCTCACCGCCCCGCAATGGAAGTCGGGCCCCCACCGGTCCAGCGCGGTCCTGGCGCTGCTGCCGCGGGTCCCCACCAGCGTCACGGCGATGGCGTCGCTGGTGCCGGCGCCGGGAGCGGTCCCGGTGCGGACCCGCACCCGGTACACGGCCATGGTGAAATGGCGGCGCTCTCCTCCCCTCACGGTGATTGACGCGGGGCGGAGCCAATGGCGGCGGGGCTCACGCGCCGCCCGGCCAATCGCAGCGCGGCGCGTCGAGGCGCAACCAATGGCGGCGAAGGGAGATGGGGATGGGCGGGGTTAAGCCGTCACTTCCGCCTTCACTTCCGGCGGCGCTTCCGGGTGCGATGGACCCCGAGTTCGACGATGTGGTGGCGGTGGAGGATCTGATGGTGAGGCCACGCCCCCCTCCGCGAGTGGACACGCCCCCTTTTTGGCAGCCACGCCCACCCCCCGTGGACCCCCCGAGTGTCGCGAGCCCCCCCGGCCACGCCCCTTTTGCGGCCCCCGAAACCGCCAGGGTTGGCCACGCCCACTCGCCCTCACGTGGCCACGCCCTCTGTTTGGCCACGCCCTTTCTGGTTGGATGACCACGCCCCCATCTGGGTTGGCCACGCCCCCTTTGAGACCCCCGGGGGGTATTGGCTGGGGGGGCTCCGGCCATGTTGGCCACGCCCACTTGTGGCGCGCCCTTCGATAAGCCACGCCCACAACACCCCCTCCCAGTCACTCCCAGTGCTCCCAGTAAGGGCCCAGTAACCCCCCTGAGCCTCCCCAGTGCTCCCAGTAACCCCCAGTGCCTTCCCAGTATCCTCCCAGTGCTCCCAGTAGCACCCAGGGACTCATCCCAGTGATCCCAGTGCCCTCCCAGTGCTCCCAGTAACACCCAGTCACTCATCCCAGTGCACCCAGTAACCCCCCAGTGATTCATTCCAGCACTCCCAGTACCCTCCCAGTGCTCCCAGTATCCTCCCAGTGCTCCCAGTAACCCCCAGTGACTCAACCCAGTGCTCCCAGTAAGGGTCCAGTGCCCTCCCAGTAACCCCCAGTGCTCCCAGTAACACCCAGTGATTCATCCCAGTGCTCCCAGTAACCCCTCTGTGCCTTCCCAGTGCCCTCCCAGTGCTCCCAGTAACACCTAATGATTCATCCCAGTGCCCCCAGTCACTCCCAGTAACATGCTGGGACTCGTCCCAGTGCTCCCAGTAACACCCAGTGCTCCCAGTAACCCGTCAGTGCCCTCCCAGTGCTCCCAGTAACACCCCAGTGCCCACCCAGTGCTCCCAGTAACACCCCAGTGCCCTCCCAGTGCTCCCAGTAAGGGTCCAGTGTCCTCCCAGTAACCCCTCAGTACCTTCCCAGTACCCTCCCAGTCACTCCCAGTGTTCCCAGTAACCCCTTAGTACCCTCGCAGTGCCCTCCCAGTGTTCCCAGTAACACCCAGTGATTCATCCCAGTGCCCCCAGTCACTCCCAGTAACACGCTGGGACTCGTCCCAGTGCTCCCAGTAACCCCCAGTGCCCTCCCAGTACTCCCAGTAAGGGCCTACTGCTCTCCCAGTGCCCTCCCAGTAACCCCTCAGTACCTTCCCAGTACTCCCAGTGCCCTCCCAGTCACACCCAGTGCTCCCAGTAACCCCCAGTGACTCAACCCAGTGCTCCCAGTAACCCCGCTGTGCCTTCCCAGTGCCCTCCCAGTGCTCCCAGTAACACCCAGTGATTCATCCCAGTGCCCCCAGTCACTCCCAGTAACACGCTGGGACTCGTCCCAGTGCTCCCAGTAACACCCAGTACCCTCCCAGTGCTCCCAGTAACACCTAGTGCCGTTCCCAGTGCTCCCAGTGCCCTCCCAGTGCTCCCAGTAAGGGCCTACTGCTCTCCCAGTCCCTCCCAGTGCTCCCAGTAACCCCTCAGTACCCTCCCAGTGCCCTCCCAGTGCTCCCAGTAACCCCTCAATGCCCTCCCAATCCCTCCCAGTGCTCCCAGTCCCTCCCAGTCGCTCCCAGTGCTCCCAGTCCCCCATTCCCATTCCCGTTGCCCGCAGGCTCTGGAGCGGCGCTACGCGGCCNCCCCCAGTGCCCTCCCAGTGCTCCCAGTAAGGGCCTACTGCTCTCCCAGTACCCTCCCAGTGCTCCCAGTAACCCCTCAGTGCCATTCCCAGTGCTCCCAGTGCCCTCCCAGTACTCCCAGTAAGGGCCTACTGCTCTCCCAGTATCCTCGCAGTGCTCCCAGTGCTCCCAGTAACCCCTCAGTGCCATTCCCAGTGCTCCCAGTACCCTCCCAGCGCTCCCAGTGCCCTCCCAGTGCTCCCAGTAACCCCTCAGTACCTTCCCAGAACTCCCAGTACCCTCCCAGTCACTCCCAGTGTTCCCAGTAACCCCTCAGTGCCATTCCCAGTGCTCCCAGTAACCCCTCAGTGACCTCCCAGTGCTCCCAGTACCCTCCCAGTACCATCCCAGTGCTCCCAGTAACCCCTCAGTGCCCTCCCAGTCCCTCCCAGTCCCTCCCAGTGCTCCCAGTCCCTCCCAGTGCCCTCCCAGTGCTCCCAGTAACCCCCCAGTGATTCATTCCAGCACTCCCAGTAACACCCAGTGATTCATCCCAGTGCACCCAGTAACACCCAGTACCCTCCCAGTGCCCTCCAGTGCTCCCAGTAACCCCTCAGTGCCATTCCCAGTGCTCCCAGTAACCCCCCAGTGACTCAACCCAGTGTTCCCAGTAAGGGTCCAGTGCCCCCCAGTATCCTCCCAGTGTTCCCAGTCACTCCCAGTAACGCGCTGGGACTCGTCCCAGTGCTCCCAGTGACACCCAGTGACTCAACCCAGTGCTCCCAGTACCCTCCCAGTCCCTCCCAGTGCCCTCCCAGTGCTCCCACTAACCCCCCAGTGATTCATTCCAGCACTCCCAGTAACACCCAGTGATTCATCCCAGTGCACCCAGTAACCCCTCAGTGCCCTCCCAGTCCCTCCCAGTAACCCCTCAGTGCCCTCCCAGTCCCTCCCAGTGCTCCCAGTCCCTCCCAGTGCTCCCAGTAACCCCTCAGTACCCTCCCAGTACCCTCCCAGTCGCTCCCAGTGCTCCCAGTGCCCCCATTCCCGCATTGCCCGCAGGCTCTGGAGCGGCGCTACGCGGCCGAGCGCCAGCAGGGGGCGCTGTCCCGGCAGTGCCGCTTCGAGTACGGCTGGGGCCTGGTGCGGAGCCGCTACCGCGAGGACACGGCCCGAGGGGTGGCGCTG
>NDFG01000094.1:286639-298349 GCA_002167245.1 Sporophila hypoxantha
ACAGAAGGAGATCAAGATACCTCCAAAATATCTTTTTTCCAATTCCCAAAATGAACCCAAAAGTACCTCCAAAATTCTCCCAAATTATCCATTATCACCGCGAAATGTCCCCAACAATCATCCCTGAAATGGCCCCAAAATGAACCCAAAATGAAGCCCCCAAATGTCCCAAAATTTATCCCAAAATGAACCCAAAATTATTCCAAATACCCCAAAATCATTCCCCCACAATATCCCCAAAATGTCCTGAATTGTCCCAAAATTATGCCCTGAAATGTCCCCAAAATGACCCAAATTATCCCCCGACAATCTATCGCACCAAATGTCCCCGAAAAAGTATCTCCGAATTATCCCAAAATTTCCTCAAATGTCCCTAAAAATCTTCCAAATTATCCCGAAATTTTTGCGCCCTGAAATGTCCCAAAGGAAGCCAAAAATTTCCCCAAATTTCCCATCGCAAAATTACCGCCAATGTCCCAAAATGAAGCCCAAAATACCCCGAAATTACTCCCAAATTAAAATCCCAGAAATTATCCCCGAAATGTCCCCAAAATGAAACCCCGACCATGTCCCTAAAATAACCCCCGACAATTACCCAAAATGGGACGCCCAAAATAATCCCCAAAAATGTCCCCAAAATGTCCCCGAAATATATACCTGGAAAATGTCCCAAATGAACCAAAAATGAGCCCCCAATGTTCCCAAATTACCCCAAAATTAACAGCCAAAATTAATTCCCCAAATTTTCCCAAAAGAATCATCCCCAGAATTATCCAAATTTTCCCCCAAAATGTCCCTAAAATCTCCCCGAATTATCCGAAATTATGCCGCTGAATGTACCCAAAATCAACCCCAAAATTAACCCCAAATTTCCTACGACAAAAATACCCCAAAATTACCATACCAATGTCCCCAAAATGAAGCCCAAACTACCCCGAAATTACCTCCAAATTATCCCCGAAAATTAAATCCCGGGAAATTGTCCCCAAATAATGAACCCCGGAAATGTCCCTAAATACCCCCGAAATTAACCAAAAATGTCCCCAAAATTATCCCAAAAAATGTTCTCCAAAATATCTCACCAAAAATATCCCTGAATGGCCCAAAATGACCGCAAAATGAGCCCTCAAATGTCCCAAATTATCCCAAAAATTATCCCGAAATTTTATTCCCAAAAAATATCCAAAAATCTCCCCAAATTATCCCGAAATTATCCCAAAATGTCCCCAAAAAATATCCCAAAAATATCCCAAAATTTTGCACTGAAATGTCCCCCAAAATGAACCCAAAATTACCCCAAAATGGTCCCAAATTCCCCCCAAATTTCCCGCCAAAATCCCGCAAAAATTCTCCAAATTTCCTCCCAAAATTCCCAAAATTTACACCAAAAATTCTCCCAAAATTCCCTATCCAAATTCCCCCCCAGCCCCCCTTCTCCGCTCTGGGGGGGTCGGGGGCTACTCCAGTAACAGAACCAATAATAAACCGCAAGTAAACCAGTAAAAACGCAGTAAAAACCAAGTAAAAACCAAGGTAAAAACCAGTAAAAACCAGTAAAAAACCAGTAAAAACCAGTAAAAACCAGTAAAAACAGTAAAAAACCAGTAAAAAACCAAGTAAAAACAGTAAAACCAGTCAAAAACCAGTAAAAACCAGTAAAAAACCAGTAAAAACGCAGTAAAAAAACCAGTAAAAACCAGTAAAAACCAGTCAAAAACGAGTAAAAACGCAGTAAAAAAACAACCCAGTTTGGGTCCCTGTGCTCCCAGTAACCAAAACATAAAAACCAGTAAAACCAGTAAAGCCAGTTTGGGCTCCCAGTGCTCCCAGTTTGTGGATTCCCGGGGCTCCCAGTGCTCCAGTTTGGGCTCGCCATACACCCAGTGCTTCTCAGTTTGGGCTCCCAGTTTGGGCTCCCCAGTGCTCCAGTTTTGTGATTCCCAGGGTTCCCAGTGCTCCCAGTTTGGGCTCCAGTGCTCCCAAGTAAGAAACCAATAAAAACCAGTAAAAACCAGTTTGGGCTCCCAGTACACCAGTAAGCCCCAGTGCCTCCCAGTGCTTCCAGTTTTGTGATTCACAGGGCTCCCATGCTCCCAGTTTGGGCTCCCAGTACAGCCCAGTGCTTCCCAGTAACAGACCAGTAAAAAACCAGTAAAAACCAGTAAAAAACCAGTCAAAACCAGAAAAACCAGTGAAAACCAGTTTGGGCTCCCAGTTGCCTCCCAGTGCTCCCAGTAACCAAACGCAATAAAAACCAGTAAAAACCAGTTTTGGGCTCCCAGTATACACAGTAAGGCCCAGTGCCTTCCCAGTGCTCCCAGTTTGGGCTCCCAGTAACACCAGTAAGGCCCAGTTTGGGCTTCCCAGTGCCTCCCCCAGTTAACCTCCCAGTAGGAAGCAAAGAAAAACCTGCAGTGGAAAACCAGTTTGGGCTCCCAGTTTGGGGTCCCAGTTTGGGCTCGCCCCAGTGCCCTTCCCAGTGCTCCCAGTTTTGGGCTCCCAGTGCTCCCAGTGCTCCGCAGGGCTCCCAGTTTTGGGCTCCCAGTTTTTGGGGCTCCCAGTGCTCCCAGTTTGGGCTCGCCAGTTTGGGCTCCCCAGTGCTTCCCAGTTTTGGGCTCCCAGTTTGGGCTCCTAGTGCTCCCATTTGGGGCTCGCCAGTGCTCCAGTTTGGGCTCCCAGTTTGGGCTCCCAGTGCTCCAGTATTTGGCCCCAGTGTCCCAGTTTGGGCTCCCCAGTTTGGCTCCGCAGTGCTCCCAAGTTTGGGGCTCCCAGTGCCCTTCCCAGTGCTTCAGTTTGGGCTCCCAGTGCTCCCCAGTGCCTGCCCAAGTTTGGGGCTCCCAGTGCTCCCAGTGCCAAATTCCCGAGTGCTCCCAGTTTGGGCTCCCAGTGCTCCCAGTTTGGGCTCGCAGTGCCCTCCAGTGGCCTCCAGTTTTGGCTCCCAGTGCCCTCCAGTGCTCCCAGTTTTGGGCTCCCCAGTAACGCCCAGTGCTCCCAAGTTTGGGGCTCCGCAGTGCCCTCCCCAGTGCTTCCCAGTTTTGGGCTCCCCCAGTTTTGGGCTCCCAGTGCTCCCCAGTTTGGGCTCCCCAGTGCCTCCCGTGCTCCAGTTTGGGCTTCCAGTGTTCCCAGTTTGGCTTCCCAGTTTGGCTCCCAGTGTTCCCAGTTTGGGACTCCAGTGCCGTCCCAGTGCTCGCCAGTGCTCCCAGTTTGGGCTCCCAGTTTTGGGGCTCCCAGTGCTCCCAGTGCCGTCCCAGTGGTCCAGTGCTCCCAGTTTTGGGCTCCCAGTTTGGGCTCCAGTGCTCCCAGTTTGGCTCCCAGTTTGGGCTCCCAGTAACGCCCAGTACTCCCGCAGTTTGGGCTCACCAGTGCTCCCAGTACAGGGAGGGGGATGGGCAGGCACTGCCCCACTGCTTGTATACTGTCCATACTGGTCCGAACTGGTCGCGTACTGGTCGCCGGTAACTGGTCCGTACTGGTCGTTACTTGGGTCCATACTGGGTCCCGAACTGGTCCCGTACTGGTCCAAATGGTCCGTACTGGTCCATACTGGTCCGTAATTGGTCCGTATTTTGGTCTGTACTGGTCCCATACTGGTCCGAAACTGGTCCGTACTGGTCCATACTGGTCCCGAACTGGTCCGTACTGGTCCATAAACTGGTCGGTACTGGTCCCGTCCTGGTCCTACCCCGGCCGCCCAGGGGCCGCTGCAGCCCCTGGCCCCGCCCCCTCTCGCATGGTTCGGCTCTGGCCGCCGCCCCTTTCTGCCCGCAGCCAATCAGAGCGAGGGGGCGGGGCCAAGAGCCGGCGGCGGCGGCGCGGAAGCAAACGTGCGGGAACTGGGAAGAGACTGGGGACGACTGGGACGGTACTGGGGAATACTGGGAGGGACTGGGAGGGACTGGAGGGACTGGACGGTACTGGGGAACTGGGAGGGCTGGGAGGGACTGGGAGGGACTGGGACGGTACTGGGGATACTCGGAGAGACTGGGACGGTACTGGGAGAGACTGGGAGCGAACTGGGACGGTACTGGGGAAACTGGGAGGGACTGGGACGGTACTGGGGAGAGACTTGGAAGCGAACTGGGACGGTACTGGGGGAACTTGGGAGGACTGGGACGGACTGGGGGAACCTGGGAGCGAACTGGGACGGTACTGGGGGAACTGGGAGGGACTGGGACGGTTCTGAGGGGATACTGGGAGCGAACTGGGACGGTACTGGAGGGACTGGGGACGGTACTGGGGATACTGGGAGAGACTGGGAGGACTTGGGAGCGAACTTGGGAGCGAACTGGGATGGTAACTGGGATGGTACTGGGGAACGGGAGGGAGACTGGGAGGGACTGGGACGGTACTGGGGATACTGGGGGACTGGGAGGCACTGGTGTTTGGGCTGAGAAGGTCGGGGTGGGGTCTGCATATTGGAGGGGTCCTCCCTCCGCCACCCGCCGTTGAGCCCCTCCCTTAACCCCTCCTGCCCTCTTTAGCCCCTCCGCTACCCCTTTCAGCCCAACCCCCATTTAGCACCCATCCCCAGGCCCTCCCCATTAAGCCCCTTCCGCCATGAAACCCCTCTCGCAAATAAGCCCCTCCCTCTCTCTAAGCCCCTCCCATTAAAGCCCTCCCCCTCTCTATCCACATCCCCGTCTGTCTCTAAGCCCCCTCCCTCATAAGCCGCCCTGCCCCATTGTCCCTAAAGCCCCTCTCCTCCCTAAGGCCCCTCCCCTCACTAAGCCCCACCCCCTCTGTCCTCAAGCCCCGCCTGGCCTCTATAAAGCCTGCACCCCCTCCTGTCCTAAGCCCCTCACTAAGGCCCGGACCCCTCTGTCCCTAACCCCCCATCCAAGCACCGCCCCCTCACTAAAGCCCCCTCTGTCTCTAAAGCCCCTCCCTGTCTAAGCCCCTGTCTCTAAAGACCCGTCCCCTCTGTCTTCTAAGCCCGCGCCCTCTGTCCATAAGCCCCTCCCCTCTCTAAGCCGCCGCCCTCTGTCACTAAGCCCCGCCCCGTCTAAGCCCCCTCTCTAAACCCCGCCCCCCTCTGTCTCTTAAGGCCCCGCCCCCTTTGTCCTAAGCCCCCCTCACTAAGCCCCGCCCCTGTTCTAAGCCCTTCCCCTCTGTCCCTTAAGCCCTCCCTCTCTAAGCCCCGCCGCCTCTCTAAGCCCCGCCCTCTCTTGTCCTCTCCCCTTTTAGTGCCCCCATGGACGCGGGGGCGGGGCCGCCCCCTTTGCTCCGCCCCCCCGCGGGCGGTGCCTGGTGGGGGGAGGGGCGGGGGCGGGGCCTGCCGGTGTGGGCGGGGTGGGCGGGCGCCCCTGCTGGAGCCCCGGGAGACCGCGGCTGCTGCCGGGCCCTGCCGCCCCTCCCCCCGCACCTGCCCCGCCTCAAACGCGTCCGGGCGGGGCCCGGGGGGCCGGAGCTTCTGATGGGGCTGGACGCACGCCACCGGTAATGGGGTATTACTGGGGTATACTGGGGTATAACTTTGGGAGGGGACTGGGAATAATACTGGGAAGGGTCTGGGATTAACTGGGGTAATACTGGGTGGGGCCCCGGGGGGGCGGAGCTTTTCTGTGGGCTGGACAACCACCCGGTATGGGGTTATACTGGGGTATCCTGGGAGGGGAGTGGGAGGGACTGGGATAAATACTGGGAGGGACTGCGAGCACTGAGGCGGGGCCCCGGGGAGGCGGAGCTGGCTGCTGGGGCTGGACAACGACCCACGGTACATGGGATATACTGGGGGTATACTGGGCGGGACTTGGGGAGGGAATGGGAGGGGCCCGGGGGGGCGGAGCTTCTGCTGGGGCTTGGACCCACGCCACCAGAGTATGGAGGGACTGGGAAATGGAACTGGGGTATACTGGGATACATACTGGTTATACTGGGACAGGCGGACTGGGCAGGGGCCGGGGGGGGCGGAGCTTCTGCCTGGGAATGGACCCCCGCCACGGTAAACTGGGATACTACTGGGGTATAACTGGGAGGGACTGGGGTATCTGGGCGGGGCCCGGGGGGGCGGAGCTTCTGCTGGCTGCGACAAGCCCACGGTACTGGGATATACTGGCGTGTTACTGGGGTATACTGGGAGGGAATGGGAAGGGCAACTGGGGAGGGGGCGGGGGGGCGGAGCCTGGCTGCTGGGGCTGGGACCCCCGCCCACGGTAAATGGGATAGACCTGGGGTATAACTGCGGTATACTGAGGGATGGGAGGGACTGGGATATACTGGGAGGGGACTGGGATGGACTGGGATAAACTGGGATGGACTGGGAGGGGATTGGGAGGGACTGGGATATACTGGGGATGGACTGGGAGGGGAACTGGGAGGGCACTGGGAGGGACTGGGGAATATACTGGGA
Source organism: Sporophila hypoxantha (assembly GCA_002167245.1). Taxonomy (NCBI): domain Eukaryota; kingdom Metazoa; phylum Chordata; class Aves; order Passeriformes; family Thraupidae; genus Sporophila; species Sporophila hypoxantha. Next base: position 292,989 of record NDFG01000094.1, read on the forward strand.
GGGGATTGGGATATACTGGGCCTGGCCTGGGATGGACTGGGATGGACCTGGGATGGACCTGGGATATACTGGGAGGGGATTGGGGAGGGACTGGGCATATAATCTGGGATGGACTGGGAGGGACTGGGTATAGCCTGGGCCGGGAACCTGGGAGGGATTGAAATATACTGGGATAAACCTGGGAGGGACTGGGGGGGACTGGGAGGGCACTGGTTTTTACTGGGATGGACTGGGAAGGGAACTGGAGGCGCTGGAAAAAGGGCCGGGGGGGGCGGCGCTGCTTCTGGGGCTGAGCCCGCCCACAGTACTGGGATATACTGGTTTATACTGGGAAGGGATTGGGATAAAAACGGGAGGAACTGGGAAGGGGATTGGGGGTTTCTGGTTTATACTGGAAGGGGCATTTGGGGGGACTGGGAGCTGTTCCTGCGGTCACGTGGTGTTACTGGGAGGCCCTTTTACTGGGAGCACTGGTCCTCACGCAGCCCCCATCGATTACAATATCGCCGAGGATGACGTCACCGATTAGTCATCCCCCCCCCCCCGATTACGTCACCCGGCCACCGCCCGCGCTGAAGCCTGGACAGTGGCACGCAGTAACCACCAGTAAGGACTTCAGTGGCACCATGGCACGACCGTAACCACGCAGTAAACACCAGTAAGGCTTCAAATGGCACCAGTGGCACAGCCACACAGTAAACACCGGTAACACCAGTAAAACACAGTAAGGACTTCAAATGGCACCATGCCACCAGTGCCACCGCAAGTAACACCAGTAAACACCATAAGGACTTCAGTGGCACCAGTGGCACCAGTGCCACCCAAGGATACAGTGGCACCAGTAACAGAAGCCACCAAGGACAACCAGTAAGACCAGTAAACCAGTGATACGCACAGTACCACCGAGGACACCAGTGCCACCAGTAACACCAGCATGACACGGGACTCTGAGGACCCCAGTTGGACCAGTTTGACCAGTAAGAGCAGCAGTGCCAGCGCCACCAGCGCCACCAGTGCCACCAGTTTGACCAGTTCCAGTGATGATTCTGATGTCCCCAGTGCCACCAGTTTGACCAGTAAGAGCAGCGCTGCCAGCGCCACCAGTGCCACCAGTATGACCAGTTCCACAGCTGATTCTGGTGTCCCCAGTGCCACCAGTGCCACCAGTGCCTTGAGTCCCGGTGATGGTTCTGGTGTCCCCAGTGCCACCAGTTTGCCCAGTCCCAGTGATGGTTCTGGTGCCACCAGTGCCCTTGGTGGCTCTGCTGTCCCCAGTGCCACCAGTGCCACCAGTGTGCCCAGTATGACCAGTCCCACCAGTGCTCCCAGTGCCACTGATGATTCTGGTATCCCCAGTGCTCCCAGTGCTCCCAGTTCCCTGCTGGGCACCGAGGCCGTGTCCCCTGTCTGTCTGTCCAGCCATGTCCCTCTGTCCGGCCCCGAGGCCGTGTCCCCTGTCCCTCTGTCCGAGGCTGTGTCCCCTGTCTGTCTGTCCGACCCGGCTCTCGGTGCCCCATTCCCTGTCCCTCTGTCCAGCCCTGTCCCTCTGTCCGAGGCTGTGTCCCCTGTCCGTCTGTCCGACCCAGCCCTGGGCTCCCCATTCCCCGTCCGTGTTCCTGGCCCTGTCCCTCTGTCCCCTGTCCGTCTGTCCGACCCAGCCCTGGGTGCCCCATTCCCCGTCCGTGTTCCCGGCCGCGTCCCTCTGTCCGGCCCCGAGGCCGTGTCCCCTGTCCCTCTGTCCGACCCAGCCCTTGGCACCCCGTTCCCCGTCCGTCTGCCCGGCCGTGTCCCTCTGTCTGGCCCCGAGGCCGTGTCCCCTGTCCCTCTGTCCGGCCCTGTCCCTCTGTCCGGCCCTGTCTGTCTGTCCGACCCAGCCCTGGGCACCCCGTTCCCCGTCCGTGTTCCCGGCCGTGTCCCTGTGTCCGGCCCCGAGGCCGTGTCCAGCCCTGTCTGTCTGTCCGGCCCTATCCGTCTGTCCGACCCAGCCCTGGGCTCCCCATTCCCCGTCCGTGTGCCCGGCCGTGTCCCTCTGTCCGGCCCCGAGGCTGTGTCCAGCCCTGTCCCTCTGTCTGAGTCCGTGTCCCCTGTCTATCTGTCCGACCCGGCTCTCGGTGCCCCATTCCCTGTCCCTCTGTCCAGCCCTGTCCCTCTGTCCGAGGCCGTGTCCCCTGTCTGTCTGTCTGACCCAGCCCTGGGCACCCCGTTTCCCGTCTGTGTTCCCGGCCCTGTCCCTCTGTCCGGCCCCGAGGCCGTGTCCCCTGTCCGTCTGTCCGACCCAGCCCTGGGTGCCCCGTTTCCTGTCCGTGTTCCCAGCCGTGTCCCTCTGTCCAGCCCTGAGGCGGCGGCCCCTGTCCCTCTGTCCGGCCCTGTCCCTCTGTCCGACCCAGCCCTGGGCACCCCATTCCCCGTCTGTGTGCCCAGCCCTGTCCCTCTGTCCGGCCCCGAGGCCGTGTCCCCTGTCCCTCTGTCCAGCCCTGTCCCTCTGTCCGACCCAGCCCTTGGCACCCCGTTTCCCGTCCGTGTTCCCGGCCGTGTCCCTCTGTCCGGCCCCGAGGCCGTGTCCCCTGTCCCTCTGTCCCCTGTCCCTCTGTCCGACCCGGCTCTCGGTACCCCATTCCCTGTCCGTGTTCCCGGCCGTGTCCCCGTGTCCGGCCCTGTCCGTCTGTCCGACCCGGCCCTTGGCACCCCATTCCCCGTCCGTGTTCCCGGCCCTGTCCCTCTGTCCCCTGTCCCTCTGTCCGACCCAGCCCTGGGCACCCCGTTCCCCGTCCGTCTGCCCAGCCGTGTCCCTCTGTCTGGCCCCGAGGCCGTGTCCCCTGTCCCTCTGTCCGGCCCTGTCCCTCTGTCCGACCCAGCCCTGGGCACCCCATTCCCCGTCTGTGTGCCCAGCCCCTGTCTCTTATACACATCTAGATGTGTATAAGAGACAGGCCATGGACTGCATCGCACGGGTGGCACGGGCGCGGCGCGGGGACAGCGCGGGGGACACGGGGAGGTGTCACCCAGGGCATGGGGACACCAAGGACAGGGACATTGGGGACACCATGGGGGACACGGGGACAGCGCGGTGTCACCGAGGGGACACTGGGGACACCACGGGGGACACGGGGACGGGGAGGTGTCACCGAGGGGACACCAAGGACAGGGACATTGGGGACACCACGGGGGACATGGGGACAGGGAGGTGTCACCTAGGGGACATTGGGGACACGGGGACAGGGAGGTGTCACCAAGGGGACACCAAGGACAGGGACATTGGGGACATGGGGACAGGGAGGTGTCACCCAGGGGACACCAAGAACAAAGACATTGGGGACATTAGGGACACAGGGACGGGGAGGTGTCACCGAGGGCATGGGGACACCAAGGACAGGGACACTGGGGACACAGGGGACACGGGGATGGGGAGGTGTCACCAAGGGGACATTGGGGACACGGGGGACATGGGGACAGTGCGGTGTCACCCAGGGGACATTGGGGACATGGGGACGGCGCGGTGTCACCGAGGGCATGGGGACACCAAGGACAAGGACACTGAGGACAGCGGGGACACCGCGGGGGACACGGGGACAGGGAGGTGTCACCCAGGGGACATTGGGGACACCAAGAACAAGGACATTGGGGACATGGGGACAGTGTGGTGTCACCGAGGGGATATTGGGGACACCATGGGGGACATGGGGACAGGGAGGTGTCACCCAGGGGACATTGGGGACACCAAGAACAAGGACATTGGGGACATGGGGGACATGGGGACGGCGCGGTGTCACCGAGGGACAGGGGACACCAAGGACAAGGATGTGGGGACAGTGCGGTGTCACCAAGGGGACACCAAGAACAAGGACATTGGGGACAGCGGGGACACGGGGGACATGGGGACGGTGCGGTGTCACCAAGGGGACATTGGGGACAAGGACATTGAGAGGGCGCGGTGTCACCCAGGGCAAAGTGACATTGGGGACAGTGACATCACAGGGACATCACAGTGTCACCAAGGGCATGGGGACATTGGTGACAGGGACATGGGGACAGCGCGGTGTCACCGAGGGCGTGGTGACATCATCGCTGCCGACAGCGACGTCACAAGGACAGCGCGGTGTGGCCACCAAGGGCACGGTGGCATTGTCACTGGGCATGGTGACACCGTCACGGGGAGGGCGCGGTGTGGCATTGTCACCGGGCACGGTGACACCGTCACGGGGAGGGCACGGTGTGGCATTGTCACCGGCCACGGTGACACCGTCACGGGGAGGGCACGGTGTGGCATTGTCACCGGGCACGGTGACACCGTCACGGGGAGGGCGCGGTGTGGCCAGGGACAGCCCGGTGGCATTGTCACCGGGCACGGTGACACCGTCACGGGGACGGCACGGTGTGGCATTGTCACCGGGCACGGTGACACCGTCACGGGGAGGCCGCGGCGCCGGGGACACCCCGGGGACGGCGGCGTCGGGGCCAAGGTGGCCAAGGTCGGGGCTGGTGACGTCATCGCRGCTCGCGGTGACGTCATCGCCGGCCACAGTGATGTCACCGTGGACCTGATGGGTCACGTGACCTCGGGAGTGACCGAGCGCCCCGATGCCACCCCAGATGCCACCAACGGTGTCACCCCCGACATCCGTGATGTCCCCACGGAGCTGCACAGCCTTGGTGGCATCGCCGTGGACCCGATGGGCCCGGTGACCCCGGGAGCGACCAAGGACCCCGGTGCCACCTGTGGTGCCACCCCAGGTGACACCAATGACGTCACAACACCTGGCATCGCCGTGGACCCGATGGGCCAGGTGACCCCGGGAGTGACCAAGTGTCCTGATGCCACCTCTGGTGCCACCCCAGGTGACACTGATGACATCACAACACCTGGCATCGCCATGGACCTGATGGGCCAGGTGACCCCGGGAGTGACCAAATGTCCTGATGCCACCTGTGGTGCCACCAATGATGTCACCACGGCCAACGTCCCCATGGACCTGAAGGGTCACATCATCCCTGGGGTGGCCAAGTGCCCCAATGCCACCTCAGGTGCCACCCGTGGTGACACCAATGACGTCACCATGGCCAAGATCCCCATGGACCTGAACGGTCACATCATCCATGGAGTAACCAAGGACCCCGATGCCACCTCTGATGCCACCCATGATGCCACCAATGTCACCAGTGCACCCACCCTGGACCTGCTGTCCCAGGGTGACGTCCCCATGGACCTGACGGGTGACACGATCCCAGGAGCGACCGAGGACCCCGATGCCACCTCTGATGCCACCCCAGGTGCCACACCTGGTGACACCAACAACATCTCCAAGCCCAGCTCCACCACCTGTGATGTCCCCATGGACCTGATGGGTCAGGAGACCCCAGGAG
>NDFG01000094.1:323046-342489 GCA_002167245.1 Sporophila hypoxantha
TTTGGGGGTCCCGAGGGGGATTTTGGAGGTTCCGAATCCTCCCGAAGAGTCTGTGAGAAGACCGGGGGGGTTCCTGAGGGGTTTTGGGGGTCCTGAATCCTCCCGAAGGGTCTGTGAGGAAATCAGGGGGGTCCCTGAGGGGTTTTGGGGGTCCCTGAGGGGTTTGGGGGGTCCCGGCTCCCCCCGCGTGGTCTGTGGGAAAGTCCGAGGGGAAGCCCTGAGGGGTTTTGGGAGTCCCGAGTTGGATTTTGAGGGATTCCGGGGGGGGTTTTGGGGGTCCCTGAGGGGATTTTGGGGGTCCTGAATCTTCCTGAAGGGTCTGTGAGGAGATCGGGAGGGTCCCCGAGGGGTTTTGGGGGTCTCTGAGGGGTTTCGGGGGGCCCGGATCCCCCCGCGTGGTCTGTGGGAGGATCCATGGGGGGACCATGAGGGGTTTTGGGGGTCCCGAGTTGGATTTTGAGGGATTCCGGGAGACTTTTTGGGGTCCCTGAGGGGATTTTGGAGGTTCCGAATCCTCCCGAAGGGTCTGTGAGGAGATCGGGAGGGTCCCTGGGGGTTTTGGGGGTCCCTGGGGGGTTTCGGGGGTCCCGGATCCCCCCGCGAGGTCTGTAGGAGGATCCATGGGGGGATCCATGAGGGGTTTTGGGGGTCCCGGGGGGAATTTTGGGGTCCCTGAGGGGGTTTTGGGGGTCCCGGGGGGAATTTTTGGGGTCCCTGAGGGGATTTTGGGGTCCCGAATCGTTCTGAAGGGTCTGTGAGGAGATCGGGAGGGTCCCTGAGGGGTTTTGGGGGTTCCTGAGGGGTTTTTGGGGTCCCTGAGGGGTTTCGGGGGTCCCGGATCCCCCCGCGGGGTCTGTGGGAGGATCCATGGGGGCTTCATGAGGGGTTTTGGGGGTCCCTGAGGGGTTTTGGGTGTCCCGGGGGGGATTTGGGGGTCCCGTGGGGGATTTTGGAGGTTCCGAATCCTCCTGAAGGGTCTGTGAAGATATCGGGGGGGGGTCCATGAGGGGTTTTTGGGGTCCCTGAGGGGTTTTGGGGGTCCCTGAGGGGTTTCGGAGGTCCCGGATCCCCCCGCGAGGTCTGTGGGAGGATCCATGGGGGATCCATGAGGGGTTTTGGGGTCCTGGGTTTGATTTTGGGGTCCCTGAGGGGGTTTTGGGGGTCCCGGGGGGGATTTTTGGGGTCCCGGGGGGGATTTGGGGGTCCCGAGGGGGATTTTGGAGGTTCCGAATCCTCCCGAAGAGTCTGTGAGAACATCGCGGGGGTTCCTGAGGGGTTTTGCGGGTCCCTCAGGGGTTTTGGGGGTCCCGGATCCTCCCGCGTGGTCTGTGGGAAAGTCCGAGGGGAAGCCCTGAGGGGTTTTGGGGTACCTGAGGGGATTTTGGGGGTCCCGGGTGGATTTTTGGGGTCCCTGAGGGGATTTTGTGGTGTCTGAGGGGATTTTGGGGGTCCTGGGTTGGATTTTGGGGGTCCCGGGTCGGATTTTTGGGGGCGCTGAGGGGATTTTGTGGTTTCTGAGGGGATTTGGGGGTTCTGGGTTGGATTTTGGGGGTCCCGGGTCGGATTTTTGGGGGTTCTGAGGGGATTTTAGGGGTCCTTGAGGGGATTTTGTGTTCCCTGAGGGGATTTTGTGGTTTCTGAGGGGATTTTGGGGGTCCCGGGGCAATTTTGGGTGTCCTTGAGGATATTTTGAGGGTCCGTGAGGAGTTTTGGGATTTCTGTGGGGATTTTGGGGGTCCTGGGTTGGATTTTGGGGTCCCTGAGGGGATTTTGGGGTCCCTGAGGGGATTTTGGGTCCCCTGAGGGGATTTTGTGGTTTCTGAGGGGATTTTGGGGGTCCTGGGGCAATTTTGGGTGTCCTTGAGGATATTTTGAGGGTCCATGAGGAGTTTTGGGATTTCTGAGGGGATTTTGGGGGTCCCGAGTGAATTTTGGGGTCCCTGAGGGGATTTTGTGGTTTCTGAGGGGATTTTTGGGGTCTCTAAGGGGTTTTGTGGGTCCCGGGTTGGATTTTGGGGGTCCTTGAGGATATTTTGAGGGTCCATGAGGAGTTTTGGGGTTCCTGAGACGATTTTGGGGGTCCTTGAGAGGATTTTGGGGGTCCCGGGTTGGATTTTGGCAGTCCTGAGCGAATTTTGGGATCCCTGAGGGGATTCTGGGGGTCCCAGCGTTGATTTTGGGGGTCCCGAGCGAATTTTGGGGATCCTGAGGGGATTTTGGGGGTCCTTGAGGGGATTTTGGGGTCTCTGAGGGGATTTTGGGGGTCCCGGGTGGATTTTGGTGGTCCCTGAGGGGATTTTGGGATTTCTGAGGGGATTTTGGGGTTCCTTGAGGGGATTTTAGGGGTCCCGGGTTGGATTTTGGGGGTCCCGAGCAAATTTTGGGGTCCCGGGGGGGAAGTTTGGCGTTCCTGAGGGGATTTTATGGTCCCTGAGCGAATTTTGGGGTTCCTGAGGGGATTTTGGGGGGTCCCGGCATTGATTTTGGGGGTCCTGAGCAAATTTTGTGATTTCTGATAGGATTTTGGGGGTCCCTGAGGGGATTTTGGGATGGGGGAGGAATCTCAAGGTCATTACATCATCGATGACGTCATTTGTGACCTTCCCACCCCTGCCCCGCCCCCCCTCAGGGGTCAATGGGGCGGGGGGAGGGGGGAGGGGCGCCCCACCCCCCCTGTCCTGAGAACCGCCCAAAAAATCCCAAAATTCCACCCAAAAAATCCCAAAATTCCACCCAAAATTCCTCTAAAAAGTCCAAAATTCACAAAATTTCCCAAAAAAACCCCAAAAATTCTGCCAAAATTCCCAAAAATTCCTCTAAAAATCCCCAAATTCCCCCGAAATTCTCCCAAATTGCTCCCTAAATTCCCAAAAATATCACGAATTTTCCCCAAAATTCCTGAAAATTCCTCTAAAAATCCAAGAATTTTCCTGAAGATGGAAAAATCCCAATTTTGGGGGAATTTAGGGTGAATTTGGGGATCCCAGGGTGCAAAAAAATCCAATTCGGGGCGAATTTGGGGCTTTTTTGGATGAATTTTTTGGTGAGTTTTGGGTGAATTTGGGGCATTGTGGTGAATTTTTGTGACTTTTTTGTGAATTTTGGGTCAATTTTGATTTTTCAGGGTGATTTTTTGTGATTTTCGGGAATTTTGGTCCCTCAGGGTGACAAAAATCACAATTTTGAGCCAATTTGGAGCGAATTTTCACCATTTTTTCGCGGTGGGCGTGGCTTGGCTTGGCCCCGCCCCCAGCCCCGCCCCCTCATCTCTCCCCTCACGCGCCCCGAGGAAAATTCGGGGCAAATTTGGGGCATTTTGGTGAATTTTGGGTGAATTTTTGCTGGTTTTGGGTCTCTGGATTGAACTTTGGGTGATTTTGGGACTTTTTGTCCCCTCAGGGTGACAAAAATGCCAATTTTGAGCCAATTTTGGGCGAATTTGGGGCATTTTTCGTCGTGGGCGTGGCCTGAGCGTGGCCCCGCCCCCTCTAAGCCCCGCCCCTCCCCCATTTTCTGCCCCCCCGGGGCCATTTTGGGGCAGAATCGGCGAAACCATCGGAGGTACCGGGGGGGGGCTCCCAGCCCAGGTAGTAGGCAGAGCTCACAGGTGACCCAAAAACCCCCAAAAACCCCCCAAAAAAATGGCAAAAAATCCTCCCAAAATCACAAAAAAACCCACCAAAAATGTATTAAACAATCCCAAATTTTTGCCCCACCAAAATCGACCGTTTTTGACCCCAGTTTCTCACCTGCCCAGCCCAAGGTAGTAGCAATGCCGCAGCGTTGACCCCCTAAATACCCCCGCCCAAAAAATCCCCAAAAAATTTATCCAAAAACCCCAAAAATCACCAAAAAAACAATCATTAAAATTGCCCCAAAAAACACCCAAAATTGCTGAAAATTGCCCAAAAATCGCCCCTATTTTTGGCCCGCAAATCTCTGGGCTGCACCAGCTCAGGTTGATTTCAGATCTCCAGAAAAAAACACACAGAAAAAAAAAACCCCCCAAAATCCCTTTAACACAAAATCACAAAAAACAGAAAAAAAACTACAAAAAAAATCCCAATTTTTGCCCAAAAATGCGTTTTTTCAGCCCCAATTCTCACCATGCCAGCCCAGCGTAGTACGCAGAGTCGCAGGTGATCCCAAAACCTGTCCCACCAAAAAAAAATCCCAAAAAATGTAAAAAAAAAATCCCAAAATTCACCAACAAAATGCCAAAAAATTAGTAAAAAAGGACATATAAAAATTGTTTAAAAATCCCCCAAATTGCCCAAAATTGGAGTTTTCACCCCAATTCTCACCTGCCACAAGCCAGGTGAGCCCAAAACTTCTCCAGAGCCCCCCGAAAAGCCCAAAAATGCCTCAAAAATGCCCAAAAATTCACAAAAAAAAGTTAAAAAAGCAAAAAAACCCCAAATTTCACCCAAATTTCGCCCAAATTTCGCCCAAAATTTCACCCAAAATTGTCCCCAAAATCCGCCGTTTTCTGGCCACCCGAAATCTCACCTGCCCAGCCAGGTAGTAGCAGGAGCTCGCAGCCTGACCCAAATATCTCCCTTAAAAATTCACCAAAAAAGCCCCAAAAACACCCAAATTTCGCCCAAATTTCACCCAAAAAATTTTTCACCCAAAAATTGCCCAAATTTTGCCCAACTTTTTGCCCAATAAATTGCCCAAAAACGCTGTTTTTTGCCCCAACCATCTCAATACCTGGCCCAGCCCACGGTAGTAGCAGAGCTCACAGCTGAAACTCACCGTACACCGCCGGCTCCACCCGCCTTTGCTGCCTTCAGGCGGGCCACCCCCAACCCCAGGGGGACCCCGAGAATCTCGGGGACCCCCCCCCACCCGGCTCTGGGGAGGACGAAGAAACGCAGCAGCTGCATCTGAGTAGAGACAAACAAAGCACAAACGATTTAGCCAAAAATCTACAAAAAATTAACCCAAAAATCACAAAAAAATAACCAAAAAAAATCCCAATTAAAGATCTCAAAATCTTCCCCAGGAAAATCCCAAATTCTCCAACCTGAAAAAATACCCCAAAATTTACCCCCACCACCAAAATCACAAAACCTCACTTCCCACAAAAATCCCAATTCTTGTTCGCCATAAAAATTCCCAAAATTTACCCCCAAAAACCCCTATATCCCTCCACACCAAAAAATCACAAATCCTTCCCCAAATAAAAAATCCCAAAATTTCCACACACAAAATCCCAACCAAATTTTTGCCAAAAAAATCAAAAAAAATTACGTCCCCCAACAAATTCACCAATTTAAACTCCGTCCCATAAATCTACCACCAAAAAATCAACAACAATTTTCCCCAAAAAATCCCAATTAAAATGTCCCCACAATTTTACCCCCGAAAAAATCCCAATCTAAAGCATCCTGTTAAAACCCTTTTACCCCAAAATCCCAAAATTTACCACCACCACAAAAATCCCAAAATTTACTCCCAAAAAATGACAAAAATTTAAACCCCAAAAAATCACAAAAAGAATTGCCCCAAAAAACCAAATTTACCCCAAAAAATCCCAATAAAGGTCCCCACCACACTTTCCCCCGAAAAATCCCATATTTTTGCCATAAAAATTCCCAAATTTTACCCCCAAAAAATCACAAAATTTCCCAAAAGAATTTCCCATTAAAGATCCCAACCAATTTCCCCAGAAAAAATCCAATGGTTGCCATAAAAATCCCAATTAAAGGTCCCAAAATTTTACCCCAAAAAATCCCAAAATTTCCCCAGAAAAAATCCCAATTTAAAGAAGATCCTAAAATTTCCCCAAGAAAAATGCCGAAATTTTACCATAAAATATCCCAAAAAATACGCCCAAAAAATCACCAAAATTTCCCCAAAAAATCCCAGTTTGGGGCTGGATTTTGGGACAAAAAAATTTTCCCCAAATTTACCCCAAAAATCCCAAAATTTACCCCAAAAAATCATAAAATTTCCCCCAGAAAAATCCCAAAAAATTTCACCCAAAAAAATCACCAATTGAATAGATCCTTAAAATTCTCCCCAGAAAAATCGGCCAATTTTTGGCCCGGCCGAATTTGCCACAAAATAAATCCCAAATTTTACCCCAAAAAATCCCAATTAAATATCCTAAAAGTTTTCCCCAGGTAAAAAAATCCCAAAATTTCCCCCAGAAAAAATCCCCCAAAAAATTATCCCCCTCACAAATGCCCAAAAATTATCCCCACAAAAAAATCCCAATTAAAGATCCCAAATTTCCCCTGAAAATCCCAACAATTTAGCGCCTCCAGAAAAATCACAAAAAATTGCCCACCCAAAAAAATCCCAAAATTTTTACCCCAAAAAAATCCCTTAAACACTTTTCCCCGAGAAAAAATCCTCAATTTTGGCCCGGAATTCCCATAAAAATCCCACTCCACCTTTTGTCACAAAAAATCCCAAAAATTTCCCCAGAGAAAAAATCCCAAAAGATTGGGAAGAATTTGCCACAAAAATCCCAATTTTTGCCATAAAGATCCACATGTTTTGGGGAATTAATCACCCATAAAAAAAATCGCGACTTTCCCATAAAAATCCCAAAATGTCCCCCAGAACAAATCCCACCAATTAAACAGATTCCAACATTTTTTGCCATAATAAAAAATCCTCCCAAAATTTTGGAATATTTCTCTCACAAAAATTCCCAATTTTGGGCGCGGAACTTCTCCCCAAAAAAAAAATCCCCAATTTTTGGAGAGAATTTACCACATAAAATCCCAAAAATTCTCCCCCTATAAAAATCCCAATTTCTGCGGAATTTTGCCACAAAAAAATTCCCAAAATTTGTGCCATACAATCCCAAAATGGGGGAGGTCAATTTTCCCAAAAAAATCCCCAAAAATTGCCCCCAAAATTTAACCCAAAACCCCCAAAACTCCCCCAATTTCCCCCCCCGGTTACCTCGATGGTTTCGCCGGATTCTGGCCCGCAAAATGGCCCCGGGGGGCAGAAAAATGGCGGGAGGGCGGGGCTTAGAGGGGGCGGAGGCCACGCTCATGCCACGGCCCAACGACGAAAAATGCCCCAAAATTCGCCCAAAATTGGACTCAGAAATTGGCATTTTTGTCACCCTGGGGGAAAAAAGTCCCAAAATCACCAAAGTCAATCCAGAGACCCGAAAACCAGCAAAAATTCACCCAAAATTCACCAAATGCCCCAAATTTGCCCGAATTTTCCTCGTGCGGCGCAGTGAGGGAGAGATGAGGGCGGAGGCTGGGGCGTGGCCAAGCCAAGCCACGCCCACCGCGAAAAAAATTGGTGAAAATTCGTCCAAAAAATTGGCTCAAAAATTGTGATTTTTGTCACCCTGAGGGACCAAAATTCCACTAATAATCAACAAAAAATCACCTGTGAAAAATCAAAATTGACCCAAAATTACAAAAAAAAGTCACAAAAATTCACCACAATGCCCCAAATTCACCCAAAACTCACCAAAAAAATTACCATTCCAAAAAAGCCCCAAATGTCGCCCCGAATTGGATTTTTTTGCACCCTGGGATCCCACAATTCACCTAAATTCCCCCAAAATTGGGATTTTTCCATCCTTCAGGAAAATTCTTGGATTTTTATGAGGGAATTTTCAGAATTTTGGGGAAAATTCGTGATATTTTTTGGGGGAATTTAGAGGAGCAATTGGGGAGAATTTCGGGAGAATTTGGGGATTTTAGAGGAATTTTTGGGAATTTTCGGCAGAATTTTTGGGTTTTTTTGGGAAATTTTGTGAATTTTGGGACTTTTTAGAGGAATTTTGGGTGGAATTTTGGGATTTTTGAGGTGGAATTTGGGATTATTTTGGGGGTTCTTCAGGACAGGGGGGGTGGGGCGCCCCTCCCCCTATCCCCCGCCCCATGGACCCCTGAGGGGGCGGTCGCAGGCGTGGAAGGTCACAAATGAAGTCATCGATGAAACTCACCATGACCTTGAGATTACCTCTCCCCATCCCCAAAAGTCCCCCTCAAGGGGACCCCCAACAATCCTATCAGAAATCACAAATTTTGACTCAGACCCCCCAAAATCAAATAGCCGGGACGCCGCCCAAAATCCCCTCAGGAACCCACAACCACACTCTCGCTCAGCGGACCATAAAATCCCCTCAGGAACGCCAAACTTCCCCCCCGGGACCCAAAATTTGCTCGCGACCCCCAAAATCCAACGCCGCGGACCCCGTAAAATGCCCCTTCAAGAACCCCAAAATCCCCTCAGAAATCCACCAAAATCCCCTCAGGGACCACCAAAATCCACCCGGGCACCCCCAAAAATTCCCCTCAGACCCAAAAATCCCCTCAAGGACCCCACACCAAAAATCCCTCTAGGATCCCCAAGTGAAATTCGCTTCGGGACCCCCATAAAACTCCAGACGCTGGGACCCCCAGACCATCCCCTCAGCGGATCCCAAAATTCGCTCAGGACTGCCCAAAATTTTCTCAACCCGGGACCCCAAAATCCTCTCAAGGACCCCCAAAATCGTTCTTCAGAACACCCCAAAAAACTCCTCCATGGACCCTCAAAATATCCTCAAGGACCCCCAAAATGCCAACCCGGGAACCCACGAAAACCCTTAGAGACCCCAAAAAAATCCCCCTCAGAAAACCACAAAAATCCCCTCAGGACCACCCAAAAATTGTCACTCAGGACCCCCAAAATCCCGCTTCAGAATCCCAAAAACTCCTTCATGGACCCTCAAAATATCCTCAAGACACCCAAAATTGCCCAGGATTCCCCCAAAATTCCCCTCAGAAACACAAAAATCCGCCTCATGGGGACCCAAAATCCCCTTCAGGGACCCCAAAATCCCCTCAGGGACCCCCAAATCCAACCCAGGACCCCCAAAATCCCACAGAAATCCCCAAAAACTCCTCATCGGACCCTCAAAATGATCCTCAAGGACACCCAAAATTTGCCACCGGGACCCCCAAAATCCCCCAGAAACCACAAATCCCCTCAGGGATGTACTTTTAATTCAAAATCCCGTCAAAGGACCCCTTAAAATCCCCTCAGAACCCCCGAAAAATCCCGGGACCCGACCCCCCAAAATCCAACCCAAGAACCCCAAATCCCCTCAGAAACCAAAAATCCCCTCAGCGCCCCCAAAAATCCGATCCCGGGACCCCCAAAATCCAAACCCAGGCCCCCAAAATCCCCTCAGACACCACAAAATTCCCCTCAGGCGACCCCAAAAAATCCAACCCGGGAACCCCCCAAAATCCCCTCAGGTCCCAAAACCCCTCAGTGCCTTCCCCTCGACTTTCCCAACAGCACCACGCGGAGGAATCCGGGACCCCAAAACCCTCTGAGGAAACCCGCAAAACCCCCTTCAGGAACAACCCGCGATGTTCTCACAGACTTCTTCGGACGGCATTCGGAACCTCCAAAAATCCCCCTCGGGACCCCCAGAAGAAAAAAAATTCCCCCCCCCCCCCCCCCTATACGGACCCCAATAAAAATCCCCCGGGACCCCCAAAACCCCTCCACCCCAAATCAAAAACCCAAGGAACCCAAAAACCTTCTATGGAGCCCCATGGATCCTCCCCATCAGACTTCGCGGGGGGATCCGGGGACGCTCCGAAACCCCTCAAAGTGGGACTCCCCAAAACCCTCAGGGACCCCAAAAACCCTCATGACCCCCCCCGATATCTTCACAGACCCTGCAGGAGGATTCGGAACCTCCAAAATCCCCCACGGGCACCCCCAAATCGCCCCCCGGGACACCCAAAAACCCCCTCAGGGACCCCCAAACCCCTTCATGAACCCCATGGATTCTCCCACAGACCCGCGGGGTTGGATCGGACCCCGCAAACCCCTCAGGACCCCCAAAAACCCCTTCAGGAACCCCCAAAACCCCTCAGGGACCCTCCCGATCTCCTCACAGACCTTCCAGAAACATTCGGGACCCCAAAAATCCCCTCAGGGACCCCAAAAAATTCCCCCG
The DNA here is from genome assembly GCA_002167245.1 of Sporophila hypoxantha. Lineage (NCBI taxonomy): Eukaryota > Metazoa > Chordata > Aves > Passeriformes > Thraupidae > Sporophila > Sporophila hypoxantha. Next base: position 332,999 of record NDFG01000094.1, read on the forward strand.
GGACCCCAAAACCCCCTCAGGGACCCAAAAATGCCCCCGGGACCCCCAAAACCCCTCATGGATCCCCCATGGATCCTCCTACAGAACCTCGCGGGGGGATCCGGGCACCCCCGAAACCCCCCCAGGGACCTCCCCAAAACCCCCAGGGACCCTCCCGATCCTCCTCACAGACCCTTCGGAGGATTCGGAACCTCCAAAATCCCCTCAGGACCCCAAAAAAAGTCTCCCGAATCCCTCAAAATCCAAAAACTTCTGCGACCCCCAAAACCCTCATGGTCCCCCCATGGATCCTCCCACAGACCAGCGGGGGATCCGGGCCCCCTGTAAACCCCTTCACACCCCCAAAAAACCCCTCGGGACCCTCCCGATCTTCCTCACAGACCCCTTCAGGAAGATTCAGGACCCACAAATCCCCTCAGGACCCCAAAACCCCCGGAATCCCATCATATATTATCCAACTCCGGGACTCCCAAACCCCTCAGGCTTCCCCTCGGACTTTCCCACAGACCACGCGCGGGGAGCCGGACCCCGCCAAACCCCTCAGGGACCACCCAAAAACCCCTTCAGGACCCCCCATGATTTCAACTCACAGACCCTTCGGGAGGACTTCAGGACCCCCAAAACCCCTCAGGAACTCTCCCCCGGTCTTCTCACAGACTCCTTCGGAGGATTTCGGAACCTCCAAAATCCCCCTCAGGGACCCCCAAATCCCCCCCGGGGACACCCAAAACCCCTCAGGGACCCCCAAAACCCCTTCATGGTCCCCCCATGGATCCTCCCACAAGACCTCGTGGGGGGTATCCGGGATCCCCGAAACCCTCAGGACCCCCCAGTCTCCTCACAGAGCCTTCAGAAGATTCGGATACCTCCGAAATCTTCCTTTGCAGGGACCCCAAAATCTCCCCGGTTTGGACCCCAAAAATCCCCCCCGGGGACCCCCAAAACCCCTCATGGGCTGTCTCCTCTCGGACTTTCCCACAGACCACGCGGGGGAGCCGGACCCCCAAAACCCCTCAGGGACCACCCCGAATCTTTTCTTTTCACAGGACCGTTTCAGGAGGATTTAGGACCGCCGAACATTCCCCTCGAGACCCCCAAATCCAGCTCAGGAAACCCCAAAATTCCGCTCGGGACCCCCCAAAATCCCCCCTTTCCACAAACCTTGGGGGCGTTCCTGGGAAGTCCCGCGCATAACGTTGGCGTGGCCACGCCCACAGGGGCGGGTTTATGGTAAATGAGGGGGCTGGGTGGTCACAGCGCCCTCTGCGGCCCCGCCGGGATCGCGCCATGCGCGCTGTGGGAACGGACTCCGGAAAAGTCCCAAAAATGTCCCAAAAAGCCCCAAAATTTCCAGGAAATGGCCCTCAAAATCTCTCCTAAATTTATACCCCAAAAGCGCCCAAAAAAAAATTCCCAAAAAAAGCCCCAAAATCTCACCAAAAAGCCCCAAAATTTCCACCCCTAAAAAATTCCCAAAATTTGCTGCCAAGAATGCCCCAAAAATGTCTCCCAAAAAATCCCCAAAAATTGACCCCCAAATGTCCCCAAATTTTCCCTAAACTCCCCAAACTAGTCCCTCCAAAATTCCTCAGATTTTCCCTAAAATTCCCCCAAGAAAGTCCTCTAAGCAATGAGGCCCTCAAAATCCCCAAAATTTACCAGAAATGCGAACCCGCAAATGTCCCCAAATGTTCCAAAAATCCCAAAAATCCCAAAATATGTCCCAAAAAGTCCCAAAATGGCCCCAAAATTTTCAGCGTCAATTTGCTGAAATGGCCCCAACATGGCCCCAAAATCTTTCCTCAATGGCCACAGAACACTGTCCCCACGACTATCAGGTCCCAAAAACTTCAAAATTTGTCCCCAAAAAATCAAAAAAAAACCCAAAATGGCCAAGACCTCAAAAATCCCCAAAAATTGGTCCCAATGGCCCCCCAAAAAAGTCCCAAAAATCCCCGGAAATGACCCCAAAAATCTCCTCAAATCGGCCCGAAAAGGCCCCCAAAATTTCCCCCCAAAAAACCAAAATTGTGCCAAAAACCCCCCAAAATTGCCCCAACCTCCCACCAAATTTCCCTAAATGTCCCCAAATGTCCCCAAAATTTCCCTAAAAAGTCCTAAAATGGCCCGCCAAAAAAGCCCCAAAATTCCCAGCACATTTCATCAATTGTCCCCAAAAATCCCCAAAATGTCCCAACACCCATTCCCCCAAAAAAACCTCCAAAATTGTCCCAAAATTGTCCCCAAAAAAACCCAAAATTTGCTCCCAAAAGCCCCAAAAATTGTCCCCTCTAAAAAATCCCAAAAACTCCACAAATCTGTTCCCAATAAAACCACTAGAATTTGTCCCCAAACCACAGATCCCAAATTTGGCTCTCCCACCTTTGGAGCAAGTTCGGGGTCCCGAAGGTTGAGACATTACCCAAAATGGCCCAAAAATGGCCCAAAATGGCTCCAAAATAGGCCCCAAAATGGCCCGAGCGCCAAGTTCCAGCCAGGGAGGGCGAGGCGAAATGGGAAGGGACCAATCCCAAAAAATTGGGAAAAAAGCCAAACAAAATTGGGAAAAAACGAAATTAAAAGGAAAAAAAGGCCAAAAAAAAAACATGGGGAAAAAAAGCAGGAAATGGGGGGAAAATTTGAAAAAAAAAACGAAATAAAAAAGCGAAAAAAATCCAAAAAAATTGCGGGAAAAAAAATTCGGAAAAAATTAAAAAAAGATGGGAAAAAACCCCAAAAAAAAGGGCTGGGAAAAACCCCAAGAAAATGGTCGGGAAAAATTCCAAGAAAAATGCGGGAAATAAAATGAAATAAAAAGGGAAAAAACCACAAAAAATTGGGGAAAAAAACCCAAAAAAAATTGGAAGGAAAAAAAAAACCTTATAATAAAAGGCAAAAAATTGAGTGGGAAAAACCCCAAAAAATTGGTCGGGAAAAAATCAAAAAAAAAAAAACAAAGAGAAAAAAGAGGAAAATAACGAAATAAAAAACTGGAAAAACCCCAAAAAATTGTGTTGAAAAAAGCAAAAGAAATTGGTGGAAAAAAAAATTAAAAACAAAAAATAGTTGGGAAAATTAAACCAAAATATTTGGATAAACCAAAATTGGGGATTTCAAAAATTCGGGATTGGACACCAAAGAATGGATTTTTATTTCATTCCAATTTAATTTTTAATTTGCATCTCTATTACAAATATGATCGGTTATTATGTCAGCAATGAATTATCTTTTAGCGGTTATCACTTCAATTAATGGGGATTGCTGCTGCCCCTCCTGTGTGGCCGTCATTCAGGAAAACTGCGCCCGAATTCTTAGGGTGGAGGATCCCAGAATGAAGTTTTGGGATTTTCCGAGAATTTGTGTTTGGTCTTTCCAAGAAATTTTTGGGACCTCTGCTTTTCCCGAGAAAATTTTTGGATCTTCCCGAGGAAATTTTGGAATCTTCCCAAAGAATTTTGGGATTTTTTCTTATAAATTTTTTGGGATTCTACCAAATAGTTTTTTGGGGGAACGCGGGCCAGGAGGGAAGCGGGGGCGGACACCAGAGAGAGGTCCTGGAGCTGGGGACACCATGAGGACATTGGCGCGACATTGGGGAACATTGGGGATCTATCAGAGGGCGACATTGCCAAAACCTGACGTCACCCATGGGAGGGTAACAACCCCCCAGGTTTGTTCCCTGTGTCCCCCAAATGTCCAACTTGTCCGCCCCAAATGTCCCATCCCCAATATGTCTTCCCAAATGTCTTCCCAGTGTTCACTGATCACTGTCCTCAGTGTCCCCAGTTCACTGATTTTCCATCACTCCCATCACTCCCAGTTTTGCCCAGTTTGGCCCAGTCAGGGCGCAGCTTGCCACCACCCTTGGTACCGGTGGTTGAGCCGGGGGTGCCCGTGCAGGCCCGTACCGCTGTCCCCAATGTCCCCCAGTGTACCCAGTCACTGATCCCCATTCACTATTCCCATATATCCCCATCACTCCCAAACCATTCCCAGTTTGCCGCCAAGTTTTCCCCATTAACGGGGGCACGCCATCCACACCCTGTTACGGTGCGTTGGCCGGCGGTGCCCGTGCAGTCCCGGTACCGCTCGTGTGCGCAATGTTCGCTCCTCGTTCACCGTCATTTACCATCACTTCCTCATTGTCCCCATCATCTCCCATCACTGCCCATCTGTTGTCCTCATGTTCCCCCAGTTTGCCCAGTTTCCCCAGTTAAGGGCACCATCCTACACCCATGTATTGTTGCGTTGAGTGCCGGGCCGTATGCCCGTTGCAGGCCCGTACTGCGCTGTGCCCATTTGTGTCACCCCATGTTGTCACATCCCTGTCGCCCAGTGTCACGATCTCTCTGTTGTCCCCAGTCACTATTTACCATCACTCCCATCTTTCTCCATCACTCCCAGTTGCCCCCAGTTTCCCAGTTTGGGGCACCATCCCCACACCCGATATCTGTGGTTGAGCCGGGGCTGCCCGTGTGCAGCCCGTACTGCGTGTCCTAATTCCCGCCAGTGTCATCATCACTCTCCCCAATCATTTCCCATTTTCCACTTAGTGCCCAATCACTTCCATCACTCCCAAGTGTTCCCAGTTTCCCAGTTATAGGCACCATCCACCACCCGTCTATCTGTGGTTGAGCCGGGGGGCCCGTCGCAGGCCACGTCGACCGTTGTTTGTTCCCAGTTGTCACACTCCCTGTCCCCAGTGTCCCCTCTCACCACTCCCAGTATACTCCAGTATCTTTAATCCATCTATTACCATCACTCCCATCACTCCCATCACACCCATTGTTCCCAGTTTTGTTTCCCCAGGTTTCCCCAGTTAAGGGCACATCCACACCCCCGGTACCTGTCTTGGTGAGCGGGCGGTGACAACCGTGCAGCCCAGACGCCGTGCCCAGGGCCATCCCTGTTCCCAGTGTCTTCTCCACTCTCACATCCCTGTCCCCAGTGTCCCTGTCACCCTTACCCTAGTATCTCCAGTTCTTTAATTCACTGATTACCATCACTCCCATCACTCCCCAATCGACTCCCATTGTTCCCGAGTGCCTTCCCCAAGTTTCCCCATCGTAGGCGTAGGGTTGCCAACATCCCGGTACCGGTTGGTTGAGGCCGGGCTGTGCCGTGCAGCCCGTACCGCTGTTGCAGTGTCACATCCGCTGTCCCGCGAGTGTCCCCTTCACTGTATTTCCCCATCATCTCCTATTCATTCCTGTCATTCCCAGTGTTCCCATTGTGCCCACAGTTTTCCCCAAGTTATAGGCACCATCCAGACCGCGGTACCGGTGGTTGAGCGGGGGCCCGTGCAGCCCGTACCGTGTCCCCAGCGCGCCTGGCTGCAGGGGTGCCCGTAAGAAGACGCGGCGCACGGCGGGCGTTGCAGCAGCGCACCATGGCGCTACAGACGCGCACGGCTTCCCGCTCACGAACACGTCACAGCCCGAGCAGCACCAGGTACCCGCCCGTAGACGTCATCGCGTCACCGAGGTGCCACCTCGGGGTCCGTCCGCCGCCACCCGGGACAAGCAATAAACCCCGAGTACTAGGTTCCATGGGACGCTCGACCCAGCCGAAGGGCACCGATCCAGGCGACGGTCTCGGCGATGCACACGCAAAGATTTCATGTTCACACTAGCGTGACATTGCGTGGACACCGAGGACAAGCGTGGCACCGGTTGGAGTTCGGTAACTATCTTTTTACAATATCCATCGGGTCCATAATCCGTCGTTCGCTCCTAAGGGATCGTGTGAGTCAGTTGTGCATTGGGAATTGCCAGGTCTGTTGCTATGTCCATTTGGAATTTGGTCACCTGGAAGAGCACCTAGTGCAATTCAGAGAGATGGACATCAGGAACACTTGGTCGCCATCCTGGGTCTCCCTATCCCATCACGGTCACATAGGGACATCACAGAATAGTGTGGAGCTTGGGCTTAAGGAGATGATTGTTGGTTGTCCACCAGGTGTAGCACTCAATGAGGCGGCACCTGAGGTGGACATCAGAGGTGCATACAGAGACGGTCCATTGGTTACTCCTATGGTCGGTGTCACCCGTACGGCTCCTTGGTATTCATGTTAGGCCTCCATGACAGGTGACGTCATTGCCTGTCACACTCGAGAGTGCGCCAATCAGAGGTATAGGCAGCGGGATCCTCGGATCGTCTCATGGAGATCACTGTCACCCATCAGGTCCATATTACTGGTCGGACCAAGTGGATGCTGGCCGATGGGGTGACTCATTGGTGTCATCCACGGTGGCACACTGAAGTGGCTATTGGGGACAACTTGCGCCACCTCATCAGGGATGAATGCTGACCACTTCAGGCGTCCACTGGGGGACGTTGCGAATCTCGTAGACATATCATGAGTTTCCTCAGGTATGGAGGCATCAGGACATCGTTATATGGCGACGTCCCGAGATGTACCTAGACCTATCGGGTCCATGGCGATGCCAGGTGTATGTGATGATCATCACGTGTCACCTGAGTAGGTGGCACCTGACGGTGGCGTACTGAGGGTACCTATTTTGAGTCACTCGCGAGGGTTACACCGGCGGCCATCGAGTTCACGGACAAGATGCACACAGAGGCTGTGCAGCTCCATTCGTGCGGACATCGCATGGACAATAGTCGGGGCGAGGTGACATCGTTGGCTGGCATCTGGTGTCGGTGGCATCGGGGCGGCAACCCTCGGTACATCCTCGCAGGTCTTAACGTGGACGGCGGATTCGGAGTCCACGTGGTGACATCAACTGTGGCCAAGGTGATGACGTCACCGCGAGCCGGCGATTGACATCAAACCAGCCCAAGACCTTGGGCCACCTTGGCCCGACGCCCAGCCGTTCCCGCCGAGTTGAACGGTTCCCCGGCGACCGTCCCTCCCCGTGACGGATCTCCAGGCCATTAGGTGAACAATGCACACACTCGTGTCCTCTCCCGTGACGGTTCACCGGCTGCCCATCGGGACAATCCACCAGAGGGTACCTGGCCACACCTTGCCACTACCCCGATATGATGGTGTGTCACCAATGGTGCGTGACAATGCCACCGTGTCCCATTGCGTGCCACACCCGCGCCTGTCGTTGTAGACGTCGCTATCCGCGCAGCGAATCGAATGTCCACCACGCCCTCAAACTAAGGGTGACACCGCGCGTGTCCCCATTGTCACCATGTCACCAACCTGTCCCCATGTGCCCCTTAGGTAGACACAGGATTGTTCCCATATGATGTCAGCTGTCCCCGATGTCAATGCTCACTCATTGGGGTGACACCGTGCTGCTCCCCATGTCCTTGTCTTGCTTCCCTGTCCCTTCGTGGTGACATCCGTGTGCTGAATCCCCTATGGTCCCCATGATGAATCCGCCTGGGTGCGAGGCGGGAGTGTTCACTGCCGCTGTACCCCGTGTCTCCCCATGTCCCCAATGTCTTGCTGTTCTTGTGTCGTCCCCAATGTCCCCTGCGTGACACACTCCCTGTCCCCATATGTTGTCGTCCTTATGATTCCCAGTAAGTCCGCTGTCTCTTTGGAGGTTCCACACTTGGGGGTCGACACCTCCCCTGCAGTCACCCGTGTCGTGGCACCTGAAGGTGTACCGGTGCGCTCTACATGACCCTAAATCGGTAGACACTGCGGACCACATGATAACCCCGTTATTTCCCGCCCTGAGATCGATTCCCCCAATGTCGCCTGTCCTTGGATGATCCCCTGGGGTGACAACCTCCCTCGTCCCACGTGTCCCCCCGCTGGATTGTCCCAAGCAATGAATCCCTGTACACATTGGTGGTCCCATGAGGTGACCACTCTCCCGTCCCCATGTCTGCCCCAATGTCACATCCGGCTGACACCTCCCAGGTCCCCGTAGATCCCCGCTCAGGACTGTCCACAGGTGATCTCTTGTATTCTATGTGTCCCTGATGGGTCCCCTGAGGTGACACCGCACTGTCCCCATAGTCCGCCAATGTCCCTGTCCTTGGTGTCCCTTGGTGACACCTCCCTGTCCTGCTGTCACCCAATTGTCCCCTGGTGTGAACCTCCTGTCCCCGTGTCCCCGCAAGTGTCCTCAGTGTCACCATGTCTTGGTATGTCCCCTCGGTGACCCCTCTCCTGTCCCGCCCCGCGCATGGATCACCGCGCCGCGCCCGATGCCACGCGCTGCGAATGCAGTCCATGGCGGCGTGCACGCAGCGGAGTTGCCACCCAGTCCCCGCTGTACCCCAATGTTCACCCATTAGGTGATCCCCTCTCACTGTCCCAGCACCACAGGCCAGACCCGCCCGACATGCAAGGGGGTTCCTCCCGGCCGCCGCCGCGCCGCGCCCCGCGCCCGCCGCCCGCCCGCCACGCGCCAGCGCCACCCGCGCCGCCGCGCCGCGCGGGGAACAGCGACTGTGGCAGCGACACCGCGGGGGGACAGCCGCGCCGCTGCACGGCCACAGCCCCGCCCAGCGCTAACGCCGCCACCGCCTCGGGTTCCGCGACGAGGGTGGACACGGCCGGGCAGACGGACGGGGAACGCGGAGTTGCCCAGGGCTAAGATGAGGTCGGACAGAGGGACAGGGACAGAAGGGACAGGCGGGAACACGGAGCGTGGGAATGGGCGTGCCAAGGGCCGGGATATCGACAGAACGGACAGGGCGGACACGCGGGACACGGCGGGAAACACGAAGGGAAGGAATTCAACCGGATAAAGCCTCGGTAACCGCAAGGCCGGGTCGCACCTAGAAGAGGGACAAGAGGACAGAGGGAACAGGGGACACGAGCACCTCGGAGGTACCAACAGAAGGACGACGGCCGGGACACACGGACGGGAAAACGGCACCTAGGTGCAACAAAGGGACTGTCTGGTCGGACAGAGGCGACAGGGCGGACAGAGCGCGACAGGGGACACGGCCTCGGGGGCCGTCAGCAGCAGGTACAGGGCCTGGGCACACAGACGTGGGCAATTGGAGGTGACGCAAGGGTGCGGTCGAGGGACAGTATGGACAGGGTCCGGACAGGAGGGTACTAGGGGCCGGCCGCCTCAGGGCTGGACAGAAGAGCCGACACGGTCTATGGGACAATCGGACAGGGAAACGGCGGCACCCAGGCTTGGATCGGAACAGAACGACAGGGGACACGAGCCTCTTAGGGGGATCCGGACAGTAAAGGACATTGTGGCGACGGACACACAGACGGAAACGAGTTGGGATGCCCAGGCTGTATGTTCAGTGACAGACAGCACAGGTACACTCGAGCCTCCGAGTACAGACTGGGACAGGCTGGACAGAGGGACAGGAATGGGGCTACACGAAGCAGCCGGTCGTTTACATGATAGACATGGGACCACGGACTGCAGACAGATTGGCGACAGGGGATCAATGGACCAACAGCCTCGGGGCCAGGATCAGAGCGGACACGGGGCAATCCGCGGCACCACGACGGGAATGGCGGCAAGCCTATGGGTGGTCGGAAGTACGGATAGCCGGGACAGAACATGACACGCTCCATGGCACAAGGA
>NDFG01000095.1:75080-92938 GCA_002167245.1 Sporophila hypoxantha
TTTGGGGTTTTTAAATGTGAATTTAAATGTGAATTACCTGGCCCGCGCTTGTCCCAGCCGCACACCATGGTGCCCAGGCTCAGCCCCATGCCCTTGTACTGGTACACCAGGTTGGCCAGGAGTTTGGAGGCCGCGGCGACGGAGACGGGCTCCTTGTTGCGCAGCTCCTGCACGCGGCACTGCCCACTGTGGGGGCGTGGCCATTCAAATGTGGGGGCGTGGCTATTTAAATTTGGGTGCATGGCCACTGAGACGGGCTCCTTGTTCCTGAGCTCCTGCACGCGGCACCGCCCACTGTGGGGGCGGGGCTACCGAGTTTGGGGGCGTGGCTAGTGAGTTTGAGTGACTGAGTGAATTTCGAGCTTTTAAATGGGAATTTTGGGGATTTTAAATGGGAATTTTTGGGGCTATTAAATATGAATTGAAATGTGAATTTTGGGGCTTTTAAATGTGAATTTAATGTGAATTTCGGGGCTTTTAAATGGGAATTTTTGGGGATTTTAAATGGGAATTTTGGGGCTTTTAAATATGAATTTAAATACAAATTTTGGAGCTTTGAAACTATGAATTTAAATGTGAATTTTGGGGCTTTTAAATGCGAATTTTTGGGAATTTTAAATGCGAATTTTGGGGCTTTTAAATGGGAATTTTGGGGCTTTTAAATGGGAATTTTGGAGCTAAAAAATGGGAATCTTCGGGCTATTAAACGCAAATTTTGGGGCCTTTAAATGTGAATTTTGGCGCTAAAAAATGTGAATTTTAGAGCTAAAAAATGGGAATTTTGAGGACAATAAATGTGAATTTTGGAGCTATTAAAAGTAAATTTTGGGGCTTTTAAATGCGAATTTTTGGGGCTAAAAAATGTGGCTTTTGGGACTAAAAAATGTGAATTTTGGTGCTAATAAATGGGAATTTTGGGGTTTTTAAATGTGAATTTAAATGTGAATTACCTGGCCCGCGCTTGTCCCAGCCGCACACCATGGTGCCCAGGCTCAGCCCCATGCCCTTGTACTGGTACACCAGATTTGCCAGCAGTTTGGACGCCGCGGCGACGGAGACGGGCTCCTTGTTGCGCAGCTCCTGCACGCGGCACTGCCGCGCCACCAGGCGCTGCCAGAAGCTGCAGTCGGCGGCGCCGCCCGCCATGGTGCCCAGGATGCGCGGGTTGATGGGCAGCACCTTCATGACGGACTGCGAGGCGATGTAGGAGCCGGCCGTGGCGCGGGAGTCGACGGCCACGGTCACGCCGAAGGGGCTCTGAGGGAGGAGAGGACAAAGGTTGGGGAAAATGGGGAAAAAAAGGAAAAAAAAATGGGAAATTTTGGAGGAAAAATGGGGAAAAAATGGGAAAAAATGGGGGAAAAATGGGGGATTTTGGAGAATCAATGGGAAAAAATAGGGAAAAAAAAGGAAAAAAAAAAAGAGAAATTTTGGAGGAAAAATGGGAAAAAAAAATGGGGACATTTTGGAGGATAAATGGGAAAAAATTGGGGAATTTTGGAGAATAAATGGGAAAAAATGGGGGAAAAATGGGGAAAAATGGGGAAATTTTGGAGAATAAATGGGAAAAACATGGGGGAAAATGGGGAAAAAAAGAAAAAAAATGGGAAATTTTGGAGGATAAATGGGAAAAAATGGGGGGAAAATGGGGAAAAAATGGGGAAATTTTGGAGAATAAATGGGAAATAAATTGGGAAGTTTTGGAGGATAAATGGGAAAAAATGGGGGAATTTTGGAGGATAAATGGGGAAAAATGGGGGAATTTTGGAGGATAAATGGGGAAAAATGGAGGAAAAATGGGAAAAAAAAAGAAAACAAAAAGGGGGAATTTTGGAGAATAAATGGGAAAAAATGGGGGAAAAAAGGGGGAAAAATGGGGAAAAAATGGGGAAATTTTGGAGGATAAATGGGAAAAAACAGGGGAAAAAATGCAAAAAAAAAGGTAAAAATAAGGGAAAATTTTACAGAATAAATGGGAAAAAAATTGGGGAAAAAAGGGGAAAAAAAGGGAAAAAAATGAAAAATTTTGGAGAATCAATGGGAAAAAAATTGGGACATTTTAGAGAATAAATGGGAAAAAACGGGGGAAAAACGGGGAAATAGGAAAAAAATTAGGAAATTTTGGAGAATAAATTGGAAAAAACAGGGAAAATGTGGGGAAAAAATGGGAAAAAAAAGAGAAATTTTGGAGAATAAATGGGAAAAAAATTGGGAAATTTTGGAGGATAAATGGGAAAAAAATGGGAAATTTTGGAGGATAAATGGGAAAAAAGGGGGGAAGAATCGGGAAAAGAATGGGGAAATTTTAGACAATAAATGGGGAAAATATCAAGAAAAATGGGGAAATTTTGGAGAATAAATGGGAAAAAAATAGAGAAAAAAAGGAAAAAAAAAAGAGAAATTTTGGAGGAAAAATGGGGAAAAAATGGGGAATTTTGGAGGATAAATGGGAAAAAATGGGGAAAAATGGGGGAAAAATGGGGAATTTTGGAGAATAAATGGGAAAAAAGGGGGGAAGAATCGGGAAAAGAATGGGGAAATTTGGAGGATAAATGGGGAAAAAATTGAGAGATTTTGAAGGATAAATGGGAAAAAAGGGGGGGAAACATGGGGAAAAAAAGGGAAAAAATTGGGAAATTTTGGAGAATGAATGGGAAAGAACGGGGTAAAAATGGGGATTAAAAGGAAAAAAAAATGGGAATTTTGGAGGATAAATGGGAAAAAAATGGGGGAATTTTGGAGGATAAATGGGGAAAAAATTTGGGAAATTTTGGAGAATAAATGGGAAAAAATGGGAAAAAAATGGGGGAAAAATGGGGAAAAAAAGGGAAAAAAAGGGAAATTTTGGAGAATAAATGGGAAAAAATGGAGGAAAAATGGGGAAAAAAAAAGAAAACAAAAAGGGGGAATTTTGGAGAATAAATGGGAAAAAAATTGGGGAAGTTTGGAGGATAAATGGGAAAAAACAGGGAAAACAGGGGAAAAAAGGACAAAAAAAGGAACATTTTGGAGAATAAATGGGAAAAAAATGGGGAAAAAGCAAAACAAACCCAGGGAAATTTTGGAGAATAAATGAGAAAAAAAATGGGAAATTTTGGAGAATAAATGGGAAAAAATGGGGGGAAAATGGAGAAGAAAAGGAAAAAAATGGGGAAATTTTGGAGAATAAATGGGAAAAAATGGGGAAATTTTGGAGAATAAATGGGAAAAGATGGGTGAAAAGATCTATATTTTCCTCTAAATTTTGCCCATTTTTACGACATTTTTTCCCTTAAAATTCCTCTTTTTTTGCAAATTTTCCGCCATTTTCTTGCCTAAAATTTTTTTTCTCAATTTTTCCACCATTTTCTTCCCCTAAAATCCCAATTTTTTACCTAATTTTCCCCCATTTTCTATCCCTCAAATCCTCATTTTTATACCAAATTTTCTGAAATTTCCTACCCCTAAAAACCCCAATTTTCTGCTTTTCCCCTCATTTTCTTCTCTGAAATTCTCTTCTTTTTTTCTCAATTTTTTCTCCAATTTTTTTCTCAAATTTTCTCCCATTTCCTTCTCTAAAATCCCCATTTGCCCCCATTTTCTCCCCAAAATTCCCCATTTTTTCTCCCCTAAAATCCCCCTTTTTTTTTTTTTCTCCCCAGCTGCAATTTTTGGCTTCAAAAAACGGAATTTTGAGGTTCCCACACACAATTTTGGGTCCAAAAAAATGAAATTTTAAGGCGCCCACACGCGATTTTTGGGTCCTAAACGCGATTTTTGGGTCCCGAACTGAATTTTGACCTCCCCAGCCTCGATTTTGGGGTCAAAACCGGAACTTTACTCTCCCCAACCGCGATTTTTGGGGTTAAAAAATGAATTTTGAAGCATTTTYCCCTCACCTTAAAAGCCAAAGTTGTGGTGCCGTGAAGAATCTGAAAGCCGGGTCCCTCCGGCTCCGCCTGAACGCCGCAAGGAGGAGCCGCCAGAACCCGCGGAGGTCCGGAAAAATCCCTCAGAATTTCGGGAATCTCCTCGGAATCCTCGGAAACATTTTTGGAAAAAGAACTGGAAAAAGATTTGGGAAAAAATTCCGGGAGCTCCGCACGGAGGACGCTGGCGAGCGCCATCTTGGATTCTGGCGCCTGAGGAGAGGTGGCGCCCACAAAATGGCGGCGATGACGCAGCGCRGGCGCCATCTTGGTTAAGGGCAATGCGAAACAACGGCGCGAAATGGCGGCTGCGCATGCGCAGAGTGAAATGAGGGGACGCTTGAAGGAGCGGCCGCCATTTTGTTTGAGGGCGGAGAGGGACGCAAAAAGGGCGGGAAGGCGCCGGCGCCATTTTTGTTGAGGGCATGACTTGACGGGTGGAATTAAAACCGAATTAAAGCCAAAAAATGAGGAGAAAAATGGGAATTTCGATTAAATTTGAAGGAGAGAAATAAAATAATTATGTTATGAATTTTCGGAGAAGGTTTTGGGGTAAAAAACGCGGTTTTGAGGGCAAAACATGGGGTTTGGGGGGATTTTGTGAGGGGTTTTGGGTGAAATTTCTCAGGTTGGGAGCGGTTTGAGGAAAGGCCTGAGGAGATTTGAGGTAAAAAAATAATTTGTGAGGGATTTAAAGCAGAAAAATTAGATTTAAGGGGATTTTGTGAGGGAATTTGGGATTAAAATGATTTATTGGAGGGATTAGTGAGGAGATTTGAGGTAAAACTTACAGGGTTTAGGGATTTATGGGAGGGTCTGAGGTAAAAAAGTTAAATTCTGAATAAAGTTGAAGGAGATTTGAGGTAAAATCCCCATTTCTCTGTTGGTTTAAGGTGGAAAGAAATTTGAGGTAAAATCCCCACGATTGGGGTTTTCTGAGGGGATTTTGAGGTGAAAGTGGCATTTTTTGGGTGAATTGAGGCAAAAAAATCCGCATTTATTTGGTTGACTTTGTGAGGAGAATTGGATTGATTTATCACACATTGTTGGGGGATTTTTATGAAGGAGAATTTTTCTGCAAAAATCACATTTTGAGGAGTTTGTGGCCCGTGAGGGGATTTGTGTCCCAGAAATCCAATTTTATGGGCAAACTTTGGTGAGAGAGTTGATTTGTATCAAAATTCACGGGATTTTGAAAGGATTTTGTGAGGAAGAGTTTTTTGGGTCAAAATGCAATTTTTTGGGACTTTGTGAAGGAGATTTTTGTCGCAAAAGTCAAATTTGTTTCCCTGAGAATTTTGTGAGGCAATTTTGTTGTCAAAAGTCTGATGGTGACTTTTTGTGAGGAAGAATTGGTGTCAAGGAAATCATTTTCGCGGGGATTTTAATGAAAGGAGATTCTTTCTCAAAAAATACCCATTTTTGAGGATTTTGTGAGGAGATTTGTAATCAAAATTCACATTTTTGAGGATTTTGTGAGGAGATTTTGTGTCAAAATACAAATTTTCGAATTTTGGCACTTGTGAGGAGATTTTATCAAATATTCACATTTTTGAGGATTTTTGTGAGGCGATTTGTGTCAAATTCATTTTTGGCAACTTTTGTGAGGAGATTGGTTTGGTCAAAAAAAATCAATTCTTTGAGGATTTTGTGAGGGAATTGTGGTAATCAAAAATCACATTTTTTGAGGATTTTGTGAGGAGAATTTTTCTCAAAATCAACATTTTTGGCAACTTTGTGATTTTTTGTTGATTTGGTATTCAAAATTCAACGTTTTTGAGGAATTTTTTATTGTGAGGAGATTGTGTGTCAAAAAATCCAATTTTTTGGTGACTTTAGTGAGGAGATTTTTTGTGTCCAAAAATCACATTTTTTGAGGATTTTGTGAAGGAATTTGTATCAAAAATCACATTTTGAGGATTTGTGAGGAGATTTGTTGTCAAAAATCAAATTTTGGAGATTTTGTGAGGGGATTTTGCCAAAAATCCCATTTTGGGGGATTTTATGAAGGATGAATTTTTTGTCAAAAAATCCCCATTTTTTTTGAGGATTTTGTGAGGAGATTTTGTGTCAAAAATCCAATTTTTTGGGCGCGGAACTCTTGTGTGGAGAATTTCTATCACAAATCACAATTTTTGAGGATTTTGTGCGAGGCGATTTGTGTGTCAAAAATCAATTTTGACGACTTTGTGAGGGGATTTTTGTCAAAAAACCAAATTTTGGAAGATTTTGTGAGGAGATTTTTTGTTCAAAATCCAATTTTTTGGCGACTTTTGTGAGGAGATTTGGTGTCAAAAAATCCAATTTTTTTGGCACTTGTAGGAGAATTTTTTGTCAAAAAGGGTCAAAATTTATGGAGAGGTTTTGTGAAGAGATTTTTGTCAAAAATCAAATTTTTGGGCGACTTTGTGAGGAGATTTTTTTGTCAAAATCAGAATTTTGGTAGATTTTGTGAGGAGATTTGTTGTCCAAAATTCCAACTTTTGAAGGATTTTGTGAAGGGAAAAATTTGCAGGTTTTTTGAAGAGTTTGAGGCGATTTCTGTCCCAAATCTTGAATTTTGGTGACTTTTGGAAGGCAAATTCTGAGAGGATTTCAACCCAAAAATTCGAGCTTTTCAACCAGAGGATTTGGAGGAAAAAAAAAAAGGGGCCCGCAAAAATCCTTTAAATTCCCCCCAAATCCGGAGCCGGTGCAGAATTGAGGTAAACGAAATCTCCTTTTTGGGTGGAGATGGTTCTTATAGAAAGGGGGAACAGCCAGTTGTCTAAGCAACAAAGCCATCTTTATTTGCATCTCATTTGCATTAAATCCACATAGCGATGAGGTGGGCGTCGGTCAGAGCCTGCCTGTGCCCCCCCATTCCCTTCCCCCAGTTCCCTCCCCAGTCCCTCCCAGTACAAACCAGTAAACACTTCTTCCAACACCAAATTTTGCCATAACAGAAATCAACTTTCATTTTTGCATCTGCATTAGCATAAATCTGATGTTGAACAAAAGTGGGCGTGGCCAAGAGCCTATCCCGAGTTCCTCCCAGTAAAACCAATTAACCATAGTCCCAATTAAGCGTTGTCTCTCTCTTAACAATCGATTCTATTCGCATATCATTTGCCATCCGAATTTGCAATATTAAGCGGATGTTGGGCGTAAGCCAAGAACGCGTCCTGTGCCCCTCCCAGTCCTCCCTAGTAACAAACCAGTAACTGCCAACGAAAATCCATTTAGCATGGCAATACAAAACGCATCTTTATCAATTTTTCTATATGAAATTTGCATAAATTTTGCATAAATTTTGGCATATAAGGCAACGTGGGTCGTGGTCAGAGCCGTGTCCTGTGCCCCTCGCCAGTCCCTACCCAGTCATCCCAGTAACCACAGCCAACTCCATATGAGACGCAAGTAACCCCCAACACCAACTTGCATCGACACCGCCAATCAACTTTTTATTTCACATCTAATTTGCATTAAATTTTACAATTTTATTAACGACGTTAGGCGTGGCCAGAACCCTCCCGATGACGCCTCCCAGTCCGCCTCCCAGTCAAACAGTTAAAACCCCCTGAACACCCAACTCGCATTGATAACAACGGCAATTTTATTTCTAAGCAGTCTAATTTGATAAATGTTGCATATTATACGATTAATGGGCGTGGCCAGAACCGCCCTGTGCCCCTCCAACCCCTCCCAGTACCCTCCCAGTACAAACCAGTAACCACAACACCACTCACATTGATACAACCATTTTTTCATTTCAGCATTTAATTTGCATAAATCTTCTGCGTATACGAGGTGGGGCGTGGTACAGAGGCGGGGCCGCGCCCCCCCGCCACCAGCAGGGGTCTGCCCAGGCACGTAGGAGGCCCTGGGGGGACACGAGAGGATAACAGCACGGCCTGCGCCCCGTCACCTTGCGGGGTGCCCAGCCTGGAACGGGGACGACTGGGAGTTACTGGGAGGACCTGGGAGGGACTGGACCGCGGGGAAGAATGGGGAAAAAACGGGGAAAAAACGAGGGAAGAACGGGCGAAAACACAGGGAAAAATGGGGAAAAGACCGGTGAGCAAACAGGTGAAAAACACGCGCTCGACACGGTGAAAAGACGGTGAAAAAAAAACCGCGCGCGCACACAAAATGGGGAGAAAACGGGGAAAAAACGGGGTGAAAAAAAACGAAGTCGATAAAAACGGGGAAAAAATGGGGGAGAAATTGGGGGAAAAAGGGGAGAAACGGTGAAAACACGGGAAAAAACCAGAGGAAAAAATGGGGGAGAAATGGGAGATAAAAGGGTGAAAAACGGTGCAAAAACTGTGTAAAAAAGAGGGAGAAAACAGGAAAAAAACTGAGAAAAGAATGGGGAAAAATAGGGAGAAACGGGGAAAATGCGGGAAAAAAACGAGGAAAAATGGGGGAAAAACCGGGGAAAAAAAAGTATGTATATAAAAAATCACATGAGTGATTCGAGAAGAGAGGAGAAGGAATGATTCAAGAAAAAACTACTGGACGCGCAGAAAGGGATGTAAATATGGACGAGAAGAGTATCGGGTCTTTCTGAGGGCGGCGGTTAGCTGAGAAGCTAGCGCTAATAATGGGGTGTCGAGCTACCTAGGAGTGTGCTGCTGAAGACATGCTGAGTATTAGAGCGCACGCCTGATAGGTCGCTTGATCACGGTCGCAAGATGCGCACCACCACCTCACTCGCGAGCGCCTGTGGCTGCGGGGCAAATCGATGGAGAGAGAAGAGAATAAAAGACGCGGTGTAGAACAAAGGGGATTAAGCGGAGCGCAGCTAGGTTCGAAACTCTTGATCTAATTTTTCTGGGGGGGAAGAAATCTAATACCTCGTGTGTATTATATATATGCATGAGGAAAAATTATATGGCAAAGGGATAAGAGGCGTCTACCACACGATAAGGGGAGGTACAACTGATCCTCTAGAGAGGGGTTACGAAGAGCGACTGGGGATTAGCTGTGTTTGACAGCGCTCAGCTGGCGATAGAGATGTAGACTGCGGGGAGCTCGCGCGCGCGCGCGCGGGCATCGAGAAAATGGGGGAAGATGAAATGGGGGAAAAAGAGCGGTCACTCGGAGAGAGCGTATCGATGACTCTCAAATTCCACAGAGATACTGCTGCGCTCCCGTGGTCTCTGTAGCTGAGCTAGTTCAGCTGATGAGCTGGGGTCTTCTCACGCTCACCTCTCGGGGGAGGGGCCTGAGGCGAGACGTCGCGGAGCCGTGGACTGCGCGCGTCCGTGAATGTGTGTGTTGTTAACGTGGTCACGTATGGTACCTATTATGGCATAAGGGTCAGCGAATACTGAATGCCGTAAGCTTGCTCGAAGATGTGGGTAAATACGTGGGTGAGCTGCACTCATATTGTGTGTGTTGCATGAGTACTTGCGGTTCCGCTATTGGTCCACACACTTTGAGGTGGCGTAGGATTACACTTTGTCGCTACGCTCACTCGACGCGGTCGCATACTGTGCCCGTACTTGTGTCCGTACTGGTGTCGCTCCGTACTGGCTATCTTCCTACTGGTCGCAATAATGTACCATACGTTTAATATACTTGGTACCATATGGGGTCCATACACTCGCGCTCCATACAGACACTGGAGTGCCGTGGATTGGTCCATCGATAATGGTGACCGGTACTGGTCCGTAACTGGTCCGCAGTAAACTGGTGAGCCATACTGGGGTGCTTAGTGGATTTAATACTGGTTCAAGGTACTGGGCCATACTGGTGCCCGCTACTGGTCCATCACTCGTTTATACTGTCTGTACTCTGGGTCCATACTGGAGTCCGATAACTGGTCCAATACCGGTCCGCATACATGGTCCATACTGGGTCCGTACTGTCTAATACTGGTCATACTAGTTTATACTGGGTCGACCTGTACCTGGCTTTTATAGTGGCTCCGTACTGGTCCGTACTGGTTCCCCATACCGGCACTGGTCCCGTACTGAGTGTACCGTATAGGGTATTAGTACTGAGATCCGTATAGGGTCGCATACTGTCGCAGTACTGTTTTATACTGGGGTCCATAACTGGTCTGTACTGTTTATACTGGTCTATACTGGTCACTGTACTGGTCGTACTGGTCCATACTGGTCCATATGGTGGAGGACTGGTCCAACTAACTGGTAAATACTGGTCCATACCGGTCCGTACTGGTCTCACTACTACGGTTCCTTAACTGGTCCGTAAACTGGTCCCTTAACTGGTCCATACTGGTACTACTGGTTCCATATCCCGTGCTCACTGTAACTTTCCCGGTTTATCAGATGTGGTCCCGCTACTGGTACATGACTGGTCCTATACTGGTCCATACTGGGTCCAATGGTCCATAACTGGGTCCCATACTGGTCCGATACTGCGTACGTTTACTGGTCCATCCCACTGGTCCCATAACTTGGTCGTAACTGGGTCCATACTGGTCCGTACTGGTCCATAAGCTGGGTCCCATAATCTGGTCCGTACTGGTCCATACTGGTCCATACTGGTCGCGTACTGGTCAGATATGAGAGGTCTATACTGGTCCATACTGGTTTAAATACTGGTCCTACTGGTTTCTCAACCTCTGCACTCCAGCTCTCTCATTGTCGTTTGCCTCCTGCGTGGCCTCGTCCTCCAGAGCTGAGGGGGGAAAAAACCAGTAACAGACCAGTTAGAACCAGTAAGAACGAGTACAAACCAAGTAACAAACCAAGTACAAAACCAAGTATAAAACCAGTATAAACCAGTACAAACCAGTAACAAACCAGGTACAAAACCAGTAATAAACCAGTTACAAACCATATAAACCGCCAAATTTAAATGGCAAATTTTAAACGCATTTCTTGGTTCATAATTTTCCCCCTCCATTTTTTTCAACTTTGACACCCTCCAAGTTCCCCTCCCCAGTATAACCCAGTATAACCCAGTGTGCCCCTCCAGTACCAAAACCAGTAAAACCAGTACAAAACCAGTAACCCCAAATCCGCATTTTTCAACCCTTTTTTTTGCCCCATTTCATCACCCGTTTTTTGCCACCAATTTTCGCCATTTTTCCCCGTTTTTTTCACTCTCTGACCCTTCCAGTAAATAAAACCCAGTACATCCCCAGTATAAACCCGCACCACTCCAGTATAAACCGAGTACAAACCAGTAAAAACCCCAAACCCCCTTTCTCCTCCATTGTTAACCATTATTTCCCATTTTTTTGCCCATTTTTTGCGCCGTTTTTCGCCCAATTTTCCCCGTTTTTTTTTCCCCATTTTTCCTCTCCCCGACCCTCCCAGTAATAAACCAGTGATAAACCAGTACAAACAGAAACCCCAAATCTCCTTTCCCCTTACATTTAACCCTTTTTTCCCCATTCTCACGCCATTTTTGCCCCATTTTTCGCCCGTTTTTCACCACCTCCAATTTTCGCCGTTTTTTCCCCCGTTTTTCCTCCCCTGACCCCTCCCAGTATAACCCAGTATAACCCAGTATAACCCAGTATAACCAGTACAGAACCAGTAACCCCATTTTTTCCTAGCCATTTCTCAGGCCGTTTTGCCCGTTTTTTCGCCCAAATTTTCAACCGTTTTTTCCCTGTTTTTTTTTCCGCCCCCATGACCCTCCGCAGTATAAACCAGTACATCCCATGTACAAACGCCAGTAACCCCAAACCCCATTTGCACCCATTTTTACCCTTTTTTCTTCTGCTTTTTAACCCTTTTTTTTCCCATATTTTCGCGGCCAAATTTTCAAACAACCCATTTTCAGCCGTTTTTTTTCCCCGTTTTTCCGCCCTCTGACCCTCCAGTATACACCAAGTAATAACCAGTTATAAACCAGTACAAAACCAAAACCCAAATCTCCTTTTCCCCTACATTTTTAACCTTTATTCCCATTTCTCACCCGTTTTTCGCTTGCCATTTTCACTTTCCGTTTTTTGCCCGTTTTTCACCCAATTTTCGCACGTTTTGTCCCGGCCATTTTTTCCTCCCCTGACCCTCCCAGTATAAACCAGTATAACCCAGTAAAACCAGTAAACCCAAACCCCCTTTCCCCCTTCATTTTTTCCCCATTTCTCACCTTTTTGCACCATTTTTCTCATCTTTTTCACCAACATTTTCCCCGTTTTTCATCATTTTTCCTCCTCCCTCCCCTTTACCCGTCTCCAGCGTGAACCCAGGTAGCTCAAACCAGTAACCTCCGCATTTTTAATTCCCCAAATTTCTCACATTTTTACTTTTCCATTTTTCCCCCATTTTTTCGCCCGTTTTTCAACCCCAAATTTTCAACCGTTTTCCCTCCGTTTTTCCGGCCCGCCTGACCCCTCCCAGTATACCACCAGTATATTCCCAGTATAACCCCGTAAGGCTCACGAGGCGGTCGCTGAAGCGGGTTCCGGACCAGCCCCGGGGCGACGGCCGTTGAAACAACGCGGATCCCGCGCGGCAGCAAGCTCCGGGCTGAGCGCGGCCACCGAGAGCCAGCAGGGCGGCCCTTGCTGACGCTGTCTGGGCCCAAGAACCCTGTGACGTCAACACGCCTCATTAGCATATCGCAAAACCTACGCCCACAACCCATCCCCACCGCAAACCAGTACAAACCAGTATAGCCAAACCCCTCCCAGTGCAGCCGCCAGCAGCGCCGCCTTGCTGACGCTGTACGGGCCCGAGCCCCTGTGACGTTCATCACGCCTCATTAGATAATCGCAAACCAACGCCCACAACCATCCATCCCACCCAAACCAGGACAAAAAACCCCACCAGTACACAAACCAAGTAACAAACCAGTAAGCCCAACCGCTCCCCAGTGCAGCCCAGCAGGGCGGCCTTGCTGACGCTGTACGGGCCCAGCCCCTGTGACGTCATCCGCCTCATTAGCATAGCCCGTGACACGCCACAGCTCCCCCCGGGCAAGGCCACAGCACAAAAGCAGTAACAAACCAGAACAAAAACCCCAAACCAGTACAAAACCAAGTAAGGGAAAACACAAAAACCAGTAAGGGTAAACCTGCGTTCCCAGTTCATCCCAGTATGGGGCCAAACCCCTCCCAGTTATACCCAGTTCATCCCAGTTCATCCCAGTAAGCAAACCCCAATATACACGTTCATTCGCCAGTTTGATCCAGGATCCTCCCAGTACAAACGGGCAGTAACGCCCCAGTTCAGCCCCTCCCAGTCCCTCCCAGTTTGTCCCAGTCCCTCCCAATCCCATCCCAGTAACCCCTAAACCGCTCCCAGTGCCCTTTTAGCCCCTCCCAGTCCCTCCCAGTTCCCTTTAAACCCCTCCCAGTCGCTCCCAGTTTGTTCCGGTCCCTCCCAGTTTGATCCCAGTCCCTCCCAATCCCTTTCCAGTTCATCCCAGTTCCCTCCCAGTGCCCTTTAAACCCATCCCAGTTTATCCCAGTGCTCTTTAAACCCCTCCCAGTTTGTCCCAGTTCCCTCCCAGTTCCCTCCCAATCCCTTCCCAGTTCATCCCAGTTTGTCCCAGTAACCCCCAAACCCCTCCCAGTTCCCTCCCAGTGCCCTTTAAGCTCCTCCCAGTCCCTCCCAGTATCCCCTAAACCCCTCCCAGTTACTCCCAGTTTGTCCCAGTGCCCTTTAAGTCCCTCCCAGTCTCTCCCAGTTTGTTCCGGTCCCTCCCAGTGCCCTTTAAACCCATCCCAGTCCGTCCCAGTCCGTCCCAGTCCGTCCCAGTCCCTCCCAGTTCCCTCCCAGTGCCCTTTAAGCACTTCCCAGTTTGATCCCAGTCCCTCCCAGTTTGTCCCAGTCCCTCCCAGTGCCCTTTAAACCCCTCCCAGTTCTTCCCAGTTTGTCCCAGTAACCCCTAAACCCCTCCCAGTCCCTCCCAGTGCCCTTTAAGCACTTCCCAGTTTGGTCCCAGTCCCTACAAGTCCGTCCCAGTCCCTCCCAGTGCCCTTTAAGCCCCTCCCAGTTCCCTCCCAGTGCCCTTTAAACCCATCCCAGTTCCTCCCAGTTTGTCCCAGTCCCTCCCAGTCCGTCCCAATCCGTTCCAGTTTATCCCAGTTTATCCCAGTCGCTCCCAGTTTATCCCAGTCGCTCCCAGTTTGTCCCAGTTTGTCCCAGTTCGGATGTGGCGCGCCGGGGGTCTCCGGGCGGCGCTCGGGGCGGCCCCGCTGAGCTCGGGGGGAGCCCCGGGAGCGCTGGAGGGAAAAGTGGCGCTGGTGACAGCGGGGACGGATGGGTGAGTGACCCAAAAACTGCGGAATTCACCCCAAAAAATTATCCCAAAATTCATCCACAAAAACAGCGGGGACGGACGGGTGAGTGACCCAAAAACCCCAAAACTCACCCCAAAAATTTATCCACAAAATTCACTCCAAAAACAGCGGGGACGGACGGGTGAGTGACCCAAAAACCCCAAAACTCACCCCAAAAATTTATCCACAAAATTCACTCCAAAAACAGCGGGGACGGACGGGTGAGTGACCCAAAAACCCCAAAATTCACCCCAAAAACCGCTCAGGAAAAATGGGAATTTTTAGCCTAAAATTTACCCTAAAAATCCCCCCAAAATGAAGCAAAATTTGCATAAAATTAACTCAAAATTAACTCAAATTAACACAAAATTAACTCAATTCACATTAGTAAAAAAAAAAAGTAGTCTGAACCACCCCCAAAATCCCCAAAATTCACCCCAAAAACCGCTCAGGAAAAATATGATTTTTTAGCCTAAAATTAACCCTAAAAATCCCCCCAAAATGAAGCAAAATTTGCATAAAATTAACTCAAATTAACGCAAAATTAACTCAAATTAACGCAAAATTAACTCAAATTAACGCAAAATTAACTCAAATTAATTCACATTAGTTAAAAAAAATAAGGAGTCTGAACCACCCCCAAATCCCCCAAATTCACCCCAAAATCCACAAAATTCACCCCAAAATTCCCAAAATTCATCCCAAAATTCATCCACAAAAACAGCGGGGACAGACGGGTGAGTGACCCAAAAACCCCGGAATTCACCCCAAAAATTTATCCACAAAATTCACCCCAAAATACCCAAAATTCACCCAAAAAAACACTCGGGAAAAATGGGAATTTTTAGCCTAAAATTAACCCTAAAAATCCCCCCCCAAATTAAGCAAAATTTGCATAAAATTAACTCAAATTAACACAAAATTACCTCAAATTAATTCACATTAATTAAAAGAAATACAAAGTCTGAACCAGCCCCAAATCCCCAAAATTCACCCCAAAATCCCCAAAATTCACCCCAAAATTCCTAAAATTTACCCAAAAATATCCGAAATTCACCCCAAAATCCCCAAAATTCACCCCAAAAACCGCTCAGGAAAAATGGGAATTTTTATCCAAAAATTAACCCTAAAAATCCCCCCAAAATGAAGCAAAATTTGCATAAAATTAACTCAAAATTAACTCAAAATTAGCACAAAATAATCAAATTATTTGGTAAAAATTTCAAGTCTGAATCCCCCCAAATTCTCCCCAAAAAACCCCGAATTCACCCCAAAATCCAAACGGAAAAAAGGGAATTTTTACTCTAAAAATCACCCTGAAATTAATMGAAAATTCAGTGAAATTAACTCAAAATTAAGTCTAATTAATGCAAATTAATTCWGATTAATTCAGGGAGTCTGAGTGCCCCAAATACCCCCAAAAAACCCAAAATTCACCCCAAAAACCGCTCAGGAAAAATGGGAATTTTTTACCCTAAAATTAACCCAAAATTAACCGAAATTTGCATAAAATTAACTCCAAATTAACTCAAATTAACTCTCATTAACTCTAATTAATTGTCGGGCTCTGAAGGACCCAAATTGACCCCAAAAAACCCAAAATTCACCCCAAAAACCGCTCAGGAAAAATGGGAATTTTTACCCTGAAATTAACCCCAAATTAACCAAAATTTGCATAAAATTAACTCAAAATTAACCCAAATGAATTCGCGTTAATTAAAAAATTCCAATTAACCCCAAATTAACCCAATTTGACTTTAATTAATTCAAAGTAACCTAAATTAATTCAAATAAACCCCAAATTAACCCGAGTTGGTTTTAATTAATTCAAATTAACCCAAATTGATTTTAATTAATTCAAATTAACCCCAAATTAAACCAAATTTACTTTAATTAATTCAAATCACCCCAAAATTACTAAAATTCATTTGAATTAATTCAAATTAACCCAAATTAACAAAAATTGATTTTAATTAATTCAAATTAACCCCAAGTTAGCCCAAAATTATTTTAATTAATTAATATCACCCCAAAATCACTAAAATTCATTTTAATTAATTCAAATTAACCCAAATTGACTTTCACTAATTAAAATTAACCCCAAATTAACCCAAACTGACTTTAATTAAACCAAAATTAAACCCAAATTAATGCAAATTAACCAAAATTAAACCCCAAAATTACCTCAAAATTAATTAACTAAAATCAATCCAAAATTAACTCGCATTAATTAACATTAATTTACCCCAATTAACCCAAAATTAACTCCCATTAATTAACAATAATTTACTCAAATTAACCCAAAATTAACTCCCATTAATTAACAATAATTTACTGCAATTAACCCTCAATTAAGTCCCATTAATTAACATTAATTTACTCCAATTAACCCAAAATTAACTCCCGTTAATTAACATTAATTTACTCCAATTAACCCAAAATTAACTCCCATTAATTAACATTAATTTACTCCAATTAACCCAAAATTAAATTAATCCAAATTAATCCAAATTAAACCCAAATTCCCCCATAATTAACCCCAATTAATCCCAATTCACTCTAATTAATCCTAATTAACCCTAATTAACATAAATTAACCCAAATTCACCCCAAAAATTATCCCAAAATCCCCTCCCAGGTGGGCGTGGCCAAGCCCAGGTGACCCCCAAGTGGGCGTGGCCAAGCCCACATGACTCCCATGTGGGCGTGGCCAAGTTTATGTGAACCCTAAGTGGG
Source organism: Sporophila hypoxantha (assembly GCA_002167245.1). Taxonomy (NCBI): domain Eukaryota; kingdom Metazoa; phylum Chordata; class Aves; order Passeriformes; family Thraupidae; genus Sporophila; species Sporophila hypoxantha. The sequence continues at coordinate 91,923 of NDFG01000095.1, forward strand.
CGTGGCCAAGCTCAGTGTGGGCGTGGCCAGCACTCAGATGTGACTGTGGGCGTGTCCTTAGGATCGGGGTGGGCGTGGCCGAGGCGCTGGGCGTGGCCGGGGCTCACTGTGGGCGTGTCCTTAGGGTCGGGGTGGGCGTGGCCGAGGCGCTGGGCGTGGCCGGGGCTCACTGTGGGCGTGTCCCCATCATCAGAGTGGGCGTGGCCGGGCTCAGTGTGGGCGTGGCCAGGGCTCAGTGTGGGCGTGGCCAGCGCTCAGATGTGACTGTGGGCGTGTCCTCAGGATCAGGGTGGGCGTGGCCGAGGCGCTGGGCGTGGCCGGGGCTCACTGTGGGCGTGTCCGCAGGATCGGGGTGGGCGTGGCCGAGGCGCTGGGCGTGGCCAGGGCTCAGTGTGGGCGTGGCCAGCTCTCAGGTGTGACAGTGGGCGTGTCCGCAGGATCGGGGTGGGCGTGGCCGAGGCGCTGGGCGTGGCCGGGGCCCGGGTGCTGATCAGTTCCCGCCGGGCCCAGAACGTGCAGAGAGCCGTGGAGCGCCTCAGGGGGCGGGGCCTGCAGGTAAGGGGGCGTGGCCTGACGGTGAGCGCACCGGGGGGCGTGGCTTGTGCCTAAAGGGGGCGGGGCCTAAAGGGAAAGGCACCTGAGGGGCGGGGCCTCTGGGTAAGTGGGGCGTGGCCTAAGGGTGAGTACACCTGGGGGCGTGGCTTGGGCCTGAGGGGGCGTGGCCTGTACATAAGGGGGCGTGGTTTGCATTCGAGGGTGGGGGAGACCGCCGGTGGGGGCGTGGCCTGCCTGTAAAGGGGAGGGGCCTGCGGGTAAAGGTGGTCGAGGGGGCGTGGCCTAAAGGTAATGATACCTGGGGGGGGTTGGGGTCACCTGGGCACACCTGGGCACACCTGGGCACACCTGGGTGGGGATTTGGGGTCACCTGGGGGATTTTGGGGTTACCTGGGCACACCTGTGTGAGATTTTGGGGGGTTTTGGGCACACCTGGGCACACCTGGGCACACCTGGGTGGG
>NDFG01000095.1:241324-258324 GCA_002167245.1 Sporophila hypoxantha
TGGGGAAAAAATGGGGGGAAAGGGGGAAAAAAAGGGAAAAATTCCAGGTAAAAGGTGGGGGGGAAGGGGAAAAATGGGAGGAAAAAACGGGAAAAAATTGGAGGAAAATGGGATTGTTTTGGGGGGGAACTGGGGGGAAAAAAGGGAAAAATTCCAGGAAAAAGGTGGGGGGAGAGGAGGGAAAAAATGGGAGGAAAAAAGGGGAAAAAATTGGAAAAAATAGGAGGAAAATGGGAAAAAAATGGGATTATTCTGGGGGGAAAAAGGGGGCAAAAAAGGGAAACATTCCATAAGGGGGGGGAGAGAAAAAAAGGGGAAAAATGGAAAAAAATGGGATTATTTTGGGGAAAAAAATGGAGGGAAATGGGGGGAAAAAAGGGAAAAATTCCAGGAAGAATGTGAGGGGGGGAAGGGAAAAAAAGGGGGAAAATGGGAGGAAAAAAAGGGGGGAAAATTGGAAAAAATGGGATTATTTTGGGGGGAAAAATGTGGGAAAAAGGGGAAAAAAAATTAGGAATTTTGGGAAGATTTGGGTGAAAAAATGAAAGGGAAAATGGCGGAATTTGGGGAAAAATGGAAATTTTGGGAGAAAAACGAAGGAAAAATGGAGGAATTTGGGGAAAAAATGGGAATTTTGGGAAGATTTGGGTGAAAAAATGAAAGGGAAAATGGCAGAATTTGGGGGAAAGGAGGAAAAAGGGGAAAAATTGGAAAAAATGGGAGGAAAACGGGAAAAAATGGGATTGTTTTAGGGGGGAAAATGGGGCAAAAAAAATGGGGGGAAATGGGGCAAAAAAGGGAAAAAAAGGGGAAAAATGGGATTATTTGGGGGGAAATAGGGAAATTTGGGGGGAAATGGGGGAAAAATTGGAAAAAATGGGAGGAAAATGGGAAAAAAATGGGATTGTTTTGGGGAAAAAATGGGAATTTTGGGAAGATTTGGGTGAAAAATGAAGGAAAAATGGAGGAAATTTGGGCTAAAATGGGAAAATTTGGGGCAAGTTTGGGTTTTCATGGGAGGTTTGAGGGAAGGAGAGGAATTTTAGGGATTTGGGGATTTTTTGGGGGGAATTTGGGGGAATTTTGGGGAATTTTCTGGATTTGCAGGCGCAGTTTGAGACGCCGTACGTGGTGAGGCTGCACAACTTCCACCAGGTGGCGCCACCGCTGCCCTGCTTCACCTTCACGCACCCCAACCCCGGTGAGGAACGGCCCGGAACCTTCTGGAAAATCCCAGAAAAAAAAATCCTAAAAAATCAGAAAAAAATCAGGAAAAAAATCAGAAAAAAATCCTAAAAAATCAGGAAAAAATCAGAAAAATTCTTAAAAATCAGGAAAAAATCCTAAAAAATCAGAAAAAAATGGAAAAAAAAATCAGAAAAAAATCAGAAAAAAATCTTTAAAAATCAGAAAAATATCAGAAAAAATCTGAAAAAACCTTAAAAAATCAGGAAAATTCCTAAAAAATCAGAAAAAAATCACAAAAAATCAGAAAAAATTGGAAAAAATCCTAAAAAATCAGAAAAAATCAGAAAAAATTCTAAAAAATCAGAAAAAAATCAGAAAGAAATCTGAAAAAATCCTAAAAAATCAGAAAAAAATCAGAAAAAAATGAGAAAAAATTCTAAAAAATTCTCAATATCATGGTAAAAATGGGGGAATTTTTGGGATGGGATGAAATTKGGATTTTTTGGGATTTTCCAGATCCTTCTCCGGACAACAGCCGCTACACGGAGCTCASCTGGCAGGTGCAGGTGGGCACCGTCCTGCACGGCTTCGCCGGCTACTTCGAGACGCGGCTCTACGGCGACGTCACCCTCAGTGAGGGCGGGGCCTCGAGGGGTGGGGCCTAACGGGGCGGGGCCTAACGGGGTGGGGCAGGGAGGAGCAGGAAAAATTTGGGAAAAAATCCGGAGAAATTTGGGTGAAAAATGACGAAAACGGGTTAAAAAAACCTGAGAAAATCGGGGGAAAAATGGGGATAAAATGGGGAAAATTGGCACAAAAGTGGGGAAAAATGGGGAAAATCTGGAGGATTTGGGGGGGAGGGGGAAAATTTGGGAAAAAAGGAGAAATTTGGGTGAAAAATGGAGAAATTTGGGATAAAAATGGTGAACTTGGGGAGAAAATGGGGTTTATAATAAGAAAAAGGGGCGTGGTTTCAAGTTTGTGGGCGGGGCTTAAAGGGGCGTGGCTAAAATGGGTGGGGCAGGGAGAAGCAGAAAAATTTTGGGGAAAAATCCGGAGAAATTTGGGTGAAAAATGGCAAAAAATTAGGTGAAAAATTGGGGAAAAAGGGGGAGAAAATGGGGTTTAAAAAAAAGGGGCGTGGTTTGAGGTTGGTGGGCGGGGCTTAGAGGGGCGTGGCTAAAATGAGTAGAGCAGAAACAATTTGGGGAAAAAAAGGAGATTTTTGGGTGAAAAATGGGAGAAATTTGAGATAAAAATAATGGAAATAGGGGAGAAAATGGAGTTTAAAAAAAAGAAAAAGGGGCGTGGTTTGAAGTTTGTGGGCGGGGCTTAAAGGGGCGTGGCTAAAATGGGTGGGGCAGAGAGGAGCAGAAAAAATTTGGTGAAAAATGGGAGAAATTTAGGTGAAAAATTGGGAAAAAAAGGGGAGAAAATGGGTTTAAAAAAAGAAAAAGGGGCGTGGTTTGAGGTTTGTGGGCGGGGCTTTCAGGGGCGTGGCAAAAATGGGTGGGACCAGGAAAACCAGGAAAAATTGGGAAAAAAAACCGGAGAAATTTGGGTAAAAAATGGGAGAAATTTGGGATAAAAATGATGGAAATAGGAGAGAAAAAGGGGTTTAAAAAAAGAAAAAAGGGCGTGGTTTTAAGTTTGTGGGCGGGGCTTTAAGGGGCGTGGCTAAAATGGGCGGGGCAGGGAGGAGCAGAAAAATTTTGGGGAAAACAGAAATTTGGGTGAAAAATGGGAGAGATTTGGGATAAAAATGGAGGAAATAGGGGAGAAAATGGGGTTTAAAAAAAGAAAAGGGGCGTGGTTTGAAGTTTGTGGGCGTGGCTTAGCAAGGTGGGGCATGGCCGAGAGCAGCAGAAAAAATTTGGGGGAAAAATGGAGAAATTTGGGATAAAAATAGGGGAGAAAATGGGGTTTAAAAAAAGAAAAAGAGGCGTGGTTTGAAGTTTGTGGGTGGGGCTTAAAGGGGCGTGGCTAAAATGGGTAGGGCAGGGAGAAGCAGAAAAATTTTGGGGAAAAACCAGGGGAATTTGGGTGAAAAATGGGAGAAATTTAGGTGAAAAATTGGAGAAAAAAGGGGAGAAAATGAGGTTTTAAAAAAAGGAAAAGGGGCGTGGTTTGAGGTTTGTGGGCGGGGCTTAAAGGGGCGGGGCATGGCTAAAATGGGTGGGGCAGGGAGGAGCAGAAAAAATTTGGGTGAAAATGGGAGAAATTGGGATAAAAATTATGGAAATAGGGGAGAAAATGGGTTTAAAAAAAGGAGAAAGGGGCGTGGTTTGAAGTTTGTGGGCGGGGCTTAGCAGGGCAGGGCATGGCAGGGAGCAGCTGAAAAAATTTAGGGGAAAAATGGAGAAATTTGGGCAAAAAAATGAGGGAAAAAATGGGAAAAATCGGGGAGAAAATGGAGTTAAAGAAAGAAAAGGGGGCGTGGCTTGGAACGTGTGGGCGGGGCTTAAAGGGGTGTGGCAGTGGGGGCGTGGCCAGGTGGGAACCAGAAAAAATTTGGGGGGGAAAATTTTGAATTTTTGAATTTGGAAAAATTAAAATTTTTATTAGGAAAAAATCCGAAAAAGTCGGGAATAAATTTTTATAAAAAATTTATTTTTAAATTGGAATTTTTCATGGAAAAAAAAGAAATTTTAGGGAAAAATTGAAATTTTTAAGAGGAAAAAATTGAGAAATTTGGGGAGAATTTTTTTGGGAAAATGTGAAACTTTTAGGAAAAAATGGGAAAAAAATTTGAAATAAATGGAATTTTATTTTTGAAATGGATTTTTAAAAAATAAAATGGAAAAAATTCCAAATTTGGAGGAAAATTTTAAAGATTTTTTTTGGGAAAAATTGGAATTTTGAAGAGGAAAAGTAGGAAAATTTTTTTGAAAAACATTTGGGGAAAAATTCAACATTTTCAGGAAGAAAATTAAAAATTGGAGGAAAAAATTGGAGTTTTTGGGAAAAATGGAAAAATTAGATTTTGTTTGGAAAATTGAAATATTTAAAAATGAAAATAAAAAAAATTGGGGGAATTTTGTTGGAAAAAAGGGAAAATTTTTTAAGAATTTGGGAATTAAGAGGAAAATTTTTAAATTTTTGGGGAAAAATGAAAAATTTTTGGGAATTTTGGGAAAAATTTGGGAATTTTGGGGAAAATTTGGGAATTTTTTGTTTTGCAGGCATCCGGCCCGAGACGCACTCGCCGGGTTTGTTCTCCTGGTTCCCGATTTTCTTCCCCATCAAGGTGAGCAAAAAATGGGGCCAAAAATCCAAATTTTGGGCAAAATCTCCACCAAAATTCAAATTTTTGGCAAAATTCCAAAAAAATTCGGAATTTTTTTTTCAAAAATTGGAAATTTTTGTTAAAAAAATGAGGACAAAATTAAAAAAATTAAAATAGGAAAAATTCCAAGAAATTTTGGTTGAAATTGTAAATTTTTGTTTAAAAAATTTAAGGGCAAAAATTAAAAAAAATTAAAGAGGGAAAATTCCATTAAAATTTGGGAATTTTTTTTGGTTTTAATATTGAAAAGTTTGGCAAAAAAAATACACAAAATATTAAAAAAAAATTAAATAAAAAATTTGAATTTTTAAATTTAGGACAAAATTTAAAAAAATTAAAATAGGGAAAAATTCTAGAAAATTTGGAATTTTCTTTTTAATTAAAAGTTTTTGCTGAAAAAATTTCGAACAAAATAAAAAAAAAATTAAATAAGGAAAATTCCAAGAAAATTTGGATTTTGTTTTTAATATTGTAAATTTTTGTAAAAAAAAATTTAGGAAAAAATTTTAAAAAAATTTAAATTTCGAAAATTCCAAGAAAATTTGGATTTTAATATTGTAAATTTTTGCTAAAAAACATTTAGGAGAAAATTTTTAAAAGTTTTTAAAAAATATGGAAAATTCAAAGAAAATTCAGAAATTTTTCTTAATATTGTATATTTCGTTCAAAAAATTTGGGTCAAAATTTAAAAAAAATTTAAAATAGGGAAAATTACAAAGAAATTTGAATTTTTTTTTTGAAATTGTAAATTTTTACAAAAAAAATTTGGGTCAAAATCAAAAAAAAAAATTTAAATAGGGAAAATTCCAAGTAAATTTAGAATTTTTTTTTGTATATTGGAAATTTTTGCTTAAAAAAATGTAGAACAAAATTTTAAAAAACTAAAATAAGGAAAATTCCGAGAAAATACAGAATTTTTGTTTAGAAATTGGAAATTTTTTCTAAAACAATGTAGGAGAAAATTAAAAAAAAATTAAAATAAGGAAAATTCCAAGAAAATTCGGATTTTTTTCTTAAAAATTGGAAATTTTTTCCAAAAAAATTCAGGTCCAAATTTTAAAAAATTTAGGGGGAAAAAAGGGGATAAAAATTCAGGAATTTTGGAGAAAATTCTGGGAAAATTTAGGAATTTTGGGCTAAATTTTGGGAACGTTTGGGGATGATGAAAAAATTCCCCAAAAATTGAAATTTTTGAGGCGATTCCAACCCAGAAATTCAGGAATTTGGCAAAGTTTGGCCCCGCCCCCTTTTCATCTCTGTTCCCATTGCATCTCAGTGGGCGTGGCCTCCCTAATTAGCATATCGGGCATCTCAGTGGGCGTGGCCACCCTTAATTACCATACTGGCCATCTCAGTGGGCGTGGCCACCCTTAATTTCCATATCGGCCATTCTAATGGGCGTGGCCAGCCCTGATTAGCATATTACATATTCTAATGGGCGTGGCCACCCTTAATTACGATATCGGTCATTTCAGTGGGCGTGGCCACCCTAATTATCATCTTGGCCATCTTAGTGGGCGTGGCCATCCTTAATTACCATATCAGCAATCTCAGTGGGCGTGGCCAGCCTAAATTATTATACCTGCCATTGTAGTGGGCGTGGCCACCGTTAATTACCATATTGACCATCGCAATGGGCGTGGCCAACCTGAATTTCCATATCTGCCATCTCAGTGGGCGTGGTCACTCACACAGCCCCTATTGGCCATCCTGGTGGGTGTGGCCACCCTTAATTACCATATCGGCCATCGCAGTGGGCGTGGTTCCCTAATTACCATATCAGCCATCTCAGTTGGCGTGGCCACCTTTAATTACCATACTGGCTGTCCTGGTGGGCGTGGCCAGCCTTAATTACCATATTGGCAATTCTAATGGGTGTGGCCAGCCTTAATTACCATATTGGCCGTCTCAGTGGGCATGGCCACCCCTAATTACCATATCGGGCATCTCAGTGGGCGTGGCCCCCCTTAATTACCATATCGGCCATCTCAGTAGGCGTGGTCACTCACACTGCCCCTATTGGCCATCCTGGTGGGCGTGGCTACCCTTAATTACCATAATCTCTTTTTCAGTGGGCGTGGCCTCTCTTAATTACCATATCGGCCAAATCAGTGGGCGTGGCCACTCACACTGGCCTCAGCAGCCATCTTGGTGGGCGGGGCCACCCTTAATTACCTTAGCGGCCATCTTGGTGGGCGTGGCCACTCATACTGATCGTATCGGCCATCTTGGTGGGCGTGGCCACTCCCAAATTAACCTGGTGGCCATTTGTGTGGGCGTGGCCGGGTGCACTCTCTGTAGCGGCCATCTTGGTGGGCGTGGCCACCCTTAATTACCATATCGTCCATCTTGGCGGGCATGGCCACCCTTAATTACCTTAGCGGCCATCTTGGTGGGCGTGTCCACCATTTTTATCTCAGCAGCCATCTTGGTGGGCGTGGCCACTCCCAAACTAACCTGGTTGCCATTAGTGTGGGCGTGGCCAAGTGCACTCTCTATAGCGGCCATCTTGGTGGGCGTGGCCACCCAAATGGACTCTATCGTCCATCTTGGTGGGCGTGGCCACTCCTATTTACCCTATTGGCGATCTTGGTGGGCGTGGCCACCCTTAATTACCTTAGCAGCCATCTTGGTGGGCGTGTCCACCATTTTTATTTCAGCAGCCATTTTGGTGGGCGTGGCCACTCACACCCTATCGGCCATCTTGGTGGGCGTGGCCACATTAACTGACTGTAGCCGCCATCTTGGTGGGCGTGGCCACCATTTTTTCTCTCAGCCGCCATCTTGGTGGGCGTGGCCAGCCTTAATTACCCTATCAGCCATCTTGGTGGGCGTGGCCACCATTTTTTATGTCAGCAGCCATTTTGGTGGGCGTGGCTGCTCACACTGATCCTATCGGCCATCTTGGTGGGCGTGGCCAGCCTTAATTACGTTAGCAGCCATGTTGGTGGGCATGGCCTCTCGCACCCTATCGGCCATCTTGGTGGGCGTGGCTATCTTAACTGACTCTAGCGGCCATCTTGATGGGCGTGGCCACCATTTTTTATCTCAGCAGCCATTTTGGTGGGCGTGGCCAGTCACACGGACCCTATCTGTTATCTTGGCGGGCGTGGCCACCCTTAATTACCTTAGCGGCCATCTTGGTGGGCGTGGCCACCATTTTTTATTTCAGCAGCCATCTTTGTGGGCGTGGCCACTCACAAATTACCTGGTGGCCATTGGTGTGGGCGTGGCCAGGCGCACTCTCTGTAGCGGCCATCTTGGTGGGCGTGGCCACCCAAATGGACCCTATCGGCCATCTTGGTGGGCGTGGTTGCCCTTAATTACCTTAGCGGCCATCTTGGTGGGCGTGGTTGCCCTTAATTACCTTAGCGGCCATCTTGGTGGGCGTGGCCACCATTTTTTATTTCAGCAGCCATTTTGGTGGGCGTGGCCACTCACAAATTAACCCGGTGGCCATTGGTGTGGGCGTGGCCAGGCGTACTTTCTATAGCGGCCATCTTGGTGGGCGTGGCCACATAAATGGACCTCATCGTCCATTTTGGTGGGCGTGTCCACAATTATTTACCTCAGCAGCCATCGTGGTGGGCGTGGCCACTCCCAAATAACCCTGGTGGCCATTGGTGTGGGCGTGGCCACGTGCACTGTCTATAGCGGCCATCTTGGTGGGCGTGGCCACCTAAATGGACCCTATCGTCCATCTTGGTGGGCGTGGCCACCCTTAATTACCTTAGCGGCCATCTTGATGGGCGTGGCCACCACTTTTTATGTCAGCAGCCATCTTGGTGGGCGTGGCCACTCACAAATTACCTGGTGGCCATTGGTGTGGGCGTGGCCAGGCGAACTCTTTATAGCGGCCATCTTGGTGGGCGTGGTCAACTTAACTGACTCTAGCAGCCTTTTTGGTGGGCGTGGCCACTGACAATTTATCAGCCATCTTGGTGGGCGTGGCTACTCGCACCCTATCAGCCATTTTGGTGGGCGTGGCCACCCTTAATTACCCTAGCAGCCATCTTGGTGGGCGTGGCCACTCACACTAATCTTATCGGCCATCTTGGTGGGCGTGGCCACCCTTAATTACTTTAGCGGCCATCTTGGTGGGCATGTCCACAATTATTGACCTCAGCAGCCATCTTGGTGGGCGTGGCCACTCCAAAATTAACCTGGTGGGCATTGGTGTGGGCGTGGCCAGGTACACTCTCTATAGCGGCCATCTTGGTGGGCGTGGCCACCCTTAATTACCCTAGACAGCATCTTGGTGGGTGTGTCCAGCATTATTGACCTCAGCAGCCATTTTGGTGGGCGTGGCCACTCACACTGACTCTAGCGGCCATCTTGGTGGGCGTGGCCACTCACAAATTGACCTGGTGGCCATTGGTGTGGGCGTGGCCAAGTGCACTCTCTATAGCAGCCATCTTGGTGGGCGTGGCCACCCAAATGGACCCTATCATCCATCTTGGTAGGCGTGTCCACCATTATTGACCTCAGCAGCCATTTTAGTGGGTGTGGCCACTCACACTGATCCTATTGGCCATCTTGGTGGGCATGGCCACTCCCAAATTAACCTGGTAGGAATTGGTGTGGGCGTGGCCAGACGCACTCTCTATAGCGGCCATCTTTGTGGGCGTGGCCCCCCAATTACCTTAGCGGCTATCTTGGTGGGCGTGGCCACCCTTAATTACTTTAGCGGCCATCTTGGTGGGCGTGGCCACCCCTAATTACCATATCGGCAATTTTGGTGGGCGTGGCCACTCAGCCTATGGACCATCTTGGTGGGCGTGGTCACCTTAACTTACTCTAGCAGCCATCTTGGTGGGCATGTCCACCATTTTTCACCTCAGCAGCCATTTTGGTGGGCGTGGCCACTCCCACCGTATCACCCATCTCAGTGGGCGTGGCCGCGCTGACCCCGCCCCTTCCCCCCCCCCCAAAGAATTTTGGGGGAAGCAATGGGGAAAAAAATGAATTATGAAATAGAAAAAAAAAGAAAATTTGGGGGAATTTTAACGCAAAAAAAACGTGAGAATTATTGGATAAAAAAAGAGAAGGATTTTTGGGGGGAAAATCACAGGATTTGGGGAGTTTGTGGAGGAAATGAATGTTTTGGGGGGAAAATGGGAATTTTGGGGGACAAATGGGAAATTTTTGGGGGAAAAATCCTGGGATTTTGGGGAAAACTAAATTTGGGAATTTTGGGGAAAAATTTTGACATTTGGGATGGGAAAAAAATAAAAAGAAAATTTGGTGAATTTTGAGGAGGAAAAAAATGAGGGAGAAAAATGGAATTATGGGATTAAAAAAAGAGGGATTTTTGGGGGGAAATCCACGGATTTTTGGGAATTTGTGGGGGAAAAATAGAATTTTGGGGGGAAAATGGGAATTTGGGGGAAAAAATTTTGAGGTTTTGGGTGGGAAAAATAAAAGAAATTTGGGAATTTAAGGGCAAAAAAAATGAATTTTGGGTTTAAAATAGAGGGGATTTTGGGGGAATCCACAGATTTTGGGAATTTGTGGAGGAATAGAATTTTGGGGGAAAAATGGGAATTTTGAGGAGGAAAAATATAAACGAATTATTGGGGGAAGAAATGGGGAAAAAAAAATAGAATTATGAAATCAGAAAAAAAAAAGAGAAATTTGGGGGAGAATTTTATCAAGCAAAAAAAAGATGGAATTTTTGGGATAAAAAAAAGAAGAGATTTTGGAGGACCAATCCACGATTTTGGTAGATAATGGAGGAAATAGGAATTTTGGGGGGAAAAACGGGAATTTTTGGGGGAAAAATTTTGAGATTTGTGGGGTGGGAAAAATAAAAGAAATTTGGAATTTGAGGAGAAAAAAAATGAGGGAGAAAAATGGAGAATTATGGGTTAAAAAGGGAAATTTGGAGGAGGAAAATATCAATAGGATTTTTGGGGGAACAATGGGAATATTATGGGAAAAATTCCAGGGATTTTGGAGGAAACAATCAAAAAGAAATTTGGGAATTTTTAGGCAAATTTTGGGGAGGACATGGGGAAAAAAATGATTATGAAATAAAAAAAAAAAGAAATTTGGGGGAATTTTAGCAAAAAAAATTGGAAATTATGGGATACAATGGGAATTTTGGGAAAATCTGGGGATTTTGGGTGGGAAAATAACCGAATTTTGGGAATTTAAGGGGGGAAAATTTGGAAATAATTTGGTTGAAAAGAGGGAATTTTGGGGGAAAAAAAATTTTTCAAAATTGGAATTTTTGGGGAAAAGAAAATTTATTTAGGGGGACAAAATGCGGGGGCGGAAAAAAAGTGGAATTATGGGATTAAAAAAAGGAAGAATTTGGGGAAAATTCCCAGGATTTTGGGAATTTGTGGGGGAAATAAAGAATTTGGGGGGAAAAGGGAATTTTTTGGGAGGAAAAATTTTGAGCTTTTGGGGTGGGAAAAATCAAAGAAATTTGGAATTTGAGGGGGCAAAATGAGGGAGAAAAAAATGGAAATTTTGGGTTTAAAAAAGAGGGAAATTTTGGGGGGAAAATGCCACGGATTTGGGGGGAAATTTGGGGGAAAAATGGGAATTTTGGAAAAATCCAGGGATTTTGGGAGGAAAAATAAAAGAAAAAAATTGAATTATGAAATAGGAAAAAAAAAAGAGAAATTTGGGGAGGATTTTAGTTGCAAAAAAAAAGTGGAATTTATTGGAGATAAAAAATGGGAATTTGGGAAAAATCTGGGATTATGACAGGGTGGGAAAACAAAAAATTTGGGAGTTTTGGGGGGAAATTTGCACATTCAGGTCTGAAAAAAGAGGGTAATTTTGGGGTAAAAAAAATATTTTAAAAAAAGTGGAATTGTGGGGGACAAGAAAATTTTGGGGGGACAACAATGGGGGACAAATACGGACATTATGGGATTCCAATCATGAAAATTTGGGATTTGGGGAATCCGTGAACTTTGGGAAGTCTTGGGGGGAGAAAAAAAAATTGGGAAAAACGTTTTGGGAGAACAGGCGCATAACAAAAAAGGAAATTTCAGGGAAATTCTACAATTTTTGGGAGGAAAAAATGGGATTTTGGCAGAAAAAATTTGGATTTTGGGGAAGGAAAAAGTGGAGTTTTGTGGGGGGAAAAATTGGGATTTTGGGAATCTTTAATGGAAAAAATTGCGGGATTTGGGAGAAAAATCTGTCTTGGGGAGAAAATGAAATTTTTGGGGGAATCGTTGGAATTTTGGAAAAAAATTGGAATTGTTAGGGTTTTGGGGAGAGACAAAAATGAATTTTGGGCAAAAATTTGGAGGGAAAAAAAGTGAAACGTTTGGAGAAAAAAAGTGGAAATTTGGGGGGAGAAAGTTTGGGATTTTGATGGAAAAAACAAGAATTTTGGGATAAATGTGAATTTTAGGGTTAAAAAGGAAATTTTGAAGGGGAAAGGGTGGAAATTTTTGGTGGGGAAAAAAAAGGAATTTTGAGGAGGAAAAGAGGCAAAATTTTGGGGAAAACGTGCGGATTTTGGAGGTGCGAAAAAATTGATTTTTTTAGGGAGAAAAGAGATGATTTTTTGGGGGGGAAAAATGGTGGAAATTTGGGGTGGGAAAACCCCGGAATTTTGGAGGGAAAAAAAATGCAGTGAAATTTTGGGGGAAAAAGTTGGATTTTGGCTGGGAAAAAAACGTAAATTTTTGGGGGTACAAAAGATAGAATAATGGAGAGAAAAGAGTGGATTTTGGGAAAAAATGAAAGGTTTTTTGGGAGTGAAGGTGAACTTGGAGGAAATTTGGCGGAAGAATTTTTGAGAAAAATTGAAAATATTTTTGGGGGGAAAAGGGAATTTTTTAGGGGAATTTATTGGTGGAAAACAGAAATTTTAGAGGGAAAATGTGAAAGTAATTGAAGGGAAAAGGTGAAATTTATGGATAAAAATGGAATTTATTTTAGGAAAAGAGGAGTTGTGGGAATAAAGATGGATTTTAGGGGGAAATTTTGAAAATTTGAGGTAATGAAACGGAATTAAAGGAAAAGCGAAAGAAATTTTGGCAGTCAAAATCGGGGAATTTTTGGCAAGCCTGAAAAAGTTGGGGCCATTGAGAAATAAATCATCGGCAATGCCAGATGAATTGCGTTGAAAATTGGGGCTGAATTGGTGAAAATGGAGCGCGAATTCGTGTGAAATTGGGGTGGATTGGTGAAAATGGGCGGAATATGGTGCAAATTGGGGTGGAATTGGTAAAAAATGGGCGGAATTTGCAGAAGATTTTGGAATAAAATTTGAACCAAAACGATATATTGGTCAAACCTGGAATTTAGGCCAAAAAACTTCCAAAATCCTATTCAAAAAAGAGCAGCTTTGCAATCCAACCTATAAAAACCAGGATAAATGAGGGAATAATTGGAAAACTTGAGATAAAAGCTAAAATCTGAGATAATTTCGGTGGCATTTTTGGGAGGTTTTGTTCCCCCCCAAAAGCTGCTCATTTTTGGCCGCCTGAAATCCCTCCCCCGCGCCCGCGCCGCCTCCCGCACGTCCCTTAGCGCGTTTTCACTCGGATTTCTGGGGGTTTTGCCCAATATTTTATTTATTGGTATTTTTTGGCGCACGACGCCTCGCTACTCGAAGCGCAGGTACCGAAGGCGCGCTAGGCCCGCGTTGCCATGGCGACAAGCGCAGCGGAAAGGCGGAGCGCACGTCTCCTTCCCCTCAGCCAAGCCACCAGCGCGCGTCTCAGTCCGGCCAAATCCCCGCCGCGCCGTCGAAACTTTTAGCCTTGCAGCCAATCAGCGCCGCCGCGCTTTGACAGGCAGCTTCCGACAACCAACCTGGAAGGCAGCAATGCTGGATTTCAGCCAATAGCAGCGCGGAGAGGCGGGGCGGCGGCCGCGGCAGGGCGCAAGGAGGAGGGGGCGAAGGTTCTGAGGCCGCCGCCCATCTTTGCCGCCGGCGTCCGGGCCGCCGCCGCCGCCGCCGCCGCCGCTTCGGAGGCTTCAGGTGGGGGCCAGGTAAGGGCGGCACGCTGTCGCGACATTGACGTCAAGAGCCCCCGCGCCGTGACGTCACGCTGGGGCGCGGGGGCGCCGGGGGAGGCGAGCGGCGGCGGCTGAGGGGGAATCCGGGGGCAGGTGGGGGGAAGGGCGGGAACGGAGCCTGAGGCGGCGCCGCCAGGGGGCGCTGAGGAGAGGGGAAAGGGCGGGGCTTCGGGCAAGGGGCGGGGCTTGGGTTGTTGCTAAATGAGAGGGCGTGGCTTTAGTGAGGGGGCGTGGCTTGGGCGGCCTAAAGTGAATGGGAGAAGGCGCGGCTTTAAGGAGGGGGCGTGGCTACATTGAACTTCTTAAGTGGGCGTGGCTTTGCCCCTTGTTTCTAAGCCGAGGGGGCGTGGCTTGCGCGCCGTTGTTGTGAATGGGAGGGGGCGTGGCTTGCGCACCGTTGTTGTGAGTGGGAGGGGGCGTGGTTTGGGCGCTGTTTTTTTACCAGGAGGGGCGTGGCTTCGGCGCTGTTGTTTTCAATGGGAGGGGGCGTGGCTTGCGCGCTGCCGTTGAATTCTATAGGCGGGCTGTGACGTCACCATGCCGATGACATCACCGCCCGCTTCTCCATGACGTCATTCCAGGAAAAAACCCCAAATTCCGGGGGTTTCCCCCCCAAAAAAAACCCCGGGATGGACTCGGGGGGATCCAAAGCGCTGCCGGACCCGGTGAGACCAAAATCCCGAATTTTGGGGGGGAATTTTGGGCGAATTCCCGGGAATTTTCGGGGCTGAAATTCCCAAATTTCCTCAGGCGGACGCGATGACGTCGGACGACTTCGACATCGTCATCGAGGCCATGCTGGAGGCGCCCTACAAGAAGGAGGAGGTGACAAAATCCCTGCAATTCCCAAAAAAATCCGGAATTTTTCCCAAATTTTCCCAATTTTCCCGCCATTTTTTCCCCAAATTTCCCCCATTTTTGTCCCAATTTTTCCCAATTTTTCCACCTTTTTTTTCCCAATTTTTCCCAGTTTTTGCCCCATTTTTTTCCCAAATTTCCCCATTTTCTTTCCCAATTTTTCCCAATTTTTCCACCATTTTTTCCCGAATTTCCCCCATTTTTCTCCCAATTTTTCCCAAATTTTCCCCATTTTTGTCCCAATTTTTCCCAATTTTTCCACCATTTTCCCCCCAAATTTCCTCCATTTTTTCCCAATTTTTCCCAATTTTTCCACCTTTTTTTTTCCAAATTTCCCCATTTTTGTCCCAATTTTTCCCCATTTTCCCGCCATTTTTTCCCCAAATTTCCCCCATTTTTATCCCAATTTTTCCCAATTTTCCCTCCATTTTTTCCCAAAATTTTCCCCATTTTTGTCCCAATTTTTCCCAATTTTTCCACCATTTTTTCCCCAAATTCCCCCATTTCTATCCCAATTTTTTCCCATTTTAAACTCAAGGTTTTTCCCCCCAAATCCTCAATTTTGGAATCAAGTTTCCCCATTTTTCCTGGGATTTTTTACCAAATTTCCCCCATTTTCCCCCAATATTTTCAATATTTCCCAAATTTTCCAAATTTTCCCCAATTTTCCCATTTTCTTTCGTATTCCCCCCAACACAAATTTCCTCATTTTGTCCCAAAATTTCCCAAATTTTCCCATATTTTGACAAATTTTCCAGGTTTTTCCCCAAATTTTCCTTTTTTTCACAAATTTCCTCGTTTTGTTCAAAAATTTTTAAAATTTTCCCCATTTTTTCACAAATTTTCCAATTTGTTCCCAAAATTTCCCAAATTTTCTCATTCTCACCCCAATTTTTCGCAAACATTTCCCAAATTTCACAATTTTTACCAAATTTCTTAAAATTTCTTCCATTTCCTCCAAACTTTCTCCATTTTCCCCAATTTTTCCCATTTTTGTCCCAAATTCTGCAGAATTTCCCCCATTTGGACTCAAGTCTCTCCACATTTCTTTCTTTCCATCCCAATTTTCCCATTTTCCCCCAAAATTTCTCAGTTTTGTCCCAATTTTCCCGTTTAGTTGCAAAATTTCCCGTTTTATCCCAAATTTTTCCCTTTTTCCCAAATTTTTCCCCCAAATTTTCCCTTTTTGCCCAAATTTTCCCATTTTTTTCCCCAAATTTCCCCATTTCTGTCCCAATTTTTTCCCATTTTAAACTCAAGGTTTTGCCCCCAAATCCTCAATTTTGGAATCAACTTTTCCCATTTTCGCTGGGATTTTTTACCAAATTTCCCCCATTTTTCCCCAATATTTTCAATATTTCCCAATTTTCTCATTTTCTTTCGTATTCCCCCAATATCCCCCCTTTCTTCCCACATTTTTATCCAATTTCCCAAATTTGGCCCCATTTTTCCCCAATTTTGCTGATTTTTCTCTCAGTTTTACCCCAAATTTTTGGCTCCAATTTCCCCCCAGGTTTTCTAAAACTTTCCAATTTTTTTTCCCCAGTTTTGCCCCAAAATTTTCCCAAATTTCCCCATTTTCATTCAAATTTTTGATAATTTATCCCAAATTTTTCAATTTTCACCCCAAATTTTCTCTTTTTTTCCCAAATTTCCCCTCAAATTCCCCTTTTTCCCTAAATTTTCCCAAATTTTCACATTTTCATCCAAAATTTTGCCAAATTTTCTCTAAAATTCTCTTTTTTCTTAAATTTTCACAAATTTGCCCTAAAATTTCATTTTCCCAAAATTTCCCCAAATTTCCCCATTTTCATCCAAAATTTTGCCCATTTCTCCCAAATTTTCCAATTTTTACCCCAAATTTTCCTAAAATTCCATTTTTTCCTTAATTTTTCTCAAATTTTCCAATTTTTACCCTAAATTTCCCCTAAAATTCCATTTTTCCCCCAATTTTTCCAAAAATTTCCAATTTTTACCCCAAATTTTCCTTTTTTTGCCAAATTTCCTTAAAAATTCCTTTTTTCCTGAATTTTCCCAAATTTCCACGTTTTCATCCAAAATTTTCCCAAATTTTCTCTAAAATTGCACTTTTTCTCTAATTTTTCCCAAATTTTCCCATTTTCACCCCAAATTTTCTCTTTTTTTCCCAAATTTCCCCTCAAATTCCCTTTTTTCCCTGAATTTGCCCAAATTTCCCCGTTTTCATCCCAAATTTTGATAATTTTTCGCAAATTTTGCAATTTCTACCCCAATTTTTTCTTTAAAATTCCACGTTTTCCTTAATTTTCCCAAATTTCCCCATTTTCATCCAAAATTTTCCCCATTTTTCCCAAATTTTCCAATTTTTACCCCAAATTTCCCCTCAAATTCCCTTTTCTCCTTAAATCTCCCCAGGCCCAGCCCGGCCCCTCCAAGGCCCCAGCGGAGCCCCCGGCCCAGGTGAGAGGAATTCCCAGTTTGGGGGGAATTTGGGAATTTTGGGAATTCTGGGGGTGCCTGGGAGGGAATTTTGGGAATTTTTTGAGGGAATTTTTGGGAATTCTCAGTGGGAATTTTGGGAATTTGAAGCTGGAATTTTGGGGATTTTTGGGAGTTTGAAATTTTGGAAATTTTGAGCTGGAATTTTGGGAATTCTGGGAATTCTGGGCTGAAATTTCGGGAATTCTGAGCG
>NDFG01000095.1:271428-289033 GCA_002167245.1 Sporophila hypoxantha
CTGCTGAAATATTTGGAAATTCTGAGCAGGAATTGTTGGAATTTTGGAATTCTGGATATTTGTTAGGGAGATTTGGAGCTGACATTTTTGGGATGTTTGTGACGAGTTTTAAGCCTGGAAATTTTGGAATTCTGAGCGTAAAGTGTTTTGCGAATTTCTTGACAGGAATCTGAGCAGGAATTTGAAATTTTGAGCTGACATTTTGGAAATCTTGAGAAAGTCTGGGCTGAAAATCTTTAGAATATCTGGGGAATGTATGGAATTTGAGCTGAAATCTCTGGGAAGTTGTTGGAATTTTGGGAGATGTCTTTGGCTGTAAATTCTGGGAATGTTTCGCGGGCAGCGCACCGCCGGAGAGCCCGAAGGAGCCCAAAGAAGGAGAGCGGACAGCAGGTGTCGGAAAAATTGGGAAATTCGGGGGAAATTTGGGGAATTTTGGGGGCCCAAATCCGGGAATTTGGGGGCTCTGTGTGTAATTTGCGGGGATTTTTCCTTGATCTTTTTCAAGATTTCCCTGTGAATTTTTCTGCGTTTTCCCAAATGTTGCTGGCTTTTCCTTTCCAGTTTTTCTGGATTTTTTCCGGATTTATTTTTCAAAACTGGTTTTCGAAGTGAGTTTGAGTGTTTTGCCCCAAATGGCTATTTCAGTTTTTCTCCCAATATTTTTTCTTCCTCTTTCCTCAGTTTTTTCCTGGATTTGTTTTTTGATTTTTCTTGGAAATTTTCCGTTTTTTTCCCCTCGTTTAAATTTTCCCCAAATTATTTTCCATTTTTCTTGATTTTTTTGAAGTTCTTTATCCCAAATTTTTATTTATTTTTCTTGATTTTTTTTGCATTTTTGCCTCTTTTCTTCCCGCATGAAATTTTCTGGAGGATTTGTCCCAAATTTTCTTGGATTTTTAGTGAATGTTTTGGGGATTTTTCCCTCATTTTTTTCAGATTTTTCCCCTTTTTTAATGGACTTTAAAGTTTTTTTTCTTGAATTTTTTCGATTTTTTTTTTTATTTTTCCTGATTTTTCGCAATTGATCCAGATTTTTTTTCCCAGATTTTTTTCCTCTTTTTTTAATGGATTTAAAATTGATTTCTGATTTTTTTCTAATTTTTTTTTCCTGATTTTTTCTGACTTTTTCGCTAAATTTTTTTATTTTTTTTCCCCAGATTTTTTCTCTTTTTTTTTAATGATTTAATTTTTTTTCCTGATTTTGTTTCTAATTTTTTTTTTCCTGCCTTTTTCTGATTTTTCCAAAATTTTTGATTTTGTTCCCCAGATTTTTTCGCCTTTTTCACTCCAATTTTTAACAAAATTTTTTTCTGATTTTTTTCTGCAATTTTTGCTCCTATTTTTTCCTGCATTTTTTGCCAATATTTTGATTTTTGTTCCTCCAGATTTTTCCCTTTTGTGTAGTCAATTTTTAAAACAATTTTTCTGAATTTTTTCTGAAATTTTTTCCCTGATTTTTCCTGGATTTCCCCATATTTTGATTTTTTTTTCCAGAGCTTTTTCCTCCTTTTAAATGAATTGTTTAGATTTTATGTTTCTCAATTTTTTCTTGCCAATTTTTCCCTGATTTTTCGCCTGGACTTTTTCCCCAAAATTTGGACGTTTTTTTCCCAGATTTTTTCCCAATTTTTAAAGTGCAATTTTTAAAGTTTCGATTTTTCTCAATTTTTTCTGATGTTTTTTCCTGATTTTTCCTAGATTTCCCCAAAATGTTTAATTTTTTCTCCAGATTTTTCCCCTTTCTTCAGTCGAATTTTTTAAACAAATTTGTTTCTCTATTTTTTCTGAATTTTTTCCTTGAATTTTCCTAGATTTCCCAATATTTTTAATTTTTTCCTAGATTTTTTCCCCTTTTTCACTCAATTTTTAACAAATTTTTTCTGAATTTTTCCGGATATTTTTTGCCTCATTTTTCATGATCTTTCCCAATATTTTTTGAATTTTTTCCAGATTTTTTTTCAATTTTTAAATGAATTTTTAAATTTCATTTTTCTCAATTTTTTCTGCTTTTTTTCCGCCGATTTTTCGCTGGAATTTTCCCCAAAATTTTTGTTTTTCCCCAGATTTTCCCCTTTTTTCAGCCAATTTTAAACAAATTTTCCCGTTTGAATTTTTTCCCTGATTTTTCCTGGAATTTTTACCAGATGATTTTGGGGGGGGGTTTTTTTTTTTTTTCCCAGAGTTTTTCTCTTTTTAAATGAATTTTTAAAATTTATTTTTCTGATTTATTGTCTGATTTTTTTTTCCTTGATTTTTTTCTGTATTTTCCCCAAATTGGTTGATTTTTTCCCCCAGATTTTTTTCCCCTTTTTCACCCCTCAATTTTTAACAATTTTTTCTGATTTTTCTGAATTTTCTCCTGCATTTTCCTGATTTTTTTCCCAATATTTTGAAATTTTTCCATCCAGATTTGTCCATTTTTAGTCAATTTTAAAAACATGTATTCTGAACTTTTGTCCTGGAGAATTTTTTTCGCTAGATTTTTCCTGGATTGTTCACCTAGATTATATGATTTTTTCCAGAGCTTTTCAATCATTTAACATGAAATTTTTAACTTTCATTTTTCTCCAATCTCTTTTCGTGATTTTTTTCGCTTAAGATTTTTCCTAGATTTTTCCCACCAAGAATTTTAATTTTTTGCGGTCCCAGGATTTTTTCCCCTTTTTCAGGTCGATTTTTTGAAACAAATTTTATTCTCAAGTTTTTTTCTGAAATGATTTTTTCTCGAAATATTTCCTTAGATTTGTTTTCCCAAAAAATTTTAATTTTTCCTCCAGATATTTTTCCCCTTTCTTCACTCAAATTAATTTAAACAAATTTTTCTGAATTTTCCCTGAATTTTTTATTCCTCATTTTTCAACTAATCTTTCCCATTATTTTGAATTTTTTCCACAGATTTTTTCCCAATTTTAATGGATTTTTAAATTTTATTTCTCAATTTTGTCTAATTCTTTGTCCTGAATTTTTCGGATTTCTCCAATAGTTTTGAGCTTTTTTCCAGATTTTTTTTCCCTATTTTAAATTATTTTTTAAGATTACATTTTTCTGATTTTATTTCTATTTGGTTTTCCTGCTGTTGTCTTGGATTTTTCCAAAATTTTTCCTTTTTCCCCATTTCCAGCGAGCCGGCAAGAAACGGAGCCGGGAAGCCGGCAGCACAGACACACGTGGAGGAAGAAAATGGGAATTTTGGGCAAAAAGAGATGGGAGAATTGTTGGACATTAGAAAAAATAGGAATATATGGAGCAAAAAAAATGGGAAATTAATTGGGAAAAAAACTTTGGATTTTGGGGAAAAAATGGAGATTTTGGAGCAGGAGAAAATGGGACTCTTTGGGGTGGAAACCATGGAGGGATTTTGGGGGGAAAAAATGGCGCGAATTTATGGGGGAAAAATGGGGATTTTGGGGAAAAATGGGAATCTTTGGGGGAAAAAAGAGGAAATTTGTGGGTGAAAAAAAATTGGGGATTTTGGGCAAAGCAGAAATGGGGAATTTTGGGAAAAAATGGGAATTTTGGGGGAAAAAAAATGGTGAATTTTGGATAAAAAATGGGAGGAGATATTTGGGGAGCTGAAAACTGCGGAATTTGGGCTGGCGAAGAAATGGGGGATTTTGGGCAAAAAAATGGAATATTTCTGGGAAGAGAAACAATGGGAAGGATTTGGGCTAAAATTGGAATTTTGGGGAAAATGGGAAGTGGGTTGGGGAAAGAAATGGAAGTTTTGGGGAGAATTCACGACAAAAAAAAAAGGAATTGTGTGGGGAATTTTGAGAGAGGAGAAGACATGGAAATTTAGGATTTTTTTTGCTGAATCTTGGTGTTGTGGGCTGGATTTTGGGCTGCAATTTTGGATTGTTGGATTTTTGGGGTCAATTTTGGGCAGAAATACTTGGATTTTTTGGCGGGGGATTTTGGTTGGAATTTGGGTTGTTGGATTTATTGGGCTGAAGTTTGGATTTTCTGGCGATTTTTTGCGTGAATTTGGGATTATTTGTTTGGGATTTGAGTGGAGAATGCGCAGAAAATTTTGAGGGTTTTGGTTGAGTCTGGCGTTCAGATTTGGGCTGAAATCTTGGATGTTTTGGGCCTGAATTTTTGGAGTGCTTGTGATTTCTTGGGCTGGGGAACTTTGCATTTTTTAGAGGATTTTTGTTACTGAAATGCCTAGAATTTTTTAGAGATTTTGGTCTCAAAGCTCAAGGAATTTCTGGGGGGTTTGTGTGGGTTGGATCTGTCAGGTTTGAGGGATTGGAAATCTTGGAGTTTGCTGAGATTTTGGAGAATTTTTGGGATTTTGGCTGGAATCTTTTGGAGTTTTTGGGGGGATTTTGTCATTGGCAACGGTGTGCGATTCTTGAGGCGGCTGCATTGTATTGGGGCTGCAATTTCGTAGCTTATTCGGGGGATTTTGCTGGAATGAATTTTGGGATTTTTTGGGGAGGATTTTGCCCTGAAACCTCAGGAATTTGGGGATTTTTGTGGGAATTCCCAGAATTTCTGATGTTTGGGGTTTTTGGCAGCCGCAGCCGGGACCGGGAGCGGGATCGGCGCCGCCGCAGCCGCAGCCGGGAGCGCCGCAGCCGCCACCGGAGCCGCAGCCGCGAGCGCCGGCGCAGCCGCAGCCGGGAGAGGCGCAGCCGCGACCGCGAGCGCAGCAGGTACGGGAAATTCCCAAAAATCCCGAAAAATCCCTGAAAAATTCCCTAAAATTCCCAAAGAAATTCCTGAAAAATCCACAAAAAATCCTCAAAAATCCCAAAATTCCGGCCCCAAAATCCCCAATCAGCCGCAGCCGGGAGAGGCGCAGCCGCGACCGCGAGCGCAGCAGGTACGGGATTGCCCGAAAATCCACCAAAAATTCCCAAAAATCCACAAAAAATTCCCAAAAAATCCTGAAAATTTCCTAAAAAATTCCCCAAAAATCCCAAAAAAATTCCCCAAAAATCCACAAAAAATCCCCCCAAAAAACCCCCAAAAATCCCAAAAAATCGGCAAAACATTTTGAAAAAATCCCCAAAAAATAAAAAAAAATTCCTAAAAAATTCCCCAAAAAATCCCCCCAAAATCCCAGAAAAATCCCCAAAAAATCGCCAGAAAACCCAAAAAGGATACACAAAAAATTCCAGAAAAAATCCTGAAAAAATCCTCAAAAAATCCCAAAAAATCCGAAATTCCGGCCCCAAAATCCCCAATCGGCCGCAGCCGGGAGAGGCGCAGCCGCGACCGCGAGCGCAGCAGGTACGGGAAAATCCCCAGAAATCCCCAAAAAACCCCGAAAAAATCCACAAAAAATCCACAAAAATCCACAAAAAACCCACAAAAAATTCTTTAAAAACCCCAAAAAATCTACAAAAAATCTGCCAAAAAATCCCAAAAAAATCCCCCCAAAATCCCCAAAAAATAGCCAAAAAATCCCCAAAACATCCCCAAAAAATCCCCCAAAAATGCACAAAAAACCCCAAAAAGATACCCAAAAAATCCCCAAAAAATCCTCAAAAAATCCCGAAAAAATCCACAAAAAATACCTAAATATTCCCCAAAAATTCCCCAAAAACCTCCCCAAAAAACCCAAAAAAATCCCAAAAAATCCCCCAAAAAATCCCCAAAAAATCTCAAAAAAATCCAGAAAAATTCCACAAATAATCCTCAGAAAATCCCAAAAAAATCCTGAAAAAATCCCCAAAAAAGCCCCAAAAAATCCCTAAAAAGCCCCCAAAGATCCCCAAAAAAATCCCCAAAAAGCCCCAAAAAATCCCCGCAAAATCCCCAAAAAATCCACAAAAATTTCACAAAAAAACCCAAAAAAATCCCCCAAAAATGCAGAAAAAATCCTCCATAAAATAAAAAAAAAAATCCCCAAAAAATCCCTAAAACATTCTCAGAAAATCTCCAAAAAATCCCCCCAAAAAGTCCACCAAAAATCCACAAAAAATCCCCAAAAAATCCTGGAATTCCGGCCCCAAAATCCCCAATCAGCCGCAGCCGGGAGAGGCGCAGCCGCGACCGCGAGCGCAGCAGGTACGGGATTGCCAAAAAATCCCAAAAAAAACCCGAAAAACCCCAAAAAAATCCCCAAAAAAACCAAAAAAATCCTCAAAAAATCCTGAAAAAATCCCAAAAAAATCCCAAAAAAATCCCCCAAAAATCCACAAAAAACCCAAAAAAAAATCCCGAAAAAATCACCAAAAAAGCCCCAAAAAATCCACAAAACATCCACAAAAAATTTTTGAAAAAAGCCCCAAAAAATCCACAAAAAAACCCAAAAAGATACCCAAAAAATCCCCAAAAAATCCTCAAAAAATCCCCAAAAAACCCCAAAAAATCCCAAAAAAATCCACAAAAATTCCACAAAAATTCCACAAAAAATCCCCAAAAAAACCCCGAAAAAAACCCCAAACAATCCCCAAAAATTCCACAAAAAATCCCCAAAAAATCCCCAAAAAAATCCACCAAAAATTCACAAAAAAGCCCCCAAAAAATCCACAAAAAATTCCCAACAAACCCGAAATTCCGGCCCCAAAATCCCCAATCAGCCGCAGCCGGGAGAGGCGCAGCCGCAACCGCGAGCGCAGCAGGTACGGGAAAATCCCAAAAAATCCCCAAAAATCCCCCAAAAATATCCCCAAAAATTCTCCAAGAAAAACCCAAAAAAATCTTCAGAAAATCCCCCAAAAAATTCTTTAAAAACCCCAAAAAATCCTCAAAAAATCCCCGAAAAATTCCCCAAAAAATTCTCCCAAAATCCACAAAAAGTCCACAAAAATTTCACAAAAAATCCACAAAAAATCCACAAAAAAACCCAAAAAAAATCCTGAAAAAAAATCCACAAAAAGTCCACAAAAAATCCCAAAAAATCCCTGGAAAAAGCCCCAAAAAATCCCCCAAAAATTCCCAAAAAATCCTGAAATTTTGACACAAAATCCTCAAAAAATCCTGAAATTCTGGCCCAAATTCCAGAATCTGCCGCAGCCGCGACTGCAAGCGCAGCAGGTACGGAAATCCCAAAAAATCCCCCAAAAATCCCGAAAAATTCCCCAAAAATTCGCCCAAAAATCCTAGAATTCTGGCAAAAAATCTGGGAATTTTGGCCCCAAAAATCCCGAAATTCCGGCCCCAAAATCCCCAATCGGCCGCAGCCGGGAGAGGCGCAACCGCGAGCGCAGCAGGTACCCAAATCCCAAAAATATTCCCCAAAAAACTCCCCAAAAATATCCCCGGAAAAATCCACAAAAAATTCCCAAAAACATTCCCCAAAAAATCCCCAAAAATATCCCCCAAAAAATCCACAAAAAATCCCCCCAAAAAAACCCCAAAAAATTCCCAAAAAATCCCAAAAAAGTTCTTAAAAAAGCCCCAGAAAACCACCAAAAAATCCACAAAAAATCCTTAAAAAATTCTTTAAAAAGCCCCAAAAATTCACAAAAAAATCCACAAAAAATCATTGGAAAAAACCCAAAAAATCCTCAAAAAATCCACAAAAAATCCACAAAAAATCCGCCAAAATACCCAAAAAATCCCCCAAAAAAATCACAAAAAATCCCCAAAACATCCTGAAAAAGTCCCCAAAAAAGCCCCAAAAAAATCCCAAAAAAACCCAAAAAAAATCCACAAAAAATCATGAAAAAAATTCCCAATAAATCCTCAGAAAATCCCCCCCAAATCCCAAAAAAATCCCGAAGAAATCCCCCCAAAAATCCCAAAAAAATCCTCAAAAAATGCACAAAAAATCCTTAAAAAAATGCACAAAAATCCAGAAAAAATCCCCCAAAAAATCCTTGAAAAAAGCCCCAAAAAATCCCCAAAAAATCCCGGAATTCCGGCCCCAAAATCCCCAATCAGCCGCAGCCGGGAGAGGCGCAGCCGCGCCCGCGAGCGCAGCAGGTACGGGAATCCCAAAAATATTCCCGAGAAATCCCCAAAAAAGCCCCAAAAAATTCTTTAAAAAGCCCGAAAAATCTACAAAAAATCCACAAAAAATCATTGAAAAAAGCCTCAAAAATTCCCCAAAAATCCACAAAAAAATCGACAAAAAATCCACAAAAAATCCTTGAAAAAAGCCCAAAAGATCCTCAAAAAATCCCGAAAAATTCCCAAAAAAAAATCCACAAAAAATCCCTAAAAAATCCTTGAAAAAAGCCCAAAAAATCCTCCAAAAATTCCAAAAAAAATCCCCAAAAAATCCACAAAAAATCCGCCAAAAAATCCCCAAAAAATCAACAAAAAATCCACAAAAAATTCTTAAAAATCCTCAAAAGATCCACAAAAAATCCGCCACGAAATCTACAAAAAATCCGCCAAAATACCCAAAAAATCTTCAAAAAACCCCCAAAAATCCCGAAAAATCCCAAAAAAATCCTGAAAAAATCCCCAAAAATCCCAGAAAAATCTCCAAAAAATCTCCAAAAAATCCACAAAAAATCCACAAAAAATCCACAAAAAATCCACAAAAAATTCTTAAAAAAGCCCCAATAATCCACAAAAAATCCCAGAACGGGAAAATCCCCAAAAAATCCCCCAAAAATCCACAAAAAATCCACCAAAAAATCGACAAAAAAATCCGGGAAAGATCCCCAAAAAATCCCCAAAAAAAACTCAAAAATTCCAGCCCCAAAATCCCCAATCGGCCGCAGCCGGGAGAGGCGCAGCCGCGACCGCGAGCGCAGCAGGTACCCAAATCCCAAAAATATTCCCCAAAAATCCCCCAAAAAATCCCAGAAAATTCTTAAAATAGCCCCAAAAATCCACAAAAAAATCCACAAAAAATCCAGAGAAAAATCCACAAAAAATCCACAAAAAATCCACAAAAAATCCCAAAAAATCCCGAAAAAAATCCACAAAAAACTCCTAAAAAAACCCCAAAAAAACCCTGAAAAAATCCACAAAAAATCCACAAAAAATCCCAGAAAAATCCCAAAAAAATCCTCAAAAAATCCCCAAAAAATCCCCCAAAAACCCACAAAAAATCCCCCATAAAATCCCCAAAAAATTCTTAAAAAAGCCCCAAAAAAATCCTCAAAAAAACCCCAAAAAATCCCAAAAAATTCTTTAAAAAACCCCAAAAATCCACAAAAAATCCACAAAAATCCTTGAAAGAATCCCCAAAAAATCCTCAAAATTCCCCCAAAAAATCTCAAAAAATTCCCGAAAAAATCCTCAAAATATCCCCAAAAAATCCCTTAATATCCTGAAAAAATCCACAAAAATCCACAAAAAACCTCAAAAAAATCCCCAAAAAAACCCGAAAAAATCCCCAAAAAATCCACAAAAATTCCACAAAAATTCCACAAAAAATCCCCAAAAATCCCAAAAAATCCCCAAAAATTCCACAAAAATTCCACAAAAAATCCCCAAAAAATCCCCAAAAAATCCACCAAAAATCTACAAAAAAGCCCAAAAAAATCCCCAAAAAATCCCCAAAAAAGTCTCCCAAAAAGTCCCCAAAAAATCCACAAAAAAACTCCTAAAAAAACCCCAAAAAATTCTGAAAAGATCCTGAAAAAATCCCCAAAAAATCCCCAAAAATCCCCGAAAAGTTCTTTAAAAAGCCCAAAAAATCCCCAAAAAATAGCCAAAAAATCCCTAAAACATCCCCAAAAAATCCCCCCAAAAATCCACAATAAATCCCCAAAAAACCCAAAAAAAATCCCAAAAAATCTCTTAAAACCCCCAAAAAATTCCTAAAAAATCCCAAAAATATTCCCAAAAAATTCCCAAAACATCCCCAAAAAAACTTTGAAAAAAGCCCCAAAAAATCCCCAAAAAAATCCCAAAAAATCGACCAAAAATCCCGAACAAAATCCCCTAAAAATTCCAAAAAATTCCCCCAGAAAAATCTCAAAAAAATCCCCAAAAAACCTGGAAAAATCCATAAAAATTCCGCAAAAAGTTCCCGAAAAAATTCCCCAAAAAATCCCCAAAAAACCCAAAAAAATGCCGTAAAGATCCAACCCCAAATTTTAGCCCAAAATGCCCCAAAATCCCGAATTCTGACACAAAAATTTGGGAATTTTGATCCAAAATTTGGGATTTTCCCAAAATGGCCGGAATTGACCCCAAATTTCCTTCCCAAAATTGGGAATTTTACCAAAAATGCCCTAAAAATCCAACCCAAAATCCCCAAATTTTAGCCCAAAGTGCCCCAAAATCCCAAATTTTGACACAAAAATTTGGGAATTTTGATCCCAAATTTGGGATTTTCCCAAAATTCCAAGAATTGGCCCCAAATTTCCTCCCCAAAATCAGGAATTTTACCCAAAAAATCCAACCCCAAACCCCAAATTTTAGCCAAAAATGCCCCAAAATCCCAAATTCTGACACAAAAATTTGGAATTTTGACACAAAAATGGGGAATTTTGACACAAAAATTTGGGATTTTCCCAAAATCCCCAGAATTGACCCAAAATTTCCCCCCCAAAATCAGGAATTTTACCCAAAAAATCCAACCCCAAACCCCAAATTTTAGCCCAAAATGCCCCAAAATCCCGAATTTTGACGCAAAAATTTGGGAATTTTGATCCCAAATTTGGAATTTTGATCCCAAATTTGGGATTTTCCCAAAATCGCCAGAATTGAGCCCAAATTTCCCCGCAGGCGCCGCTTCGGGCACAGCAAGAGCCCCCTGTACCGAGAGAAGAGCCCGGGCCGGTGAGAACGGGGCAAAAAAACGGGAGTTTGGGCAAAATGGGAAAAATGGGAAATTTTGGGGGAAAAAATGAAGATTTTAAGGAGAAAAAAAAGGGAATTTTTTGGGGAAAAAAGGGAATTTTAGGGGAAAAAAATGGGGATTTTGGGCAAAAAGGTTTTGGGGAAAAAAAGGGAATTTTGGGTCCAAAAATGGAATTTTTAAAGGGAAAAAAAAAGATTTTTTTGGGGAGAAAATGGGAATTTTGAATTAAAAAAATTCTGGGAATTTTGGGTTAAAAATGAGGTTTTGAAGGGGGAAAAAATGGGGATTTTAGGCAAAAATGGGGATTTTTTGGGAAAATTTCTGGGAATTTTGGAGGAAAATGAAGTTTTTAAGGGGAAAGAAAAGCGGAATTTTGGGGAGAAAAATTGGAATTTTGAGTGAAATAAATTCTGGGAATTTTGGGTTAAAATTGAGGTTTTTAAGGGAAAAAATGGGAATTTTTGGGGGGAAAAATTGGGAATTTTGGGTCCAAAAATGGAATTCTTAAAGGGAAAAAAAAGAGATTTTTTGGGGAGAAAACCAGGAATTTTGGGGAGAAAAATCGTAATTTTGAGTGAAATAAATTCTGGGAATTTTGGGTTAAAAATGAGGTTTTTAAGGAGAAAAAAAAGGGAATTTTTTGGGGAAAAATTGGGAATTTTGGGTCTAAAAATGGAGTTTTTTTAAAGGGAAAAATTGGGAATTTTTGATCCAAAAAAAAGGAATTTTTGGTCCAAAAATGGAATTTTTAAAGGGAAAAAAAAGCAATTTTTTTGGGAAAAAATGGGAATTTTTGGGTCCAAAAATAGAATTTTTAAAGGCAAAAAAAAGCTATTATTTTGGGGAGAAAAATTGGAATTTTAAGTGAAATAAATTCTGGGAATTTTGGGTTAAAAATGAGATTTTTAAGGGGAAAAAATGGGAATTTTGGGGCAAAAAATGGGGAAAAATGGGGATTTTGGGCAAAAAGGTTTTGGGGCAAAAATGGGAATTTTGGGTCCAAAAATGGAATTTTTTGAAAGGGAAAAATTGGGAATTTTTGGTCCAAAAATGGAATTTTTAAAGGGAAAAAAAAGATATTTTTTGGGGGGAAGAAAATGGGAATTTTGGGGCGAAAAATTGGAATTTTGAGTGAAATAAATTCTGGGAATTTTGGGGGAAAATGAGGTTTTTAAGGGGGAAAAAAAGGGGAATTTTTTGGGGAAAAATTGGGAATTTTGGGTCCAAAAATGGAATTTTTTGAAAGGGAAAAATTGGGAATTTTGGGTCCAAAAATGGAATTTTTAAAGGGAAAAAAAAGAGATTTTGGGGGGAGAAAATGGGAATTTTGGGGAGAAAAATTGGAATTTTGAGTGAAATAAGTTCTGGGAATTTTGGGTTAAAAATGAGGTTTTTAAGGGGGGGAAAAAGGGAATTTTTTTGGGAAAAAAATGGGAATTTTGGGTCCAAAAATGGAGTTTTTTGAAAGGGAAAAATGGGGAATTTTTGGTCCAAAAATTGGGAATTTTGGGTCCAAAAATGGAATTTTTAAAGAAAAAAAAAAGAGATTTTTTGGGGGGAAGAAAATGGGAATTTTGGGGAGAAAAATTGGAATTTTGAGTGAAATAAATTCTGGGAATTTTGGGGGAAAATGAAGTTTTTAAGGAGAAAGAAAAGGGGAGTTTTTGGGGAAAAATTGGGAATTTTTGGTCCAAAAACGGAATTTTTAAAGGGAAAGAAAAGAATGGAATTTTGGGGAAAAAAATTAGAATTTTTGGGGGGAAAAATGGTGATTTTGGGGGGAAATTCGGGGAATTGTTTGGTTAAAAAACCTGGAATTTTTGGTTAAAAAATGGGAATTTTTGGTTTAGAAAGAAGGATTTTGAAGGAGGAAAAAATTGGAATTTTTGGAAAAAAAATGTGAATTTTGGGAGGGGGAAATTCTGGGAATTTTGGGTCAAAAATGAGGTTTTTGAAGGAGAGAAAAAATGGGAATTTTGGTTCAAAAAATTGGGAAATTGGAGGGAAAATTTCTGGGAATTTGGGCCGAAAAAATGGGAATTTTGGGGCCAAACCTGGGAATTTGGGGGCAAAAATGTAAAAATTCAGGAAAGAGAAAGAAATTTGAGGAAAAATGGGAATTTGGGGAAAATTGGTTGGGCACTTCCGGGGGGATTTTGGGTCAATTTTGGTCAATTTTGGGTCGATTTCAGTGCAGATTTTTGGGATTTTTTTGGGAACTTTTGGGATTTTTGGGAATTTTGGTCTCACTTGTGCAGGGAATTTTGGGTCAATTTCGGTCGATTTTGGGTCCATTTTGGGCCATTTTAGGTCAAATTTGGTGCATTTTGGGTCAATTTCAGGCCATTTTGGGTCAATTTTGGTCAATTTTGGGTCGGTTTCAGTGGGGATTTTTGGGAATTTTTTGGGAATTTTTGGGAATTTTGGTCTCATCTGTGCAGGGAATTTTGGGTC
The DNA here is from genome assembly GCA_002167245.1 of Sporophila hypoxantha. Lineage (NCBI taxonomy): Eukaryota > Metazoa > Chordata > Aves > Passeriformes > Thraupidae > Sporophila > Sporophila hypoxantha. Next base: position 284,555 of record NDFG01000095.1, read on the forward strand.
AATTTGGGTCGATTTTGGGTCAATTTGGGGCCATTTTGGGTCAATTTTGGTCAAATTTGGGTCGATTTCAGCGGGGATTTTTGGGAATTTTTGGGGGAAATTTTGGGAATTTTGGGAATTCTGGTCTCACCTGTGCAGGGAATTTTGGGCACTTTCAGGTCGATTTTGGGTCAATTTAAGTCAATTTTGGTCAATTTTGGGTCGATTTCAGTGGGGATTTTTGGGATTGTTTTAGGGAAATTTTGGGAATTTTGGTCTCACCTGTGCAGGGAATTTTGGGTCAATTTTGGTCGGTTTTGGGTCCATTTCGGGCCATTTTAGGTGGATTTTGGGTCAATTTGGGGCCATTTTGGGTCGATTTTGGTCAATTTTGGGTCGATTTCAGTGGGGAATTTTGGGGAATTTTTTGGGAATTTTTGGGAATTTTGGGGATTTTGGTCTCACCTGTGCAGGGAATTTTGGGGCTGTTTCAGATCAATTTCAGTCAATTTTGGGCCGTTTTGTGTCGAATTTGGGCCATTTTGGTCAATTTTGGTCAATTTTGGGTCGATTTCAGTGGGGATTTTTGGGAAATTTTTGGGGAATTTTGGGAATTTTGGCTGCCGGGTAATTCCAGCTTTGTCTCACCTGTGCAGGAATTTTGGGTCAATTTTGGTCGATTTTGGGTCGATTTGGGGCCATTTTGGGTTGATTTCGGTGGGGATTTTTTGGGAATTTTTTTTTGGGAATTTTTTGGGGAATTTTGGGAATTTTGGTCGCACCTGTGCAAGGAATTTTGGGTCAATTTCGGTCGATTTTGGGTCAATTTAAGTCGATTTTGGGTTAATTTAGGTCGATCTTTGGGTCAATTTGGGTCAATTTTGGGTCGATTTCGGTGGGGAATTTTGGGATTTTTTTTGAGAATTTTTGGGAATTTTTTGGGGAATTTTTGGGAATTTTGGTCTCACCTGTGCAGGGAATTTTGGGTTAATTTTGGTCGATTTTAGGTCCATTTTGGGCCATTTTGGGTCAATTTTGGTCAATTTTGGGTCGATTTCAGTGGGGATTTTTGGGAACTTTTTGGGGAATTTTTTTGGGAATTTTTGCGAATTTTGGGGGGAATTTTTGGGAATTTTGGGTCAATTTCGGTCGATTTTGGGTCCGTTTTGGGCCGTTTTAGGTGGATTTCGGTGCATTTTGGGTCAATTTTGGGTCATTTTGGTCAATTTTGGGTCGATTTCGGTGGGGATTTTTGGGAATTCTTTGGGGAATTTTGGGGAATTTTTTTGGGAATTTTTGGGAATTTTGGTCTCACCTGTGCAGGGAATTTTTGGTCAATTTGAGTCGATTTTGGGTCGAATTTGGGCCGTTTCAGGTCAATTTTGGGTCAATTTTGGGTCAATTTTGGGTCGATTTCAGTGGGGATTTTTGGGAATTTTTTGGGGAATTTTTTTGGGAATTTTGGGAATTTTTGTCTCACCTGTGCAGGAAATTTTGGGCACTTTCAGGTCGATTTTGGGTCAATTTTTGGTTCATTTTGGGTCAATTTTGGTTAATTTTGGGTCGATTTCAGTGGGGATTTTTGGGAATTTTTTTGAGAATTTTTTGGGGAATTTTTGGGAATTTTGGTCTCACCTGTGCAGGGAACTTTGGGCACTTTCAGGTCGATTTTAAGTCAATTTAAGTGGATTTTGGGTCAATTTTGGGTCGATTTGGGGCCGTTTTGGGTCAATTTTGGTCAATTTTGAGTCAATTTCGATGGGGATTTTTGGGAATTTTTTGGGGAAATTTTGGGAATTTTGGGAATTTTGGTCTCACCTGTGCAGGGAATTTTGGGTCAATTTCAGTCGATTTTGGGTCAATTTTGGGCCGTTTTAGGTGGATTTTGGGTTAATTTTGGGTCAATTTTGGTCAATTTTGGGTCGATTTCAGTGGGGATTTTTGGGAATATTTTGGGGAATTTTGGGAATTTTGGTCTCACCTGTGCAGGGAATTTTGGGCACTTTCAGGTTGATTTTAGGTCAATTTAAGTCAATTTTTAGTCAGTTTTGGGTCAATTTGGGTCGATTTTGGTCAATTTTGGGTCGATTTCGGTGGGGATTTTTGGGATTTTTTTGGGGAATTTTTTGGGGAATTTTGGGAATTTTGGTCTCACCTGTGCAGGGAATTTTGGGTCAATTTCAGTGGATTTTGGGTCGATTTGGGGCCCTTTTGGGTCAATTTTGGTCAATTTTGGGTCGATTTCAGTGGGGATTTTTGGGAATTTTTTGGGGAAATTTTGGGAATTTTGGGAATTTTGGTCTCACCTGTGCAGGGAATTTTGGGTCAATTTCGGTCGATTTTGGGTCAATTTTGGGCCGTTTTAGGTGGATTTCGGTGCATTTTGGGTCAATTTGGGGACATTTTGGGTCGATTTCAATGGGGATTTTTTGGCAATTTTTTTGGGAATTTTTTTGGGAATTTTGGGAATTTTTGTCTCACCTGTGCAGGGAATTTTGGGCACTTTCAGGTCGATTTTAAGTCAATTTATGTCGATTTTGGGTCATTTTGGGTCAATTTTGGGTCAATTTCAGTGGGGATTTTTGGGAATTTTTTGGGGGATTTTTTTGGGGAATTTTGGGGATTTTGGTCTCACCTGTGCAGGAATTTTGGGTCAATTTCGGTCGATTTTGGGTCATTTTAGGTCAAATTCGGTGCATTTTGGGTCAATTTTGGGCCATTTTGGGTCAATTTTGGTCAATTTTGGGTCGATTTGGGGCCATTTTGGGTCGATTTCGGTGGGGATTTTTGGGAATTTTTTGGGGATTTTTGGGAATTCTGGTCTCACCTGTGCAGGAATTTTGGGTCAATTTAGGTTGATTTTAGGTCAATTTTAGGTCAATTTTGGGCAATTTGGGTCAATTTGGGTCAATTTTGGTCAATTTTGGGTCGATTTCAGTGGGGATTTTTGGGAATTCTTTTGGAAATTTTGGGAATTCTGGTCTCAGCTGTGCAGGAATTTTGGGTCAATTTAGGTCGATTTTGGGTCCATTTTGGGCCATTTTAGGTGGATTTTGGGTCAATTTTGGTCAATTTTGGGTCAGTTTCAGTGGGGATTTTTGGGAATTTTTTTGAGAATTTTTTGCAATTTTGAGAATTTTGGGAATTTTGGTCTCACCTGTGTTTTACTTGTTCAGGGGAGTTTGGGCACTTTTAGGTTGATTTTAGGTCAATTTTAGGTCAATTTTGGTCAATTTGGGTCAATTTTGGTCAATTTTGGTCAATTTTGGTCAATTTTGGGTCGATTTCAGTGGGGAATTTTGGGAATTTTTTTGGAATTTTTGGGAATTTTGGGAATTTTGGTCTCACCTGTGCAGGAATTTTGGGTCAATTTGAGTCGATTTTGGGTCCATTTTGGGCCATTTTGGGTCAAATTTGGTGCATTTTGGGTCAATTTTGGTCAATTTTGGGTCGATTTCAGTGGGGATTTTTGGGAATTTTTTTGGGAATTTTTTTGAAATTTTAGGGAATTTTGGTCTCACCTGTGCAGGAATTTTGGGCACTTTCAGGTTGATTTTAAGTCAATTTAAGTCAATTTTGGGTCAATTTGGGGCCATTTTGGGTCAATTTTGGGTCGATTTCAGTGGGGATTTTTGGGAATTTTTTTGGGAATTTTTTTGGTAATATTTTGGGGAATTTTTGGGAATTCTGGTCTCACCTGTGCAGGCAATTTTGGGCACTTTCAGGTCGGTTTTAGGTCGATTTTGGGTCGATTTTGGGTCAATTTTGGGTCAATTTTGGTCAACTTTGGTCAAGTTTGGGTCCATTTTGGGCTGTTTTATGTGGATTTTGGTCCATTTTGGGTTGATTTGGGGCCATTTTGGTCAATTTTGGGTCGATTTCAGTGGGAATTTTGGGAATTTTTTTGGAAATTTTTGGGAATTTTGGTCTCACCTGTGCAGGAATTTTGGGCACTTTCAGGTTGATTTTAAGTCAATTTAAGTCAATTTTGGGCTGTTTTAGGTGAATTTTGGTCAATTTTGGGTCAATTTTGGGTCGATTTCGGTGGGGATTTTTGGGAATTTTTTGGGGAATTTTTGGGAATTTTTTGGGAATTTTGGTCTCACCTGTGTCTCACCTGTGCAGGGAATTTTGGGTCAATTTCAGTTGGTTTTGGGTCCATTTTGGGCCATTTTAGGTCAAATTTGGTGCATTTTGGGTCAATTTTGGTCAATTTTGGGTCGATTTCAGTGGGGATTTTTGTGAATTTTTTGGGAATTTTTGGGAATTTTGGGAATTCTGGTCTCACCTGTGTTTTCCAGGGAACCCCTGGGGTCTCTGAGCCCCGAGGAGCGCGACGCCCGCACGGTGTTCTGCCGCCATTTTGGGTCAATTTTGGTCAATTTTGGGTCGATTTCAGTGGGGATTTTTGGGAATTTTTGGGAATTTTGGGAATTCTGGTCTCACCCGTGTTTTCCAGGGAACCCCTGGGGTCGCTGAGCCCCGAGGAGCGCGACGCCC
>NDFG01000095.1:291033-301985 GCA_002167245.1 Sporophila hypoxantha
CTCCAGCTGTTTTCCCAGGTTTTTATGGATTTTTCTCCCGATTTTTTCCCCCCTCAGGTGCGGGACGTCCGGATCATCTCGGACCGGAACTCGCGGCGCTCCAAGGGCATCGCCTACGTGGAGTTCTGCGAGATCCAGTCGGTGCCCTTGGCCATCGGCCTCACCGGCCAGCGCCTGCTCGGCGTCCCCATCATCGTCCAGGCCTCCCAGGTGAGCCAGCAAAATCCGGGAATTTTTGGGAATTTTTTGGGAATTTTCTGGGAATTTTTGGGGGAATTTTTTGGGATTTTCTGGGATTTTTTTGCGATTTTTTGGTGATTTTTTGGAATTTTTATGTATCTTCCAGGACCTTTTCAATTGAATTTTGGTTTCTTTGTGGGTTATGAGGAGACTGAGGAATTTTGGGAATTTTTTGGGAATTTTTTGGGAATTTTTTTGGGAATTTTCTAAGATTTTTTCACGATTTTTGGCGATTTTTTTGCGATTTTTTGGAATTTTTATGTACCTTCCAGGACCTATCCAAGTGGGTTTTAGGACCTTGAGATTACTCTGGACTGTTTTGGGATTTTGGGGGAATTTTTTGGGAATTTTTTGGGGGAATTTTTCAGGGAATTTTTTGGGATTTTTTCGCGATTTGTTGCGATTTTTTGGCGAGTTTTTTGAATCTTTATGTACCTTTCAGGACCTTTTTAAGTGGGTTTTGGGTGTCTTTGTAAAGTTTTAGGACCTTGAGATTACTCTGGACTGTTTGGGGATTTTGGGGGAATTTTTTGGGAATTTTTGGGGGAATTTTTTGGGATTTTTTTTCGATTTTTCACAATTTTTTGGCGATTTTTTGGTGGTTTTATGCATCTTCCAGGACCTTTTCAATTGGATTTTGGTTTCTTTATGGGCTATAAGGAGACTGAGGAATTTTGGGAATTTTTTTGGGAATTTTTGGGAATTTTTTGGGATTTTTTGGCGAGTTTTTTGAATCTTTATGTACCTTTCAGGACCTTTCCAAGTGGTTTTGGGGTGTCTTTGTGAGGTTTTAGGACCTTGAGATGTTTTGGCATTTTTGGGGAATTTTTTGGGAATTTTTTGGGAATTTTTTCGGGAATTTTTCGGGGAATTTTCTGGGATTTTTTCGCGATTTTGGCGATTTTTTCGCGATTTTTTGGTGGTTTTATGCATCTTCCAGGACCTTTTCAATTGGATTTTGGTTTCTTTGTGGGCTATAAGGAGACTGAGGAATTTTGGGAATTTTTTGGGAATTTTTTCGGGAATTTTTAGGAATTTTCTGGGATTTTTTTCGCAATTTTTTGCGATTTTTTGGCGAGTTTTTTGGAATTTTTACGTACCTTCCAGGACTTATACAAGTGGGTTTTGGGTGTCCTTGTGAGGTTTTAGGACCTTGAGATGTTCTGGGATTTTTGGGGAATTTTTCAGGATTTTTTGGGATTTTTGGGGAATTTTTTTCGGAATTTTTTGGGATGTTTTTCCCTTTTTTTTGCGATTTTTTGGCGATTTTTTTGAATTTTTATACATCTTCCAGGACCTTTTCAATTTGGTTTTGGTTTCTTTGGGGGCTATGAGGAGACTGAGGAATTTTGGGAAATTTTCCTGGTTTTTACCATTTTTGGGGATTTTCTGGAATTTTTGGGGATTTTCTTGGCGATTTTTTTTGAGGTTTTTTTAATGCATCTTCCAGGACCTTTCCGAGCGGATTTGGGGCATTTTGGGGCGAATTTTTCGCATTTTTGGGTCATTTCTCCCTTTTTTTTGGCAGTTTGACCTCACTTGTGCCCCCGTGCCCACCTGGGCTGGGTTTTGGGTCACTTTAGCCCAATTTTGGGTGGATTTGGGTCAATTTTGGGTCATTTTTGGGTGGTTTTGAGTCAATTTTGGGGCGAATTTGGGGCATTTTTGGGGGGATTTTCGCCATTTTTGACTCAATCTAACCCGGTTTTTTGGGGGTTTTTTTGCCATTTTCGGGGTGTTTGACCTCACCTGTGCCCCCTGTGCCAACCTGGGCTGGGTTTTGGGTCCATTTCACCCAATTTTGGGAGGATTTGGGCCATTTTTGGGCCATTTTGGGGTCATTTTTGGGCGGATTTCTGCCGTTTTTGGGTCAATTTCGCTGCTTTTTTTGGGGTTTTTTTGCCATTTTTGGGGTGGTTGGGATCTGGTGTTGCCTCACCTGTGCCCCCCGTGCCCCGGTGCCCCCCAAACCCCCAAAATCCCCTTTTTTCACCAAAAATCGCCATTTTTCCGCCCAAAATTCCCCATTTTTCCCCCATTTTTTTCTTATTCTCTACTAGGGAATACTAATTGCCCATATTATATACTATCCTAAATAATCATTATTTGGCCTTAATCTCCCCATTCTTCTTTCGCGCGCTTTAAGAGAACAAAAAGTATCGAAAAAAAAAAAAAAAAAAAAAAGGAAAAGCTCGCAGAGCTTTTCCCTCCCTCACGCCTTTATGTTCTTTTTTTTTTTACTATATTTTACTAAAGTATGAGAGGAATGCGCTTAAGGTTGGGAAGATAAAATAGCTGCTAAATATGCAAGGTGCGGGTATAGGCCTTTGTGAGGTTCACGACAATAGCCTAATGTTATCTTGTCTCTCATGTAGTACCACTGCCCTGATCGGGGACCAAAAGAGTCCCTCCCATAATAACCAATTTTGCACCGCAGAAAAATTGAACCCCATTTTTATACGACCTAGCACCCATGCTGGGAAAATACCCTTATGAGGCAATCTCTTATCTCAAAACTGCTTTGCCAGGAGTTCTTTGTGTCGTGCTTACTTTACCCCCCCCGCACAGGGATGCTTCTTTGGTCAAGCTGGTGAAGGTTTCGCGCACCCAGCACATACCAAGACATTCCTCTGTTCACCATTTTTTCCCAGAATTCCATTGTTTATCTTCACTCCAAAATCTCTATGCTCATACACACCTCAATTTTTTGGCCGCACAAATATACCCTTAGATTTTTTTTTTTTTATTAATACACTTAACCCAAAGGGAGTTCCTACCCCATTTTTATTTTTCATTGCAACCTGTGTTGATTTTCCCTTCCCTCTAGAATTCCCATCCCATTTTTTTTTTCTTCAACAGCAAGAAAAATCTTCCATTTTTTTCCCCAAAATCCTCCATTTTTTTTCATGGCTGTAAGAGACCTAGGGTGCATCCCACAAAATTCCCTATTTTCCCCAAATGCCCACCATTATTTTCACCTCGACCAACAAAATCTCCCATTTTTTTTCCTGGAGCGAGAGCCACAGACGTCTCCCCTCCAAAATTTTCCCATTTTTCACCCAAAAATTATCTCCTACTTTTTCTCCCTCTAGAATTCCTTAGAGAGTTTTTTTTGTCCGCGCGCTTTTCTAGAGAGTAGGTGAAAACCCCACAGTGAATCTTTGAGGTCACAAACGGCCAAAATTTCCCCTGCTGAGAGTGGGATCTTATTTTTGGACGGGCCTAAGCTGATGAGTGATGAATGGTAAGGTAACTATGGAGCCGAAAAACGACTTCGTTAAGATGTTAAAACATTTCTTCTTTTAGCGTCTACTAGTAGTACAGCGGATTTACTTAGTTCTCACGAAGACCTGTCTGATCGACAACAAGGACAACAGTGGCGTCTCCCTTGGCGTGCAACCATCGCGACAAAAATTCCCCATTTTTTTTACGCCACCAGCAGGACCCATAGACAATTCTACAAAACCTTTGCCCTAAATTTTTGTACCCTTGGGTGCAGGCAAGTCGAAATTTTACCCAACCAAGTAACTGTTGTGCTTGATATTTTTACCCAAAATTGGAAAAACTCCGCACTAAAGAGCCTCCGGAGCCGAGAAGGACACCTTCTTATATTTAGCCCAGAGGCATGGAGGGAAGCCCACACAAGATTTTCATCCCACCGCAGAGAGAAAGGATTTTTAACGCCAAAAATCCCCTGCCGGCCAATCCTTAGAGATAAAAAGGAATAAAAACCGTTTTTACATCGCCCCCAAAAAGGAGAGGGCCTACGGTGAAGGATGGGCACAGAGACTCCAGGCCTGCATTATTCAGCTCTGGCGGTCAAAACATGGTGGAAGGGCTGGAGAAATTGGGTTGTGAGGAATAATATGAGTGCCCGCTCAACATGCATAGCCCAAAATCCTCCCATTTTTTTTTAAATTACCTCAACCACCAACAATTAGCGTCGCCAAATTGTACAGGCCCTTTTGTGGCTCAGCTCCAGGGCTCACCTTGCTGAAATGGACTATACAGCCTACCTTGTATAAGAGTAGATTTCCTTTATTGATATTTCTCTGAGCTGAGTCGCCGCCTCCATAAAAATTCTCCCCTCGGCCACATATCCTCACCAAAACTTTTGCCCACAGAATTTCTCCATGCTCTTCCACCATGGTTTTGATCCAAGGAAGCTGATAAACTGAGCCTGGATCTCCGCCAGTCCTTACACCGGATGCCCTCTTTTTGGGGTGGTTTATGTCCTCCGTTTTATCTCTATAGATGGCAGCTTCCTTTCATGAACGTGGCTTCCTCTCTCTGGCTTGGGTGGCTCCGCGGGGCCTTTTTTAAATTTCTCCAGGTAAAAATTCTGTTCAGCATCAACCCAGGTAAAATTCACTGCCTGCAGCCCGGCTTAGGGCAATTTTGCTGCTTGCTGGAGCAGCTGTGCTGAAACAAGTTCGCAAAACATCCACTAAGACACGGCTGCTAAAAATGTTACACACTTCGACTAAGGTCGCAAACATGCAAGTCCTACCTAAGCAGTGCAACCAAAATCACAAACTAGATAAAGCCATTGACGACTTTTGGAAACAACTGACCTCAAAAATTCTGAAGGGTCACCAAACAGAAAGGCCAGGGACCAGGAAATGCTGTCTTGTTGAAAAAGAAGCTAGAGTTATTCATGTCAGCGTACTAAAACATTAGATTTAGTTTGAACACTGAAGGTGAAAGAACATTTGTTCACAAGTCATTCTTCCCAGCTCAGGGGGGAGTATTTAAAATGAAACTCGCTCATTTGGAAATTTGCCTCAGTAATGCTTCGATGTTATCACCCCGGCATATTTGCCCGTGTAAAGAAATTAGTGTTTTTTTTCCTGTGTAGCAAATGGCCCACCCTGCGTGCTCTAATGAGAATAACCTCCCATGTGTTTCAATTCACAGTCACATCACTTTAAGTTAACAATCCTCACTGCCGGTTCTCTCACAAGTATTTACTTCTATTTAAAAAAAAAAATTAAATAAATTAATCTCAGGCAAGGAGAATTTGAACCCAAGCCAGAACTCGAACATAAAAACACAGACTGCTGCCCAAGCAACAGAACAGTGGAGACTGTCTCAAAAACTGAGATTCCTCACAAGAGTGACCACCATCACCTTTGGAAAAGGGGAGATAAATTACACAATGACATGGGTCCACCAAAAAATTTGCTTTTACAATGGGTGGCAGCAGAGGGGTGTCGGAAGCAGAGTCTGGAAAAAGAAAGTTGATTTCTCTCCTGAAACATAAGACCCCTGAGACAATATAGCTGAACTGGGCCATCCCACCGGCCCACCGTTTTCACCTAGGTTTCACAAGGATTTCTGTGCGCACAGATTTTTCCAGAACCATATAGGCCGGAAGTTGTGTTCTTGTGACATTCTGTTAATTTGTTGGTTGAAAGACCCACACGCATTGAAGGAAATAAATAAATCTGACCTGCAATCCCAACCGTATCACCTACCCTCACTTCCCCCACTAATTCTGCTGTTCCCGTGCTCCCCACTGTGCATGGGAGCCGGTGCAGAGATTCATTTGTAAGGGAACGCGTCTATCATGAGTAAGAGAGTAGATTGATTTTGGGGTCATTTTTGGTCCCATTTTGGGCAGATGTTGGGGTCAGTTTTGGGTGGTTTTCAAAACACCATTCAGTTCCAATTTAAAACTTTGTTGTAGAAGGCAGCATAAGATATCAATCTATCAACACTCCGTTTTTTTTTGCGGTTTTTTTTTTTTGTTTATATTCAATTTTTTTTGGGATACGGGTGTCTAAGCACCCATCTTTTCGCGAATTTACGGCTGTGCCCACTCCTGTGTCAACCCCAAATCGTTTTTACTACCTGGGCTGGGTTTTCAAGGGTCAATTTCATTCACACGCAATTCTCTCGGGGATGGGTATTGCGTAATGAGGTTTCAATTTTGGATGGGCCATATTTTTGGGTGGCAATCGGTTGTTTGGGGGTCCGAGCTTTTCGGCCCACAAAGGCGGGATTTGGGAGTCTATTGAGGGTTGGGCGCCAAGTTTGCAGAGAATGGTATGTTAATTTTTTCACCAATGGGGGGCTCACAACCAATGAGCTCTTTAATTTCTTATTGTGGTTAATTCCTACTACCACCATTGTTTTTTGGGGGGTTTTGGACCACTTCTGGCAAGAAGATGATAATTTTTGGGTGTGTTTGTAATCACCTCACCGTGTGCCTCACATGACCTGTTGCCGCAGTCACAATGGCAATGGGATTTTGGGTGCACGTTATGACTTTTTATTCAAATACGGAATTATTTGCAGTGTTAGCGGTATTTGGGTGTCATTCTCTTAATCCGATGGTCATTTCCTTTCTAAGGAAGGGCGCCCACACCGGAATTTTTCAAAAAAAAAAAACAACTGCCATTTTTTATTAGCTTAACAATCTAAACACCTTGCTAAAGGCCTATACCAGTGCGTCTTTTTTTGGGGTTTTTTGTGTACTCGTTTGTCTCGGGGTATGTGTGTGTTTTTATGCCACAAATCACACCTCTCGTATACGCCCTGTGCCTCCCAGGCCAAAAAGGATCGAGAGAATGAAACCTTCGTAGAAGCTGAGACCGCTAATCATCATCGGCGGTCGTAGCCTCCTAGAAGAAGGGCTTCGGGCGGACTCCGGTCCTGGAGTGCCGCCTACTACGTGGGCTTCCAACGCTTGTCACGCAAACATTAGCCACCTAATGTGATCATTTTGCCTGCGTCCAAGAGCTCTTTTCGTCGAGCGCCATTCGGCCTTCCAAGGTGGGCCAATGAGCGCGCTGGGGGCCAACCTGGGCGCAGCTCGAGGGTGGGTGCTATTCCCTGGCATGAGGGGTTGGGTGGGGAGGGAAAGAAACAAAAAAAAAAATTTTTATGAAAAGCCATCACCAACTCCTACCAATCCCAAATGGAGACGAACCTATATTCGAGGGAGTTGAACAACAATCTGCGCCGGATTTTGCTTGTGGGACAAGTATAAAAATAAATGGAATTAGTGCGATTTTTTATTGGTTAAAAAAATGGGAAAATTGGGAAGGTTGAAAAAATCGGCCCGGGATTACATTGAGGGGAGTTTGGGGGTTTTGGGGGTATTACCCTGGGCTGACAAATACTGGAAATGAACAGCCTGCTGGCACCATGCTGGGGTTTTTGTACACTTCCATCATGCTCCTCGTGGGGGTGGAGTAGGGAGGGAGTATAGACGAACATATATATAAACGCCGCGGAGCGAAAATTGGGTGAAAAATGGTGGATTTTTGGGTAACAAATGGCGATTTTTGGATAGCTCCCTAACAAAAATGCGCGGATTTCGCCTGTGGAGAGGGTAAAAATGTGGGGAGTAGCATTCATTTTGTGAGAAGGTTGGCGGGTATTGTAACTCCTTCGGTTACTCAACTGGGGTACTACCTGGGCGAGAGTAGACAGGGTAACAAGAGATAATAAACAAAAAGAAATTCACTCCCAAATAGTTTACACTGCAAAAAATTGGGTTGATAGAAGGAGTGAGGACTTTTGGGATTAAATAAATGACAGAATAATTTTTTGGTTTAAAAATGGGCGATTTATTGGGTTGTGAAATAATATGGGGAACATTTTTTGGGTGTCAAAAATTTTCTAAGATTGGTAGGATGTTATCAAATCTCTTTGGTGCCACAAATCTATTAGAACAAGTGCATTATCACCATATAGGACACAGCCTGGGGCTCAGGATAGAAAGGGAAAGAAAGAACAAAAAAACCCATGGAATTGTTAATTTAAGATCAATTATATCATATAAGAATAATGACCGGAAAATATATCAATTTTGGCGGGAGTAAAAAAATTAAGAGGATTTATTGGGTCTCACCATAGACCTAAGAGTAATGACAAAGAATGGAGCGTATTTTTTTGTATGGGCTATAGAGTTAAAAAATGGGGGTTTTGGGGTGGTATATAAAAAAGACAAAAAATAAGGGTACACTATTTGGGAGTGAAAAGTGTCAGAGGGGAGTTGCAATGGAAAACAACTTGGGCGCTAGCAACCGTGGGCACCCAAATAAATAATGTAGTTTATCACCCTGGGGTGGTGGCATGGGAAGGAGAGAAAATAGATACAAAAATATAATCGCTACGATTGGTCTCCAATGACCAGCCCTGAGGCTAGTGCTATGCGATGTAAAAAACCTTACGTTAATTCCGGTTCCTGTGTGAAACAAAACGAGGAGAGAGCGGATTTTGCGGTTAAAAACACTTCTCCTGCTGGCCCCAGTTCTTTGGCCATTTAGAGAGTGAACAAGAGGGGAGGCTTTGTTTGGGTTAAAAACCGCTAGAAAAAATTGGGGATTATTGGGGGGTATTTTTTGGGGGTTGGGGTGTATATATGACTCGCGCTACATCGCTTAGGGCGTGCACCGGGGTCCCACCAATCAATATAGAAAAGAAACACCTGGGGTCCATTAAGGAGGCGAGGGGGTGGGCACAACTTTATTAAAAACCTCTGCTTCCCCTTGTTGCACCCAGCAGCCTGGACAGGGTGCCGTAAACATATTGCAAAGTGTTTGTCGTGAAAAGTTAAGGACTTAATAAAAACTAGCTGGAGAGGTGGGTGCCTCAGGAGAGTTCTTGAGCGATTGTAAATAACTCAGCACTAAAATATAAAAGTCCCCGAACGTCTATTATTGTCTGGCTGAATGTAGAGCTACAATGGTGAGGTCATATCTATTTGGGTGAGTGACCCGTGGAAGGGAGAGATGAAAAATGAGGGGCAGAAAGAGATTCTACCTTGAGAGACCTGACGACTCACTGGTTTCTATCTATCGTGGGGTACGGGGGAGGGGGGATCAAGGAAGTCGGAGAAGGTCCTCTGGGCCGTCTACCTGGGGAGAGTTGTTTCATACTTGGGGCACCTCAGGGGCGTCACCTGGGGGCCTGGATAGAAGGGAAAGAACCAAACAAAAAAACAGACCCCACATCAAGCTGAGATGCTGCAGCAACCTCCACAGACCACCATGCGAAATATTGGGGTCTTGTGAGAGTGAGATAGATCCCATTGAGGGATTCTCTAGCGGGAATTCAACAACAAGTGGGCTGAGTTTTCTCAGTTGTATCTGGCAGTGAAGGAAGAATAACACAGAGCAGGAAAAAACACTTAGAGAGTATGTGCTGGAAGGCTGTGGTGGGGCACAGCGGGGAGCTGTATGAAAAAAGACAAGGCAGAGGGGCACATTATTGGAGCGGCAAGTTATGGCTTGATTGTGTCGAGAGTTATAGGACCCTGCAACACCTGGGGCACCTCATAGGGGGCTTGGACACACTGGGGGGGTGGAGACGAATATAGAAGGAGCATGGTGATAAACCAGACACATAGAAAAAAACCCGGGGGGTCCGAAATATTGGATGTATTATAACCAAACGGTTGGGGATTTCTTGGGTAAAAATGGTGAATTTTTAGTTGCCGCTTAAAAAAAAATTGGGGATTGGGGGATGAAAACTGAGGATTTTGGGTGAAAAATGTTGGGATTGCTTGGTGGCTGTCGACCACGACACGCTGGATCGCGGGGCCTGAGTACAAGTTGGGAGGGACAAATCAACCGGGGGGTGGGGGAGAGGGAAAAGAACAAAAAAAAACCGGGCGGCGGCCGGTTCGAAAGAAAAAAAAAATTTTTTTGGGTTAAAAATAGAAATAGGCTTTGGGCCTAAAAATGAGCGATTTTTTGGTTAACAAATTGGGGGATTTGGGGGGTGAAAAATGGGGATTTTGGGGGTTTTGGTGTTACTGGGCAACCAGGAAACCTGGGTACACCTGGGGGGGGGGCACCTCGGGGCCTCGAAAGGGGGGGCACCGGAGGGAAGAACACAAAAAAACCCCGGCGAAAATCGGTTGGATTGAAAAACGAGGGATTTTGGGTAAAAAGGGCGATTTTGGTTAAAAATGGGGAATTTTGGGGTGGAAAAATGGTGGGTTTGGGGGGTGTTTGGGGTTAACCTGGGTCGCACAGTTTTGCCTCGGGGTGGGTGGGAGGAGAAAGAACAAAAAAAAAAAAAACCCATGTACACGAAAATTGGGAAAAAATGGTGATTTTGGATGAAAAATGGGGATTTTGGTTTAAAAAATTGGGGTTTTGGGGTGAAAATGGGGATTTTGGGTAAATAAATGCTGCTTTTGGTTAAAAATGGGGATTTGGGTGTCGGGGGTATTGGGCACGACCTGGGAGGGGGATTTGACGGAGTTTTGGGTGAATTGGATCCAATTTTGGGTGTCAATTTCTCGAAACGGCCGCGGCATTCCTTGGAATGAATTTTGGTGAATTTTTTTGAAATTTTGGGTCCATTTCCTGCATTTTTGTGGTCCATTTTCCCCCCCTCACAATTTAGGGCGGAATTTGGCGCAAAATTTTGCATGAATTTTGGGGTCAATTTCCCCAGGCTGGTCGGTTATCCGCCCTCTTACAATTTTGGAATGCAATTTCTTTTCTGTTCGCATATTTTGGGGTGAATTTGACTGGTTGTGCAAGTTTTGGGGGCGATTTTTTTTTAGCCAATTTTCGGGTTAATTTTCCCCCCCCCAAATTTTTGGGGGTCCATTTTCTTTCCTCTTCTTCTCTCCTTTCTCTTTTCTCTTTCTTTCTTTTTCCTGCCTTCTCTCGGTCTCGTCTTTCTCTCTTTCTCTCGGGTCTCTTCTCCCCTCTCCTCCTCTTCTCTTCCTTCTTCTTCTCTGC
>NDFG01000096.1:43864-62791 GCA_002167245.1 Sporophila hypoxantha
AGCATTTGAGAGGTTTGAAGGAATCTCCACGTCCAGCTCCAAGCAGCACCACAGCAATGGAATCATTGGGGAACCCAAAATCCCAAAATTTTGGGTCATTTTGGGGTGTTTTGGGGTGTTCTGGAGGTTTTGGGGCGTTTTGGGCAGTTTTGAGGGATTTTGGTTGGCCCCATCGTCTTCTTCTGCCGCAACAACGGCTGCGCCATCTCCACGCCCACCTCCGAGCAGTACCGCGGCGACGGCATCGGTGGGAAACCCAAAAATCCCGAAATTTTGGGTCATTTTGGGGCGTTTTGGTGGTTTTGGGGCGTTTTGGTGGTTTTGGGGCGTTTTGGGTGGTTTTGAGGGGTTTTGGTTGGCCCCGTCGTCTTCTTCTGCCGCAACAACGGCTGCGCCATCTCCACGCCCACCTCCGAGCAGTACCACAGATATGGAATCATTGGGGAACCCAAAAATCCCAACATTTTGGGTCATTTTGGGGCGTTTTGGGGCGTTTTGGGTGGTTTTGGGGTGTTTTGGTGGTTTTGGGTGGTTTTGGGCAGTTTTGAGGGGTTTTGAGTGGTTTTGGGCAGTTTTGAGTGGTTTTGGTTGGCCCCATCGTCTTCTTCTGCCGCAACAACGGCTGCGCCATCTCCACGCCCACCTCCGAGCAGTACCGCGGCGACGGCATCGGTGGGCAACCCAAAAATCCCGAAATTTGGGTGGTTTTGGGGTGTTTTGGGGTGTTCTGGTGGTTTTGGGGTGTTTTGGGCAGTTTTGAGGGGTTTTGGTTGGCCCCATCATCTTCTTCTGCCGCAACAACAGCTACACCCACCTCCGAGCAGTACCGCGGCGACGGCATCGGTGGGAAACCCAAAATCCCAAAATTCGGGGCGTTTTGGGGCGTTTTGGTGGTTTTGGGGCGTTTTGGGGCGTTTTGGGGTGTTTTGGGGCGTTTTGGGCAGTTTTGAGGGGTTTTGGTTGGCCCCATCGTCTTCTTCTGCCGCAACAAAGGCTGCGCCATCTCCACGCCCACCTCCGAGCAGTACCGCGGCGACGGCATCGGTGGGCAACCCAAAAATCCCGAAATTCGGGGCGTTTGGGGCGTTTTGGGGAGTTCTGGAGGTTTTGGGTGGTTTTGGGCAGTTTTGAGGGTTTTTGGTTGGCCCCATCGTCTTCTTCTGCCGCAACAACGGCTGCGCCATCTCCACGCCCACCTCCGAGCAGTACCACCGAGATGGAATCATTGGGCAACCCAAAAATCCCAACATTTTGGGTCGTTTTGGGGTGTTTTGATGGATTTTTGGGGGTTTTGTTTGATGGGTTTTGGGGAGAAAGCGGGGTTTGGTATTTGCAGGAAAGAGCGTTTGGAGAGCGTTGAGGTTTTGGAGGAATCTCCACGCCCACCTCCGAGCAGTAAAACAGCGACGGAATTGGTGGGGAACCCAAAAACCCCAAAATTTTGGGTCATTTTGGGGTGTTTTGGGGCGTTTTGTGGGTTTTGAGGGGTTTTAGGGAGTTTTGGGGTGTTTTGAGGGGTTTTTGGAGCAGGAGATTCCTGGGAATGTGGGAAAATACGCTGGGAATTTGGGGTGGGAGATCCTTGGGGTTTTGGGAAAAAAACCCTTGGGATTTTGGGGCAAAGTCCTGGGAATTTGGGAAAAAATCCCTGGGATTTTGGGGCACAAATTTTGGGATTTTGGGGCACCAGTCCCTGGGATTTTGGGGTTCCAGCTCCCCAAGATTTTGTGACACCAATTTTGGGATTTTGGGCTTCCAGCTCCCGGGGTCCTCAGGAGGGAGAGAAATCCCCAAATCCTGGGGTTTTTCCCCGAAATCCCATCATGTTTTCCCCTCTCTCACTGAGGAAATAAACCCCCAAATCTGGTGATTTTTTCCCCAAAATCCCGGGGTTTTTTCCCCAAAATCCCGTGTGTTTTTCCCCAAAATCCCATCATGTTTTCCCCACTCTCACTGATGATATAAACCCCCGAATCTGGTGATTTTTTCCCCGAAAATCTGAGCAGTTTTTCCCCTCTCTCACTGAGGATATAAACCCCCAAATCCTGGATTTTTTNAAATCCTGGATTTTTTTCCCCAAAATCCCAGGGTTTTTTCCCCAAAATCCCGGGGTGTTTTTCCCACTCTCACTGAGGATATAAACCCCCAAATCTGGTGATTTTTTCCCCAAAATCCCAGGATTTTTTCCCCAAATTCCCGGGGTTTTTTCCCCAAAATCCCATCGTGTTTTCCCCTCTCTCACTGAGGATATAAACCCCCAAATCTGGTGATTTTTTCCCCAAAATCCCAGGGGTTTTTCCCCAAAATCCCAGCGTGTTTTCCCTCTCTCACTGATGATATAAACCCCCAAATCTGGTGATTTTTTCCCCAAAATCCCATCATGTTTTCCCCTCTCTCACTGAGGAGATAAACCCCCAAATCTGGTGATTTTTTCCCCAAAATCTGAGCAGTTTTTCCTCTCTCTCATCAGGGATATAAACCCCCAAATCTGATGATTTTTTCCCCAAAATCCCGGGTTTTTTCCCCAAAATCCCATCATGTTTTCCCCTCTTTCACTGAGGATATAAACCCCCAAATCTGGTGATTTTCCCCCAAAATCCCGGGGTTTTTTCCCCAAATTCCCGGGTTTTTCCCCAAAATCCCGGGGTGGTTTCCCCACTCTCACCGAGGATATAAACCCCCAAATCTGGTGATTTTTTCCCCAAAATCCCGGGTTTTTTCCCCAAAATCCCGGGTTTTTTCCCCAAAATCCCCGGGGTTTTTTCCCCAAATTCCCGGGTTTTTTTCCCCAAAATCCCATCATGTTTTCCCTCTCTCATCAGGGATATAAACCCCCAAATCTGGTGATTTTCCCCCAAAATCCCAGCATGTTTTCCCCTCTCTCACTGAGGATATAAACCCCCAAATCTGGTGATTTTTTCCCCAAAATCCTGGATTTTTTTCCCCAAATTCCTGGGTTTTTTCCCCAAAATCCCAGCGTGTTTTGCCCACTCTCACTGAGGATATAAACCCCCAAATCTGGTGGTTTTTACCCCAAAATCCCATCATGTTTTCCCCTCTCTCACTGAGGACATAAACCCCCAAATCTGGTGATTTTTTCCCCAAAATCCTGGGTTTTTTTCCGCCAAAATCCCGGGGTTTTTTTCCCCAAATTCCCAGTTTTTTTCCCCAAAATCCCATCATGTTTTCCCTCCGCTTACTGAGGAGATAAACCCCCAAATCTGGTGATTTTTTTCTCCAGAGTTCCAGGCTTTTTCCCCAAAATCCCATCGTGTTTTCCCTCCGCTTACTGAGGATATAAACCCCCAAATCCTGGATTTTTTTCCCCAAAATCCCAGCGTGTTTTCCCCACTCTCACTGAGGATATAAACCCCCAAATCTGGTGATTTTTTCCCCAAAATCTGAGCAGTTTTTCCCCTCTCTCATCAGGGATGGAAATCCCCAAATCTGATGGTTTTTTCCCCAAAATCTCTGCCTGTTTCCCCTCTCTCACTGACAATATAAACCCCCAAATCTGGTGTTTTTTCCCCAAAATCCCCGGGGTTTTTTCCCCAAAATCCCATCATGTTTTCCCTCTCTCACTGACGATATAAACCCCCAAATCTGGTGATTTTTCCCCCAAAATCTCCCGTTTTTCCCCCGCCAGCGGCTCGGGGCCCCGGCTACGGGCTGCTCTCCATCCGCGTGGACGGCAACGACGTTTTCGCCGTGTACAACGCGACCCGCGAGGCGCGGCGGCGCGCCGTGGCCGAGAACCAGCCCTTCCTCATCGAGGCCATGACCTACAGGTGGGTGCCCCAGAATTACCCAAAAACCTGAGTTTTTACCCCCAAAAATTCACTTTTTTCCCCCTCCAAAAATTCCAATTTTTTCACAAAAAAATCTGATTTTTTTCACAAAAAAATCTGATTTTTTGGACAAAAAATCCGATTTTTTTCTCAAAAAGAAATCAGATTTTTCCCCAAAAAATTCTGCGTTTTTCTCCAAAAATTCAGCTTTTTCCCCGCCCCAAAAATCTGCTTTTTCCCTCAAAAAATTCAGCATTTCCCACCACAAAAAATCGCCTTTTCCCCCCACAAAAAATCCGCCGTGGCCGAGAACCAGCCCTTCCTCATCGAGGCCATGACCTGCAGGTGGGTGCCCCAGATTTACCCAAAAAACTGAGTTTTACCCCCAAAAAATCGCTCTTTTTCCCCCCTCCAAAAATTCCAATATTTTCACAAAAAAATCCGATTTTTTTCTCAAAAAGAAATCAGATTTTTCCCCAAAAAATTCTGCTTTTTTCTCCAAAAATTCAGCTTTTCCCCACCCCAAAAATTCTGCTTTTTTCTCCAAAAATTCAGTTTTTTCCCCGCCCCAAAAATCTGCTTTTTTCCCCAAAAAAATCAGTTTTTCCTGAAAAAAAAATCGCCTTTTCCCCCCACAAAAATCAGCAGTGGCCGAGATCCAGCCCTTCCTCATCGAGGCCATGACCTACAGGTGGGTGGCCCCAGATTTACCCAAAAACCGAGGTTTTACCCCCAAAAATTCCCTTTTTTCCCCCTCCAAAAATTCCAATTTTTTCACAAAAAAATCCCATTTTTTTCATTAAAAAATTCAATTTTTTTCCCTGAAATATTCTGCTTTTTTAAAAAAAAAAATCCGCATTTTTCCCCAAAAAATCCAAATTTTTCCCAAAATAATCTGGTTTTTTCCTCCAAACAATTCACTTCTTTCCTCCTAAAACTTGACTGTTTCCCCCCTAAAAATCCACTTAAAAAAAAAAAAAAATCTGCTTTTTTTCTCCCCAAAAATTCACTTCTTTCCCGAAAAAAACCCCATTTTCCCCCCCCAAAAATTCTTTTTTTTTCCAAAAATATTCCACTTTTTTTTTCCCCCAAAAATTCCGCTTTTCTTCACAAAAAAATTGCCTTTTCCCCCCAAAAAAATCCGCCGTGGCCGAGAACCAGCCCTTCCACATCAAGGCCATGACCTACAGGTGGGTGCCCCCAGAATTACCCAAAAAACCGAGTTTTTACCCCCAAAAATTCCCTTTTTTCCCCCTCCAAAAATTCCAATTTTTTCACAAAAAAATCCGATTTTTTTCACCAAAAAATCTGATTTTTTCGACAAAAAATCCGATTTTTTCTCAAAAAAAAATCAGATTTTTCCCCCCAAAAATTCTGCTTTTTTCTCCAAAAATTCAGCTTTTTCCCCGCCCCAAAAATCTGCTTTTTCCCCCCAAACATTCCGCTTTTCCCACCAAAAAAAATCGCTTTTTCCCCCCACAAAAAATCCGTGGTGGCCGAGAACCAGCCCTTCCTCATCGAGGCCATGACCTACAGGTGGGTGGCCCCAGATTTACCCAAAATCTGAGTTTTTACCCCCAAAAATTCCCTTTTTTCCCCCTCCAAAAATTCCAATTTTTTCACCAAAAAATCTGATTTTTTTCACAAAAAAATCTGATTTTTTTGACAAAAAATCCGATTTTTTTCTCAAAAAAAAGTCCGATTTTTTCTCCCCAAAAATTCTGCTTTTTTCTCCAAAAATTCAGCTTTTTCCCCGCCTCAAAAATCTGCTTTTTTCCCAAAAAAATTCAGCATTTCCCACCACAAAAAATCGCTTTTTCCCCCCACAAAAAATCCGCCATGGCCGAGAACCAGCCCTTCCTCATCGAGGCCATGACCTACAGGTGGGTGGCCCCGGATTTACCCAAAAACCTGAGGTTTTACACCCAAAAATTCCCTTTTTTCCCCCTCCAAAAAATCCAATTTTTTCACCAAAAAATCCGATTTTTTTCACAAAAAAATCTGATTTTTTGGACAAAAAATCCGATTTTTTTCTCAAAAAGAAATCAGATTTTTCCCCCAAAAATTCTGCTTTTTTCTCCAAAAATTCAGCTTTTTCCCCGCCCCAAAAATCTGCTTTTTTCCCTCAAAAATTCAGCTTTTCCCGAAAAAAAATCGCTTTTTCCCCCCACAAAAAATCAGCCGTGGCCGAGAACCAGCCCTTCCTCATCGAGGCCATGACCTACAGGTGGGTGGCCCCGGATTTACCCAAAAAACTGAGGTTTTACCCCCAAAAATTCCCTTTTTTCCCCCTCCAAAAAATCCAATTTTTTCACCAAAAAATCTGATTTTTTTCGCAAAAAAATCTGATTTTTTTCACAAAAAATCTGATTTTTTTCTCAAAAAAAAATCAGATTTCCCCCCCCAAAAATTCTGCTTTTTTCTTCAAAAATTCAGCTTTTTCCCTGCCCCAAAAATCTGCTTTTTTCTCCAAAAAATTCAACTTTTCCCACAAAAAAAAAAATCGCTTTTTCCCCCCACAAAAAATCAGCAGTGGCCGAGAACCAGCCCTTCCTCATCGAGGCCATGACCTACAGGTGGGTGGCCCCAGATTTACCCAAAATCTGAGTTTTTAACCCCAAAAATTCCCTTTTTTCCCCCTCCAAAAATTCCAATTTTTTCACAAAAAAATCCCATTTTTTTCATTAAAAAATTCAATTTTTTTCCCTGAAATATTCTGCTTTTTAAAAAAAAAAATCCGCATTTTTCCCCAAAAAATCCAAATTTTTCCCAAAATAATCTGGTTTTTTCCTCCAAAAAATTCACTTCTTTCCTCCTAAAACTTGACTGTTTCCCCCCTAAAAATCCACTTAAAAAAAAAAAATTTCCTTTTTTTCTCCCCAAAAATTCACTTCTTTCCCGAAAAAAAAACCATTTTTCCCCCCCAAAAATATTCCACTTTTTTTTTCCCCCAAAAAATTCCACTTTTTTCACAAAAAAAAATCGCTTTTTCCCCCCCAAAAAATCCGCAGTGGTCGAGAACCAGTCCTTCCTCATCGAGGCCATGACCTACAGGTGGGTGGCCCCGGATTTACCCAAAAACCTGAGGTTTTACCCCCAAAAATTCCCTTTTTTCCCCCTCCAAAAAATCCAATTTTTTCACAAAAAAATCTGATTTTTTTCACAAAAAAATCTGATTTTTTGGACAAAAAATCCGATTTTTTCTCAAAAAAAAATCAGATTTTTCCCCCAAAAATTCTGCTTTTTTCTCCAAAAATTCAGCTTTTTCCCCGCCCCAAAAATCTACTTTTTTCCCAAAAAAATTCAGCATTTCCCACAAAAAAAAAATCGCTTTTTCCCCCCACAAAAAGTCACCACTGGCTGAGAACCAGCCCTTCCTCATCGAGGCCATGACCTACAGGTGGGTGGCCCCGGATTTACCCAAAAACCTGAGTTTTTACCCCCAAAAATTCCCTTTTTTCCCCCTCCAAAAAATCCAATTTTTTCACCAAAAAATCTGATTTTTTTCGCAAAAAAATCTGATTTTTTGGACAAAAAATCTGATTTTTTTCTCAAAAAGAAATCAGATTTTTCCCCCAAAAATTCTGCTTTTTTCTCCAAAAATTCAACTYTTTCCCCGCCCCAAAAATCTACCTTTTTCCCCAAAAAATTCAGCTTTTCCCACCAAAAAAAATCGCTTTTTCCCCCCACAAAAAATCAGCGGTGGCCGAGAACCAGCCCTTCCTCATCGAGGCCATGACCTACAGGTGGGTGSCCCCAGATTTACCCAAAAAACTGAGTTTTTACCCCCAAAAATTCCCTTTTTTCCCCCTCCAAAAATTCCAATTTTTCCCCCAAAAAATCTGATTTTTTTCGCAAAAAAATCTGATTTTTTTCACAAAAAATCCGATTTTTTTCTCAAAAAAAAATCCGATTTTTCCCCCAAAAATTCTGCTTTTTTTTCCAAAAATTCAACTTTTTCCCTGCTCCAAAAATTCTGCTTTTTCCTCCAAAAATTCAGCTTTTCCCACCAAAAAAAATCGCTTTTTCCCCCCACAAAAAATCAGCGGTGGCTGAGAACCAGCCCTTCCTCATCGAGGCCATGACCTGCAGGTGGGTGGCCCCAGAATTACCCAAAAACCTGAGGTTTTACCCCCAAAAAATGTTGCTTTTTTTTCCCCAAAAAAATCAGGTTTTTTTCCCCAAAAATCTGATTTTTTTCTCAAAAAATTTCAATTTTTTTCCCCCAAAATATTCTGCTTTTTAAAAAAAAAAATCCACATATTTCCCAAAAAAATCCAAAATTTTCCCAAAAAAATCCGATGTTTTCCTCCAAAAAATTCACTTTTTTCCCGAAAAAACCTATTTCCCCCCCCCAAAAATTATTTTTTTTTCCAAAAATATTTCACTTTTTTCCCCCAAAAAATCTGGGGTTTTTTTGCAAAAAAATACGCCTCTCTCCCCCCCCCCAAAATCTGCTTTTTTTCCCCAAAAAACCTGCTTTTTTTCCAAAAAAATCGCCTTTTTTCTCCAAAAAATTCACTTCCCCCCCCACCACCAAATCTCCATTTTTGTCCCCAAAATATTCTGCTTTTTTCCCCAAAAAAATTCTGATTTTTTCCTCCAAAAATACTCAGCTTTTTTCCCAAAAAAATCCACTTAAAAAAAAAATTTGCTTTTTTCCCCCAGAAAAATTCAGGTTTTTTTCCCCATGGATTTTCCATGGATTTTTCCCCCATTTCCCACGGATTTTTTTCCAGGTTTTCCCAGGGATTTTTCCCAATTTTCCATGGATTTTTTCCCCCATTTTCCACGGATTTTTTTCCAGGTTTTCCCACGGATTTTTCCCATTTTTTTCCCCATTTCCCACGGATTTTTTTCCAGGTTTTCCCATGGATTTTTCCCAATTTTCCATGGATTTTTTCCCCCATTTTTCATGGATTTTTTTCCAGGTTTTCCCACGGATTTTCCCCATTTTTTCCCCCATTTCCCTCCGGATTTTTTCCCCGTTTTTTTCCCCATTTCCACACGGATTTTCCCCATTTTTTTCCCCAAATCCCCAGAATTTTTTTCCCCAAAATCTCCATTTTTTCCCCCAGGATTGGGCACCACAGCACGAGCGACGACAGCTCCGCGTCCCGCTCGGATTTTCCCCATTTCCCCACGGATTTTTCCATTTTTTTCCCCATTTCCCCACGGATTTTTCCATTTTTTTCCCCATTTCCCCACGGATTTTCCCCATTTTTTTCCCCATTTCCCACGGATTTTTTTCCTGTTTTTCCCATGGATTTTTCCCAATTTCCCATGGATTTTTTCCCCCATTTCCCACAGATTTTTTCCGGGTTTTCCCATGGATTTTCCCCCATTTCCCCCTGTATTTCCCATCGATTTTTCTCCATGTTTTTTCCCATTCCACGGGGTTTTCCCCACGGATTTTTCCTGGGGGTTTTCCCCATTTCCCCACGGATTTTTTTCCCGTTTTTCCCATGGATTTTTCCCATTTTTCCCATGGATTTTCCCCCATTTCCCACGGATTTTTTCCCCCATTTCCCATGGATTTCCCCCCTGTATTTCCCATCGATTTTTCTCCGTGGTTTTTCCCATTCCCCGGGGTTTTCCCCACGGATTTTTCCCATTTTTTTTCCCATTTCCCCACGGATTTTTTCCCGTTTTTTTTGCCCAAAATCTCCGTTTTTCCCCCAGGATCGGGCACCACAGCACGAGCGACGACAGCTCCGCGTCCCGCTCGGTGTTTCATTGTTTTCTGGGTTTTCCCACGGATTTTTCCCAATTTTCCATGGATTTTTTCCCCCATTTCCCACGGATTTTTTTCTGGGTTTTCCCATGGATTTTTTCCAATATTCCATAGATTTTTTCCCCCATTTTTCACAGATTTTTTTCCAGGTTTTCCCACGGATTTTTCCCATTTTTTTCCCCATTTCCCCACGGATTTTTCCCGGCTTTTTTTCCCCATTTCCCACAGATTTTTTCCCCGTTTTTTTTGCCCAAAATCTCCGTTTTTCCCCCAGGATCGGGCACCACAGCATGAGCAATGACAGCTCCGCGTCCCGCTCGGATTTTCCCCATTTTTCACGGATTTTTTTCCAGGTTTTCCCATGGATTTTTCCCATTTTTTTCCCCATTTCCCCACGGATTTTTTCCCCAAATCCCCAGAATTTTTTTCCCAAAATCTCCGTTTTTTCCCTCAGGATCGGGCACCACAGCACGAGCGACGACAGCTCCGCGTACCGCTCGGAGTTTCATTTTTTTCCGGGTTTTTCCATGGATTTTTCCCCCATTTTTCACAGATTTTTTTCCAGGTTTTCCCACGGATTTTTCCCATTTTTTTCCCCATTTCCCCACGGATGTTTTCCGGGTTTTCCCATGAATTTTCCCCCATTTCCCCCTGTATTTCCCATCGATTTTTCTCCGTGGTTTTTCCCATTCCCCGGGGTTTTCCCCATGGATTTTTCCCATTTTTTTCCCCATTTCCCCACGGATTTTTTCCCCGTTTTTTCCCCAAATCCCCGGATTTTTTTCCCCAAAATCTCCGTTTTTCCCCCAGCATCGGGCACCACAGCACGAGTGACGACAGCTCGGCGTACTGCTCGGTGTTTCATTTTTCCGGGTTTTTCCATGGATTTTTCCCCCATTTTTCACGGATTTTTTTCCAGGTTTCCCCACGGATTTTCCCCGTTTTTTTCCCCATTTCCCCACGGATTTTCCCCGTTTTTTTCCCCATTTCCACACGGATTTTCCCCATTTTTTTCCCCAAATCCCAAGAATTTTTTTCCCAAAATCCCGGTTTTTTCCCCCAGGATCGGGCACCACAGCACGAGCGATGACAGCTCCGCGTCCCGCTCGGATTTTCCCCATTTCCCCACGGATTTTCCCCTTTTTTTTCCCCATTTCCCCACGGATTTTTTCCCCGTTTTTTTTCCCAAAATCCCGTTTTTTTCCCCCAGGATCGGGCACCACAGCACGAGCGATGACAGCTCGGTGTCCCGCTTGGATTTTCCCCATTTCCCACGGATTTTTCCCATTTTTTTCCCCATTTCCCACGGATTTTTTCCCGTTTTTCCCATGGATTTTTCCCAATTTCCCATGGATTTTTTTCCCGGTTTTCCCATGGATTTTTCCCAATATTCCATAGATTTTTTCCCCCATTTTTCACGGATTTTTTTCCAGGTTTTCCCATGGATTTTTCCCATTTTTTTCCCATTTCCCCACGGATTTTTTCCCGTTTTTTTTTCCCAAAATCTCCGTTTTTTCCCCCAGGATTGGGCACCACAGCACGAGCGACGACAGCTCCGCGTCCCGCTCGGATTTTCCCCATTTCCCACGGATTTTCCCCATTTTTTTCCCCATTTCCCATGGATTTTCCCCATTTTTTTCCCCATTTCCCCACGGATTTTTCCCATTTTTTTTCCCATTTCCCCACGGATTTTTTCCCCGTTTTTTTTCCCAAAATCCCGTTTTTTTCCCCCAGGATCGGGCACCACAGCACGAGCGACGACAGCTCCGCGTCTCGCTCGGATTTTCCCCATTTCCCACGGATTTTCCCCATTTTTTTCCTCATTTCCCCACGGATTTTTTCCCCGTTTTTTTGCCCAAAATCCCGTTTTTTCCCCCAGGATCGGGCACCACAGCACGAGTGATGACAGCTCGGCGTACCGCTCGGTGGACGAGGTGAATTACTGGGACAAGCAGGATCACCCCATCTCCCGCCTGCGGCACTACCTGGGGCACCGCGGCTGGTGGGACGAGCAGCAGGAGAAGGAGTGGAGGAAGAGCTCCAGAAAAATGGTCACCGCAAATTCTGATTTTTTTCCCCAAAAATCCCAATTTTTTCACCTCAAACCCCTTTTTTTCCCAAAATCCCAATTTTCCCCATTTTTTCCCAAATCTGATTTTTCTGACCATTTTTCTGGAGCTTCCTCCATCCTCCTCCTGCCGCTCGTCCCACCAGCCGCGTGCCCCAGTACTGACCCAAACCCCCAAAATCCCGAATATTTCCCATCCAAAAATCCCCAAAATCTCGAATATTTCCACTCCAAAAATACCCAAAATTCTGAATATTTCCCACTCCAAAAACCCCAAAAATCCCAATTTTTTCCCTCCAAAATTCCGATTATTTCCCAAAAAATTCTGATTTTTTCCCAAAAAATTCTGATTTTTTTCCCAAAAAATTCTGGTTTTGTAGGAACTCTGCACATCGCTTCGATGTGAAGAGTATCCCGAGACCCCATTGGGAGCCGAGACCCCTCGGGGGCTCAGAGACCCTGGCATGATGCCCGGAACACTTGATGGTTGACTTTGATCCTGCAAGTGAATTGCCAGTTTGATATGAGGACTGGAAACAGCGCACGGGTTCAAAGGGTGTTTTTATAAGGTGTGCACAGGGTGAAAATGTAGATTTTAGGATTTTAGTATTAAGGTAATGGAGACAAGATGGAGGGAAACAGGGCGTTCTCGTCCTTCTTCTTTCTTCTTCTTGTTCTCCATCTTCTGATGTGATGTTGGCACCTGGGATTGGTCTGGGATAGAAGTGCACTGTCTAACATGGGTGATAGACATTTGGAAAATAAAGGTAAATATGTTATACGTAATTTGTAGTACAAAGGCGACGCAGCCTCGTGGAGGCGGGAGAGCATTGTAGCTGCCGTGCTAGACAGACCTCTGTCTGGCAGGGAGAAAAATTTTTTAGATAAGATAAATAAACAACCTTGAGACCGAGAAATGAAGAGCCCTGACTCCTTCTTCAAGCGCCGGGCTGGGAAAAGAGACTTTCGAACTTCTCTCGGTCACTCTGACTGCTAAGAGATCCCGACAACTGGCGTCCCTGGGTGGCACCAAGGGCACCCAGGTGGGCTCTTGGAAGCACCGCCACCAGCCATCAGCTGTGAACCCAGCCCGGGGGAACATCTCGACCTCTGCAAGAGATTTGTTTCAAGCTCAACCCGGAGGAGGAGACCAGAAAGCGTGCCTGGAAAATCCTCACCTGCGAGCTGCTGGCAGTGACCAGGGCAAACTCCGGACTGACCTTGCAGATGATTCAGCTTTTGGTAAGAAAGGTCAAAATTGAGAACATGGGGGGACATGCTCCCAGGAGCAACCCAGCATCTTGTCAGCCCTACAAGGCATGACAGCCACACACCCTGAAAAATCTCTGAAAAAAGATAAAATGGCCTTGAAGCTTTATCTCCAGCAAGGTAATGTTGGAGGCAATTTCGTGGAATTCCACGGGGTCGCCAGCTATCAGCAGGCAGCAAGGATTCTCTAAGGATGAGGGAAGGAAGTCATCCTGCATCAGCAGGTGGTGTTGCCCTTACCGACCAGGGAGGGGCAAAAGTAATCCTACCAAACAGGTGTGGGCAGGAAATTGGCATCATCTCCAGAGTTCCAGGGTCCCATGGGTCCCAGAACGCCCAGAAATCCCAGAACTTTCAGGGGAGGAGGGGAGAGGGGTCGGGGGACCCGGGGGAGAGCTGCTTTAGCGACTGGCCAACCTTGCCGCGTGCGCTGGCCGGCCAGCAGCCCGCGGGAGCCGCAGAGGCGGCGTAGGGGTTGCGGAGGCCGGCGGGGGGGCCACGGCGGAGCGGGGGAGTCGCAGACACAGAGCAGTGGAGGCGATAGCACGCATGGCAGTGCATGCGATCGCAACAGCGGGCGATCAGCAGCCGTCCAGGCATGGCCGGGCTGGCGGGCAGCGCCGGCGGGCGGAGCGGAGCGCGGCACCGCGGGAAATGGGAGGCAGCGGCAGCGGCGGGTAGCCCCGGAGATGGTGGGAGGCGCGGATTTTGAAACTGTTTTGGGCGTGGCGGCGGCGGCGGCGGCGGTGCCGGTCCCTACCCGAGCCGTGCCGAGAACGCGCGCGAGAGGCAGGACAAAAGAGCGCGGGGAGGTCGGGATTGACTCACAGCGTCAGACGCGGGAGAGCAAGCCGGGGCAGCTGCAGAGCCCTGGCCACCCGTGTGTAAACGCAGAGGGAGGACCCCGCACCCGGGAGTTAAATCGCGCATGTTCTGCTAGGCTCGCAGCGAGAACGCAGGCAGCGGCGGAGGAGGGGCGGATACACCCTCGGGAGCCATGGATACAGCCTTACAGGGGGAGGAGACACAGTCAGAGAGGGAGAGACATCAGAGGCGGAGCAGGACAGAGACAGTGATGTCAGCCAGGGGGAGAGGGAGGCATGCCAGGGCTACGCACGCCCGGAGGGAGCGTGGCCGGGGGCGTGCTCGCTCTCCTGTGGCTGTGACGTCACGAGCGAGGAGGGCGGGCTCGGATTCCGAGTTCGGAAAGTACCACCCCTTCTCAGGTCCGGGTCCGTGCTTCCCCGGTTCTCGGACCCTCTGGGACAAATCTCGAGTACCCTAAGAGAGGTTCGGTATCCAATCCCAAATGCCAGCCCAGCAGCCAGCACACAGTTTCAGCTCTATCAAAATCTCAAATTGGAAATTTTTCACGGGTGCAGCACGAGTTGTATGGATACACTGAGCTCCTCAACAGTCCGGTCCCACAGAAGTGACAGGAAACAACATTTACCAAGATGATCAGACTTCAGATGCAAAAGATTAGAGTAAAAAGCTGTCCAATCAATGTAAAGGTGAAAAGCATCAGGCTTTTGTACCAAGATACAGAAAAAAGGGGAAAGCAGTGCAAATCAATGTTATCCCAAATATGATGTAGATGAAATCTTCTATTGTGAAAAAGGCCTCTCAGGAGGAAACTACCATATAAAATAGAAGTATTAGTAATGATTCAATTACCGTGAAATGTCTCTGAAGACAGAGCATTTTGAAGAAATATCAATCAGATCTATCTGCGGAACATCAGCTGATTCTCAGTGGTTTAGAGTTTTGTTGTATTGAGTTTGTAACCTTTTGTTATTTTTGGTTTTATAGGTGATACTGATAAATAAGGATTTGTTATTAATGCTACATTAATACTTTAAAAAGGTTGTCATAACAGCTTCAACACCTTCCTGTTGATAAGTTGATTATATATGAGAATTCTCAGAATTTATGATAAGAATTATTGTTAAGGTGTTTGTTGTAATATTTACAGCCAGCTTTTATGTGTTTCACTATCTCTTTGTGTGATCATCTACAAGATCATCTACGTGTCTTCAGAATCTTGTCTTTTGTTTCTTGAACTACTCATATTTTTTTTTCTTTAAATCCAGATTGCCAGTTTCGTGATTTTCTTCATCATTATAGAGTACTTCAGCCGAGAATTTCATGAGGTTTGCTGTGTTTGAAGAATTTCTATCCTGACAGAAGTTCAGAGTTTCAATTATTAAACGGTTTGATTGATCTTTAATCCTAAGGTTTTCTATTTATAATTGCTGTTTTTAAGAGTCTTGTTTTAAAATGTATTAAGTGATGTCCATCAATTAGAGTTCGAACTCTGGCCAAGTTCTAGCTCTACTTGAATGGAATGATTGATGATCAGCCCAGATGTTTTCTGCATCAAAAAGTATTCAAGTCCTTTTGGCTTGACAATTTGACCATATATGATAGCTGAGCCTGAGTTCCAAAAGGGAGTTTGGAGAAACATGAATCCGGACATGAGTTCTCCAGTTCTCTGTTGTTTTAGGGTCATCAGCTGTCGCAGACTCTGGGATGACAGTTCATGTTTGTAGTGATTGATAATTGTATGATTTCAGATGTGTTATTAGTTTTTGTGTATTATCTGATTGATTTCTAATTGCTGTTTATCTTACATTTCCCTATGCAATACTGCATAGAGTCTGAAACAGAACAGATCAATGTTTTATTTTCACATCAGGACCCATTCTTCACCTCTCTAAGATTTTGAGATATCCTCCAGTCCCTGCAGGGACCTGGATTTGTTTGTGTTTTAGCAGGTGCAAAATCCAAGTAGATCTCAGTAAACAAGTGTGAAAACTCAATCAAGTGCATGAGAATGCCTGAAAGAAGCACAGGCAAGAAAATGCTGACCATTCCACAAGCAGAAAAAAAAAAAAAAAAAAAAAAAAAAAAAAAAAAAAAAAAAAAAAAAAAAAAAAAAAAGACGCACAGTTGTGGACTGCACAGAGATTCCAAACCTTGTGCTTCGCCCACAGAAAAATTGTGGACTTTGGGTTGCTTCATGGATGAAAAGCCACGTTAGTGATACCTACTAGTGTCACTGGAACTTTCGCTCAAGAGACAAGGACTTTTTAATAATTGGTAAGGATGAAAGCAGCATCCTTGGACTTGTCATTTATCCTTTGATCGTTTCAGCAAATCAGAATGAAGAGCTGACAATTTAGCCAAAGCTCTTTGACCACCAACTGACTGTTCCAGAGAACCACCCGGTAGCCAAAAGCTATCGCTTTGCCACCACATGCAGCGGAACAAGTCATGCCAGTGTTTGATCAGCAGGACTTTTCCTCTGGAGACCATGTCCATGGAATTCTCCAATGTTTCGTCATTTGAAGAAAACTTCAGGCTCATGGAGACTGCTGCAACAACTCGGAGGATCGATGGAGTCATTGAGGACATAGGAACGGGTTCAACAGGACTTCCTTGCTCTCAATGATTGACACTTGTGATCATCTGATCTCAAAAACTGTTTCTTCAGCATCCCGCTCCAACCAAATGATGCTCTTCACTTGCATTCTACGTCCCAAGCATCAACAGGGAGGAGCCTCTGCAAAGACAAGGATAAGTGAGAACCTCTGGACGGGATCACAATGTCACTGATGTTCAGAGAAAACACACAGTTCAGTATCACTTGGATAACTCAGAAACGGGGAAATGGGAATCAAACATAAAGACAGTTAAAGGCTCTCCACAAATAGTGGAATTGCAGTGGTTGTCAAAGTGTTTCAGTTGTTCAAACAGCCTCTCAATCTGATCACAGATTCCACGTATGTCGCGGGAGTGGTCAAACGATTGGAGGTTCGCTTTTGAAGGAAACCAGCAATGAGGTGTTGTATTCATACTTAGTGAGCATGAAAGCTTTGCTAGAAAGCAGAGAAAACAGATATTTCATCACTCACGTCAGAGCGCATACGTCGCTTCCAGGTTTTCTAGCAGAGGAAATGCTCAGGCAGACAGGTTGACAATGCCAATTTCACAAACTCTTCCAGACATTTCTTGAGCAGCAAGAATAAATATCCATCATTTGAAAGACTCAAAAATGTTCACGTTTTCAGTAGATACACTCTCGGGAGCAGTCTTTGCGTCAGCACATACAGGGGAAACAGCAAGAACACGCTTGTCGACATTTCTTGCAAGCGTTCGCATCATTAGGTGTACCCAAGAATAAAAACAGATAACGATCTAACGTATACAGGGCAGGCGTGCTTGACAAATTTCTGAAAAAGTGGGTGTCAAACATACATTCGGTATTCCATACACTCCCACGGTCAAGCAAATCATTGAAGGACACATCACACCTGAAATCCCTTTTGGACAAACAAAAAAAGGGGGGAGCCAGAAGACGACCGCCTACATGAAATTGAACAAAGCGTTGTATGTGTTGAATTTTTTAAATAGTTCATCCTCAGACCCAAATCCTCCAATTCTGAACATTTTTCAAATAGCGCTCAGGCAAAACTTAAGGAAAAATCCCTTCGTTTTGGTCAGAAACCCAGAGTCAGCAGGATAGAAGGCCCTTTCAAAACTCAATCACGTGGGGCAAGGCGGTTTGCTTGGTCTCCACAGGTCAGAGTCTGAAAGTGGGTTTCAGCTCGACACGTCAACCATATCGAGCGAAAGAACGAGAGAGCGCTGATCCCTGGAAATCAGAGAGACAGGAACACCAAAACAGAAGACGAAAGCCGATCCCAGAATCCCAGCAAAGAAACAACAAAAAAAAAAAAAAAAAAAAAAAAAAAAACTTTTAAGCGCTGGGGTGTTCTCTTGGAACTTGAGTGTGGCAAAAAATGGTGGTGGTTTTTCCAACAAGGTTGGGATTGTAAGCTTCATAATGTTCATTATGTTTTGGTTTTCAATCTAAAGGCTTTTAGACTCGCAGAAAGATGACCATTGCTTCAGCCAAGATAGAATTTTGGGAAACTTTAGCCCAGCAGAAATTTAAGTAGCATAATTGCCTGATGCACTCCGAGCCAAGGAAACCATTCTCAGCATGCCAATGGTTGGACTGCGGCAGTGGACTCATGGCATGGAATTATGCATGCAAGTTTTGATTTCGGATTGTGGCAAAAAACAATAAGACCACTGACGTCACAACCAAAGTCATGAAATTTTATAGAAATTGCATCGGTTTGGTGCAATCCCCACACCGATGCGATGACAAAGGTTCGCTCACAAGCTCCATGAAATATTGGCCACACGGACTTTCCTATTGTGGGACAGGATGTTGGCACGGTTATCCCTGCAAATGCAAAAGGGTCCATGCAGCATTGGACAAATAACAATTTTTATCACCAGCATATCGAACCCAGTGAAAAAATATGAATACATAGAGTGAAAAAAAAAAAAAAGAATTTGAAACATTACAGCCCAGATTGCATGACGAAGTGTACAACTTGCGGACAAAGCAAGGAGAATTGCTATGATCTATTTCTCACCCCAGACAGCATCAGGGGTGGCCTGACTCAATGGAACGACTGGGTTGGTTGGTTGAGCAAAAAACTCTCGCTCACTCTCTCCTGGCACTGAGTGATCTGCTGAACAGATGTTGGCAGTGTGGAGACCAGGCAAGTTCCTCAAAAATCGAGCAGCATCGAATTATCTGCTGCTGGTAGCATGGACATGGGTGCAATGAATTTGAAAGAATGTGTTGCAGTGAATCTGTCTGATCATTCAAGATCGATTCATTGAAAACATTCAAAAGATTAGAAAATAGTATAAGAAGCTTGGCGAAATCACTGGGAACTATGAATCGATGATTTAGTGGTAATTTTGAACTCTTCTCTCCTTTTGGAGAAGAATCTTAAAGATAGGATTTAATGTTAATGATATTGTGTTGTTCTTCTGTTCATCATACTCATGTCATTTTTTGTGTACGGCGGGCCCATGCAATCGAGTTGTGAAGGAAGTGGTTTTTGGTGGCAAACAGAAAGGGTGGAGATGTAGGAACTTGCACATCGCTTCGGATGTGAAGAGTATCCGAGACCATTGGGAGCCTGAACCCCTTCGTGGGGGCTCTAGAGACCCTTGGCTAAAATGGATGCCCGGAACAC
>NDFG01000096.1:62816-77503 GCA_002167245.1 Sporophila hypoxantha
CCAAAATCCCAATTTTCCCCATTTTTTCCCAAATTCTGATTTTTCTGACCATTTTTCTGGAGCTTCTTCTCACTCCTCCTCCTGCCGCTCGTCCCACCAGCCGCGTTGCCCCAGTACTGACCCAAACCCCCAAAATCCCGAATATTCCCATCCAAAAATCCCCAAAATCTCGAAATATTCCACTCCAAAAATACCCAAAATTCTGAATATTTCCCACTCCAAAAACCCCAAAAATCCCAATTTTTCCCTCCAAAAATTCGATTATTTCCCCAAAAAATTTCTGATTTTTCCCCAAAAAATCTGATTTTTTCCCAAAAAATTCGTTTTAGGAACTCTGCACATCGCTTCGGATGTGAAGAGTATCCCGAGACCCCATTGGGAGCCGAGACCCCTCGGGGGCTCAGAGACCCTGCATGATGCCCGGAACACTTGATGGTTGACTTTGATCCTGCAAGTGAATTGCCAGTTTGATATGAGGACTGGAAGAGCGCACGGGTTCAAAGGGTGTTTTATAAGGTGTGCACAGGGTAAAATGTAGATTTTAGGATTTTAGTATTAAGGTAATGGAGACAAGATGGAGGGAAACAGGGCTGTTCTCGTCCTTCTTCTTTCTTCTTCTTGTTCTCCATCTTCTGATGTGATGTTGGCACTGGGGATTGGTCTGGGATAGAAGTGCACTGTCTAACATGGGTGATAGACATTTGGAAAATAAAGGTAATATGTTATACGTAATTTGTAGTACAAAGGCGACGCAGCCCTCGTGGAGGCGGGGAGCATTGTAGCTGCCGTGCTAGACAGACCTCTGTCTGGCAGGGAGAAAAATTTTTTTAGAAAGATAAATAAACACTGAGACCGAGAAATGAAGAGCCCTGACTCCTTCTTCAAGCGCGGGCTGGGAAAAGAGACTTTCGAACTTCTCTCGGGTCACTCTGACTGCTAAGAGATCCCGACAACTGGCGTCCCTGGGTGGGCACCAAGGGCACCCAGGTGGGCTCTTGGCAAGCAGCCACGCCACCAGCCATCAGCTGTGAACCCAGCCCGGGGGAACATCTCGACCTCTGCAAAAGATTTGTTTCAAGCTCAACCCGAGGAGGAGACCAGAAGCGTGCCTGGAAAATCCTCACCTGCGAGCTGCTGGACAGTGACCAGGGCAAAACTCCGGACTGACCTTGCAGATGATTCAGCTTTTGGTAAGAAAGGTCAAAATTGAGAACATGGGGGGACATGCTCCCAGGAGCAACCCAGCATCTTGTCAGCCCTACAGGCATGACAGCCCACACCCTGAAAAATCTCTGAAAAAAGATAAAATGGCCTTGAAGCTTTTATCTCCAGCAAGGTAATGTTGGAGGCAATTTCGTGGAATTCCACTGGGTCTGCCAGCTATCAGCAGGCAGCAAGGATTCTCTCAAGGATGAGGGAAGGAAGTCATCCTGCCATCAGCAGGTGGTTGTTGCCCTTACCGACCAGGGAGGGGCAAAAGTAATCCCTACCAAAACAGGTGTGGGAGGAATTGGCATCATCTCCAGAGTTCCAGGGTCCCATGGGTCCCAGAACGCCCAGAAATCCCAGAACTTTCAGGGGGAGGAGGCGGAGGGGGTCGGGGGACCCGGGGAGAGCTGCTTCTCAGCGACTGGCCAACCTGTGCCGCGTGCGCTGGCCGGCCAGCAGCCCGCGCGGAGCCGCCAGAGCGGCGTTAGGGGTTGCGGAGGCCGGCGGGGGGGCCACGGCGGAGCGGGGGAGTCGCAGACACAGAGCAGTGGAGGCGATAGCACGCATGGCAGTGAGCATGCGATCGCAACAGCGGGCGATCAGCAGCCGTCCAGGCATGGCCGGGGCTTGCGGGCAGCGCGGGCGGGCGGAGCGGAGCGCGGCACCGCGGGAAATGGGAGGCAGCGGCAGCGGCGGGGTAGCCCCGGAGATGGTGGGAGGCGCGGATTTTGAAACTGTTTTGGGCGTGGCGGCGGCGGCGCGGCGGTGCCGGTCCCTCACCGAGCCGTGCCGAGAACGCGCGCGAGAGGCAGGACAAAAAGCGCGGGAGGTCGGGATTGACTCACAGCGTCAGACGCGGGAGAGCAAGCCGGGGCAGCTGCAGAGCCCTGGCCACCCGTGTGTAAACGCAGAGGAGGACCCCGCACCCGGAGTTAAATCGCGCATGTCTGCTAGGCTCGCAGCGAGAACGCAGGCAGCGGCGGAGGAGGGGCGGATACACCCTCGGGAGCCATGGATACAGCCTTACAGGGGGAGGAGACACAGTCAGAGAGGAGGAGACATCAGAGGCGGAGCAGGACAGAGACAGTGATGTCAGCCAGGGGGAGAGGGAGGCATGCCCAGGGCTACGCACGCCCGGAGGGAGCGTGGCCGGGGGCGTGCTGCTCTCCTGTGGTGTGACGTCACGAGCGAGGAGGGCGGGCTCGGATTCCGAGTTCGGAAAGTACCACCCCTTCTCAGGTCCGGGTCCGTGCTTCCCCGGTCTCGGACCCTTCTTGGGACAAATCTCGATACCCTAAAGAGAGGTTCGGTATCCAATCCCAAATGCCAGCCCAGCAGCCAGCACACAGTTTCAGCCTCTATCAAAATCTCAAATTGGAAATTTTTCACGGGTGCAGTCACAGTTGTATTGAGGTACACTGAGCTCCTCACAGTCCGGTCCCAAGAAGTGACGGAAACAACATATTACCAGATGATCAGAACTGCAGATGCAAAAGAGTAGAGTAAAAAGCTGTCCAATCAATGTAAAGTGAGAAAGCATCAGGCTTTTGCACCAAGATACAGAAAAAAGGGGAAAGCAGTGCAAATCATGTGTTATCCCAATATGATGTAGATGAAATCTTCATATGTGAAAAAGCGCTCTCAGGAGGAAACTACCATATAAAATAGAAGTATTAGTATGATTCAATTACCTGAAATGTCTCTGAAGACAGAGCATTTGAGAAATATCAATCAGATTATCTGCGGAATCATCAGCTGATTCCTCTAGTGGTTAGAGTTTTGTGTATTTAGTTTGTAACCTTTGTTATTTTTGGTTTTATAGGTGATTACTGATAAATAAGGATTGTTATTAATGCTACATTAATACTTTAAAAAGGTTGTCATAACAGCTTCAACACCTTCCTGTTGATAAGTTGATTATATAATGAGAATTCTCAGAATTTATGATAAGAATTATTGTTAAGGTGTTTGTGTTGTAATATTTACAGCCAGCTTTTATGTGTTTCACTATCTTCTTGTGTGATCATCTACAAGATCATCACGTGCTCTTCAGAATCTTGTCTTTTGTTTCTTGACTACTCATATTTTGATTTTTCTTTTAAATCCAAGATTGCCAGTTTCGTGATTTCTTCATCATTATAGAGTACTTCAGCCGAGAATTTCATGAGGTGCTGTGTTTGAAGAATTTCTATCGCTGACAGAAGTTTCAAGGATTCAATTATTAAAATCGGTTTGTGATCTTTAATCCTAAGGTTTCCTATTTATAATTGCTGTATTTAAGAGTCTTGTTTTAAAATGTATTGAAGTGATGTCCATCAATTAGGAGTTCGAACTCTGGCCAAGTTCTAGCTCTACTTGAATGGAATGATTGATGATCAGCCAGATGTTTTCTGCATCAAAAAGTATTCAAGTCCTTTTGGCTTGACAATTTGACCATATATGATACTGAGCCTGATTCCAAAAGGGAGTTTGGAGAACATGAATCCGGACATGAGTTCTCCAGTCTCTGTTGTTTTAGGGTCATCAGCTGTCGCAGACTCTGGGATGACAGTTCATGGTGTAGTGATTGATAATTGTATGATTTCAGATGTGTTATTAGTTTGTGTATTATCTGATTGATTTCTAATTGCTGTGTTATCTTACATTTCCCTATGCAATACTGCATAGAGTCTGAAACAGAACAGATCAATGTTTTATTTTCACATCAGGACCCATTCTTCACCTCTTAAGATTTTGAGAAATCCTCCAGTCCCTGCAGGGACCTGGATTTGTTTGTGTTTTAGCAGGTGCAAAATCCAAGTAGATCTCAGTAAACAAGTGTGAAACTCAATCAAGTGCATGAGAATGCTGACAAGAAGCACAGGGCCAGAAAATGCTGACCATTCCACAAGCAGAAAAAAAAAAAAAAAAAAAAAAAAAAAAAAAAAAAAAAAAAAAAAAAAAAAAAAAAAAGACGCACAGTTGTGGACTGCACAGAGATTCCAAACCTTGTGCTTCGCCCACAGAAAAATTGTGGACTTTGGGTTGCTTCATGTGATGAAAAGCCACGTTAGTGATACCTACTAGTGTCACTGGAACTTTCGCTCAAGAGACAAGGACTTTTTAAATAATTGGTAAGGATGAAACAGCATCCTTGGACTTGTCATTTATCCTTTGATCGTTTCAGCAAATCAGAATGAAGAGCTGACAATTTAGCCAAAGCTCTTGTGACCACCAACTGACTGTTCCAGAGAACCACCCCGGTAGCCAAAAGCTATCGCTTTGCCACCACATGCAGCGGAACAAGTCATGCCAGTGTTGATCAGCAGGACTTTTCCTCTGGAGACCATGTCCATGGAATTCTCCAATGTTTCGTCATTTGAAGAAAACTTCAGGCTCATGGAGACTGCTGCACAACCTCGGAGGATCGATGGAGTCATTGAGGACATTAGGAACGGGTTCAACAGGACTTCCTTGCTCTCAATGATTGGCACTTGTGATCATTGATCTCAAAAACTGTTTCTTCAGCATCCCGCTCCAACCAAATGATGCTCTTCACTTGCATTCTACGTCCCAAGCATCAACAGGGAGGAGCCTCTGCAAAGACAAGGATAAGTGAGAACCTCTGGACGGGATCACAATGTCACTGATGTTCAGAGAAAACACACAGTTCAGTATCACTTGGATGAACTCAGAAACGGGGAAATGGGAATCAAACATAAAGACAGTTAAAGGCTCTCCACAAATAGTGGAATTGCAGTGGTTGTCAAAGTGTTTCAGTTGTTCAAACAGCCTCTCAATCTGATCACAGATTCCACGTATGTCGCGGGAGTGGTCAAACGATTGGAGGTTCGCTTTTGAAGGAAACCAGCAATGAGGTGTTGTATTCATACTTAGTGAGCATGAAAGCTTTGCTAGAAAGCAGAGAAAACAGATATTTCATCACTCACGTCAGAGCAGCATACGTCGCTTCCAGGTTTTCTAGCAGAGGAAATGCTCAGGCAGACAGGTGACAATGCCAATTTCACAAACTCTTCCAGACATTTCTTGAGCAGCAAGAATAAATATCCATCATTTGAAAGACTCAAAAATGTTCACGTTTTCAGTAGAATACACTCTCGGGAGCAGTCTTTGCGTCAGCACATACAGGGGAAACAGCAGAACACGCTTGTCGACATTTCTTGCAAGCGTTCGCATCATTAGGTGTACCCCAGAGATAAAAACAGATAACGATCTAACGGATTACAGGGCAGGGGGCAGTGCTTGACAAATTCTGAAAAAGTGGGTGTCAAACATACATTCGGTATTCCATACACTCCCACGGTCAAGCAATACATTGAAAGGACCACATCACAACTGAAATCCCTTTGTGGACAAAACAAAAAAGGGGGGGCCAGAAAACGACGCCTACATGAAATTGAACAAAGCGTTGTATGTGTTGAATTTTTTAAATAGTTCATCCTCAGACCCAAATCCTCCAATTCTGAACATTTTTCAAATAGCGCTCAGGCAAAACTTAAGGAAAAATCCCTTCGTTTTGGTCAGAAACCCAGGGAAGCACAGGATAGAAGGCCCTTTCAAAGATCATACTAATCACGTGTGGGCAAGGGGTTTGCTTGTGTCTCCACAGGTCAGAGTCTGAAGATGGGTTTCAGCTCGACACGTCAACCATATCGAGCGAAAGAACGAGAGAGCGCTGATCCCCATAAACAGAGAGACAGGAACACCAAAACAGAAGACGCAGAAGCGGATCCCAGAATCCCAGCAAAGAAAACACAAAAAAAAAAAAAAAAAAAAAAAAAAAAAAAACTTTAAGCGACTGGGGTGTTTCTTGGAACTTGAGTGTGGAAAAAATGGGGGGTTTTTTCAACAAAGGTTGGGATTGTAAAGCTTCATAATGTCATTATGTTTTGGTTTTCAATCTAAAAGGCTTTTAGACTCGAGAAAGATTACCATTGCTCAGCCAAGATAGAATTTTGGGAAACTTTAGCCGCAGCAGCAAATTTAAGTAGCATATTGCCTGATGCACTCCGAGGCCAAGGAAACCATTCTCAGCATGCCAATGGTTGGACTGCGCAGTGGACTCATGGCCAATGGAGATTATGCATGCAAGTTTTGATTTCGGATTGTGGCAAAAAACAATAAGACCACTGACGTCACAACCAAGTCATGAATTTTATAGAAATGCATCCGGCTTTTGGTGCAATTCCACCCACCGAGCGATGACAATAAGGTTCGCTCACAAGCTCCATGAAAATTGGCCACAACGGACTTTCCTATTTGTGGGGACAGATTTGGCACGGTTATCCCTGCAAATGCAAGGGTCCATGCAGCATTGCGGAAAATAACAATTTTTATCACCAGCAATTCGAACCCAGTGAAAAAATATGAAAATAGAGTGAATAAAAAAAAAAAAGAATTATGAAACATTACAGCCCAGATTGCAATGACGAAGTGTACAACTTGGACAAGGCAAGGAGAATTGCTATGTCAATTTTCTCACCCCAGAAGCATTCAGGGGTGGCTCTGACTCAATGGAGACGACTTGGGTTGTTGGGTTGAGCAAAAAACTCCTCGCTCACTACTCTCCTGCGCACTGCAGTGATCTGCTGACAGATGTTCGCCCAGTACAGATCTAAGAAAAGACAGTGGCAGTTCTGGCTCAAATGATCGAGCTCAAAGCAGAGAAGTACGATCATAAACATACTGCTAAGTCTATCATTGAACAACATAAAATCCTATCTTTAAATTCTTCTCCAAAAGGAGAAGGGTTCAAAATTTCCACTAATCAATGGATCCGATCTAGGTTCCAGTAATGTTTTCGCCAAAGTTCTTTGCTAATATAGCGTATTATTTCTATATCTTTATCAGAGCATGATTTTGGCTATGTAATCGCTCGGGATTGAATGAATTCTCAGAGAACTTGTGTTCTCAGATATCATCATCGAAGGATCAAGACATCTTTGTTTACTGCTATTATCAAATTTACACCTATCAAACAGTATATTAGATGACAAACCACTGTCCCAAGATAGCTTACCAAGTACAGACCAGATAAAAGGCTTTGCCGGGTGCGAAATCACTGACCGGGCGTTAGGAGGAGATAGTTAGGACGTCCGTCGATCGGAATATTTTTAGTGGAAATTGTTGACCCTTCTCCCTTATGCGGAAGAAGGATTGTTTAAAAATAGGATTTTATGTTTCTAACTGAGTATTTGTTTGTTCTTCTGTTCATCATTTAGGCTTCATGCAGGAGTGATAATAAATTTTTATGTGTACGGCCGCGTGTCACGATAAGGAATCGATTGTGAAGGAAGGTTTGGTGCAAACAGAAGGGGGAGATGTAGGAGGAACTCTGCCCATCGCTTCGGATGTGAAGCAGTATTCCTGAGACCCCATCTGAGCCGAGACCCCTCGGGGGGCTCAGAGACCCTGCATGATGCCCGCGAAACTGTGCATGGTTGGACTTTGATCCTGCAAGTGAAATTGCCAGGTTTGATATGAGGACTGGAAGGCAGCGCACGGGTTCAAAGGGTGTTTTTCTAAGTGTGCACAGGGGTGAAAATTAGATTTGGATTTAGTATTAAGCGTAATGGAGACAAGATGGAGGCGAACAGGGCGTGTCTCGTCCTTCTTCCTTTCTTCTTCTTTGTTCCCATCTGCTGATGTGATGTTGGGCACCTGGGGATTGGTCTGGGGATAGAAGTCACTGTCTAACATGGGTGATAACATTGGAAAATAAAGGTTATATGTTATACGTAATTTGTAGTACAAAAGGCGACGCAGCCCGTGGGAGGCTGGGAGAGAGCATTGTAGCTGCCGTGCTAGACAGACCTTCTGTCTGGCAGGAGAAAAATTTTTTAGATAAGATAAAATAAACCAAGACCTTCAGACCGAGAAATGAAGAGCCCGTGACTCCTCATCTTCATGCGCCGGGCTGGGAAAAGAGACTTTCGAACTTCTTCTCGGGGTCACTCTTGACTGCCTAAGAGATCCGAACACTGGTTTTTCCCCAAAAAATTCTGATTTTTTCCCCCAAAAAGTTCTGATTTTTTTCCCAAAATTCCCTTTTTTTTTTCCCAAAAAACCCCCTTCTTTTTCCAACAAAAACCCCAAATTCTGATTTCTGACCATGTTTCTGGAATGCTGCTTCCTCACTCCTTTCTCCTGCTGGCTCGTCCCACCAGCCGCGGTGCCCCAGGTTTAGTGCCGCAGGCGGGACCCCAAATTCCCCCAAAATCCCAAATATTTCCCATCCAAAAATCCCCAAAATTCTGAGTATTTCCCACTCCAAAAACCCCCAAAAATCGCCAATTTTTTCTGCTCGAAAAATTCCGATTATTTCCCAAAACATTCTCGATTTTTTCCCCAAAAAATTCTGATTTTATTTCCGACTCCAAAAAATTCGATTTTTTTCCCAAAAAATTCCAATTTTTTCCCCAAAACCCCCTATTTTTTCCCAACCAAAACCCCCAAAATTTCTTTGATTTTTCAGGGGGGTTTGGGTTGGACAAAATCGGGAATTTGGCTCGGAAAAAAAATCAGGATTTTTGGGAAAAAAATCAGAATTTTGGGGGGTTTGGGTTGGAAAAAATCGGGGTTTGTGGTGGGAAAATCGGGAATTTGGCTGGGTAAAAAATCGGGATTTTTGGGAAAAAAAATGTGGGATTTTTGGGGAAAAAATCGGGATTTGTGGTGGGAAATACTCGGGGTTTTGGGGGGATTTGAGGTGAGAAATTCAGAATTTTGGGTGGGAAATATTCGGGATTTTGGGGGGTTTGGGGTCAGTACCTGGGGCACCGCGGCTGCTGGGACGAGCAGCAGGAGAAGGAGTGGGGGAAGAGCTCCAGAAAAATGGTCAGGATTTGGGGAAAAAATTGGGATTTTTGGGGGTTTGGGTTGGGAAAAAAATCAGGGGTTTTGGGGGAAAAAAATGGGAGTTTTTGGGAAAAAATCAGAATTTTTGGGGGAAAAAATCAGAATTTTTTGGGGAAATAATCGGAATTTTGGAGGGAAAAAATTGGGATTTTTGGGGGTTTTTAGAGTGGGAAATATTCGAGATTTTGGGGATTTTTGGAGTGGGAAATATTCAGAATTTTGGGTATTTTTGGATGGGAAATATTCTGGATTTTGGGGGGTTTGGGGTCAGTACCTGGGGCACCGCGGCTGCTGGGACGAGCAGCAGGAGAAGGAGTGGAGGAAGAGCTCCAGAAAAATGGTCCAAAAAATCAGAATTTTGGGGGGTTTTGGGTGGGAAATATTTGGGGTTTTTATTAGGAAAAAATCGGGGTTGGTGTGGGAAATATTCCGAATTTTGGGGATTTTTGGGCTGGGAAATAATCGGGATTTTGGGGGATTTTTGGATGGGAAATTTGGGCTGAAAACGGTGGAATTTGAGCGGAAAATGGGGGAATTGGGGCTGAAAAATCGGGAGTTTTTGCTGGAAACCCGGGGTTTTTTGCTGGAAAGGCTGAAATTCGGGCTGAAATTTGGGGAATTTGGGCTGAAAATTCGGAATTTTTGCAGGAAACGTGGGGATTTTTGCTGGAAAATCGGGGTTTTTTGCTGGAAACGTGGGGCTTTTTGCTGGAAAATCGGGGTTTTTTGCTGGAAACGTGGGGATTTTTGCTGAAAATGGGGGAATTCGGGCTGAAAAATCGGGAATTTTTGCTGCAAACCTGGGAATTTTTGCTGGAAAGGCTGCAATTCGGGCTGAAAACGGGAGAATTTGGGCTGAATTTCGGGGAATTTGGG
Organism: Sporophila hypoxantha; assembly: GCA_002167245.1. Lineage (NCBI taxonomy): Eukaryota > Metazoa > Chordata > Aves > Passeriformes > Thraupidae > Sporophila > Sporophila hypoxantha. Next base: position 72,759 of record NDFG01000096.1, read on the forward strand.
CTGAAAAATCGGGATTTTTGCTGGAAAATCGGGATTTTTTGCTGGAAACCCGGGATTTTTGCTGGAAACGCGGGGATTTTTGCCGGGAAGGCTGAAATTCGGGCTGAAATTCGGGGAATTTGGGCTGAAATTTGGGGAATTTGGGCTGAAAAATCGGGATTTTTGCAGGAAACGCGGGGATTTTTGCTGGGAAGGCTGCAATTCGGGCTGAAATTTGGGGATTTTTTGCTGGAAAATCGCGATTTTTCGCTGCAAACCTGGGAATTTTTGCTGGAAACGCGGGGCTTTTTGCCGGGAAGGCTGGAATTGGGGCTGAATTCGGGGAATTTGGGTTTTGCAGGTGCTGGAGGCGTTCGAGCAGGCGGAGCGGGAGCCGAAGCCGCCGCCGCACCTGCTCTTCTCCGACGTTTACCTGGAGATGCCGCCGAGGCTGCGGCGGCAGCGCCAGGAGCTGCAGCGCCACCTGGAGGCCTACGGCGAGCACTACCCGCTGCAGCAGTTCCAGAAATGACCAAAAATTTGGGGAAAAAACGGGAATTTTGTGAAAGTCCTGAAATTCCGCAAATCTGCCTAAAATCTGCCCCAAATCCGCCCCAAATCTGCCCCAAAACTCACCTGGAGGCCTACGGCGAGCACTACCCGCTGCAGCAGTTCCAGAAATGACCCAAAATTTGGGGAAAAAAACGGGAATTTTGTCAAAATACTGAAATTCCGCAAATCTGCCCCAAATCTGCCCCAAATCCGCCCCAAATCCGCCCCAAAATTCACCTGGAGGCCTACGGCGAGCACTGCCCGCTGCAGCAGTTCCAGAAATGACCCAAAATTTGGGGAAAAAAACGGGAATTTTGTCAAAATCCGGAAATTCCGCAAATCTGCCTTAAATCCGACCCAAATCCGCCCCAAATCTGCCCCAAATCCGCCCCAAAACTCACCTGGAGGCCTACGGTGAGCACTACCCGCTGCAGCAGTTCCAGAAATAATCCAAAATCCCGGGAATTTGGGAAAAAAAACCGGGAATTTTGTGAAAATCCGGAAATTCCGCCCCAAATCTGCCTTAAATCCGCCCCAAATCCGCCCCAAATCTGCCCTAAAATTCACCCGGGACTGGGAATATTTTTGGGGATGGATCCCTGGAATTTTGGGGACGGATCCCTGGAATTTTGGGGATGGATCCGTGGAATCTGAGATTTCTGGGAATGTCGGGAACGCCCAAAAATCCCCAAATCCTCGGGAAATAAAGGACGGCTTTGGCCACGCCCCCTGGCTGGAGCCACGCCCACTCCCCCGTGACCACGCCCCTTGGCTGGAGCCACGCCCATCCCCTCGTGGCCACGCCCCCAGTTCCCCTCATTAGCGTTAATTAATTAATTAATGAGCCCTCCCCCATTCCCCTCATTAGCGTTAATTAATTAATTAATGAGCCCTCCCCCCCCCAGTTCCCCTCAATTTAGCGGTAATTCATATAATAATGAGCCCTCCCCCCAGTTCCTCATTAGCCGCGTAATTAACGAGGCAATTCAACTTTTTGCATTTTTTTTTTTAGTGATTTCTACTACTTATTCCGTTTTTTGCCTTCGGGAGAAGGGGGGGGATCCAGGGGAGGGAGAGTGGCGCGGAATTCCAAAAAAATCAGGAATTCCTTAAAAATCCGGGACATTACTTAAAAAATTCCGGGAATCCACAAAAAATTCAGGAATTCCTGTAAAAATCCAGAATTCACGTAAAATATTCGGGAATATCCTCAAAAAATCCGGGTATTCCCCAAAAAATTCCGGGAATTCCTTAAAGATCCGGCGATTTCCCCAAGACATTCCGCGGGAATCACTTAAAAATCCTCGGGCATCCCAATCCGGGAATGTAAAAATTCGGGAATCTGTACCAAAATTCGGGGAATTTCCCAAGAAAAATTCGGCACAAGAGATTTCGGGTTAACCCAATAATTCAGGAATTCCTTAAGAAAAATTCGGGAATCACCAAAAAACCAGGATTCCCCAAAAATCTCAGGAATTCCCCAAAATTCATGGAATCCTTAAAAATTCGGGGATTCCCCAAAAATTCGGGAATTCACTTTAAAAATCTCGGGAGTGTTCCCCAAAAATTCCGGGGATTCGCCCAAAAATTCGTGGAATCGCCCAAAAATTCGGGAAATTCCTTTAAAAATCGGGAATCCCAAAATTCGATCGGAATCGCCAAAAATTCGGGAATTCTTAAAAATTCGGAATCCCAACAAATTTCGGGATTCCTTTTAAAATTCGCGGAATCTCTTAAAATTATTCGGGGATTCCTTAAAAATCCGGGATTCCCCAAAAATCTCAGAATATACATAACGATCCTCATCCATAATTAATTAATGATGATCCATGTCGCGGTAATTGTTTCCGTGATCCATATTAATTAACGATCCTACAATCCAGAATTAATAACGGTGATCCATGTCACGGTAATTGTCCGTGATTCATAATTTAATAAACAATCGCAATCATAATTAATTAACGCTCCGGGCTCTCCGATTCTCAGGATTTCACCCCAAACAATTCTCCGGCATTAATTAACGATCCGTTGATCCCGGGGCACATAATTTAAAGCTTCCGTGTTCCCAGAAACTGATGAACGATCCGTGGTCCAGAATTATTAACGGTCGCGATTCCATTAATTTAATTAATGATGATCCCGCGTTAATTGTCCGTGCTGCCGCTCCGACTCTCGAAATTCTCGGGAATTCCCCCAAAATCCCCGGAATTAATTAACGATCCAGCCGCGCATTAATAACGAGCCGAGCCCCCGAATTGTCCCTGACCCGGCAATTAATGAACGACACAATTCCTATAAATTAATTATAATGATCTGGGCTCTCCAATTCTCGGGAATCCCCCAAAATCCCCGGCATTAATTTAACGATTCCGATCCATATTAAATTAAGAATCCGAGCCATCATTAATTACCGCTCCGGGCTCTTCCGATTTCGGGGAATCCCCCAAAATCCCCGCATTAATTAACGATGTGATCCATAATTAATTAACGATTCGATCATTCATAATTACCCCTCCGGGCTCTCCGATTCCCGGCATTCCCCCCAGAATCCCCCGGCATTATATTAGCGCATCCGACCCATCATTAATTAACGATCTGGGCGCTCCGATTTCCCGGGCATTTCCCCCAGAAATTCCCGGCATTAATTAACGCTCCCGATCCATAATTAATTAGCGCTCCGGGCTCTCCGATTCCCGGCATTTCCCCCCAGAATCCCCGGCATTAATTAACGATCCGACCCATCATTAATTAACGATCTGGGCTCTCCGATTCCCGGGATTTCCGCCCAAAATCCCCGGCATTAATTCACGATCCCGATCCATAATTAATTAACGATCCGATCCATAATTCATTACGGCTCCGGGCTCTCCGATTCCCGGCATTTCCCCCCAAAATCCCCGGAATTAATTAATGATTCTGATCACTAATTAATTAACGATCTGGGCTCTCCGATTCCCGGCATTTCCCCCCAAAATCCCCGGAATTAATTAACGATCCGATCCGTCATTAATTAACGATCCGCGTTATTGTCCGTGCGCTGTTCGGGGCTCTCCAATTCTCGGGATTTCCCCCCAAAATCCCCGGCATTAATTAACGATCCGATCCATCACTAATTACCGCTCCGGGCTCTCCGATTCCCGGGATTTCCCCCCAGAATCCCCGGCTTTAATTAATGATTCTGATCACTAATTACCGCTCCCCGATTCCCGGCATTTCCCCCCAAATCCCCGGCATTAATTAACGCTCCCGATCCATAATTAATTAACGATCCGATCCATCATTAATTAATGATTCTGATCACTAATTACCGCTCTCCGATTCCCGGGATTTCGCCCCAAATCCGCCGCCCCCTCCCCATTACAGCACCTGGAATTTCCAGCCGCCCTGCTCGCGCAGCTCCAGGCTCTCCCCCAGCCCCAAATTCACCGGAACCAATTCACGATCCGATCCATAATTAATTAACGATCCGATCCATAATTAATTACCGCTCCGGACTCTCCGATTCCCGGCATTTCCCCCCAAATCCGCCGCCCCCTCCCCATTACAGGACCTGGAATTTCCAGCCGCCCTGCTCCCGCAGCTCCAGGCTCTCCCCCAGCCCCAAATTCACCGGAATCCATTAACGATCCGATCCATCATTAATTAATGATCCGATCACTAATTACCGCTCTCCGATTCCCGGCATTTCCCCCCAAGTCCGCCGCCCCCCCATTACAGCACCTGGAATTTCCAGCCGCCCTGCTCGCGCAGCTCCAGGCTCTCCCCCAGCCCCAAATTCACCGGAATCCATTAACGATCCGATCCATCATTAATTAACGATCCGATCACTAATTACCGCTCTCCGATTCCCGGGATTTTGCCCCAAATCCGCCCCCTCCCCGTTACAGCACCTGGAATTTCCAGCCGCCCTGCTCGCGCAGCTCCAGGCTCTCCCCCAGCCCCAAATTCACCTTCCAGGCCGCCCCCGCCTCCCGCAGCTCCAGGCACTCGCCCCCCGCCCCAAACCCCAGCGCGGGGGTCGCCGCCCCCGCCCCGAACCCCAGCGCGGGGGTCGCGCCGCCCCCAAACCCCGCGGGGGACGCGGCCAGGGCCGGGGGCGGGGGTCCCAAGGGGCTGAGCGCCCCCATTTGGGGAGGGGGCGCCAGGGGGGACAGGTACGGGTCGAGCCCCGCCCCGAAGTAGGCGGGGAAGGCGCCCGGGGCGGGGAAGGGGCG
>NDFG01000096.1:82360-102258 GCA_002167245.1 Sporophila hypoxantha
TGTCCCCAAGGCCCTGGTGGCCCCTGTCCTCCTGTCCCCAGCCCCATGGTGGCCCTGTCCCCATGTCCCCCTGTCCCCAAGGCCCTGGTGGCCCCAGGCCCCTCGATGTCCCTCCCAATGTCCCCCTGGTGGCCCCATCCCTGTGTCCCCAGCCCCATGGTGGCCCTGTCCCCATGTCCCCCATCCAGGGATGTCCCCAAGGCCCTGGTGGCCCCGTCCCGCTGTCCCCATGTCCCCAGCCCCGTGATGTCCCCAAGCCCCCCAGTGTCCCCCCACCATGTCCCTCTGGTGGCCTCATCCCCCCGTCCCCCACCCAGGGATGTCCCCAAGGCCCTGTCCCCCTGTCCCCAAGGCCCTGGTGGCCCCATCCCCCTGTCCCCATCCCCATGGTGGCCTTGTCCTCCACCCAGGGATGTCCCCAAGCCCCGCAATGTCCCCCCAATGTCCCCCCTGTGGCCCTGTCCCCCTGTCCCCATGTCCCCATCCCCATGGTGGCCCCATCCCCAACCCAGAGATGTCCCCAGCCCCATGGTGGCCCTGTCCCCCTGTCCCCAAGGCCCTGGTGGCCCTGTCCCCCTGTCCCCATCCCCATGGTGGCCCTGTCCCCATGTCCCCAAGGCCCTGGTGGCCCTGTCCCCCTGTCCCCATGTCCCCAAGGCCCTGGTGGCCCCGTCCCCATGTCCCCATCCCCATGGTGGCCCTGTCCCCCTGTCCCCATGTCCCCAAGGCTCTGGTGGCCCTGTCCCCCTGTCCCCCTGTCCCCATCCCCATGGTGGCCCCGTCCCCCTGTCCCCGTCCCCCCGGTGTCCCCAGGGCCGTACCTGCGCAGGCGGCCCGGTGACAATGCCGGTGGCACGGGGGTGGCCCGGTGGCAGCGGTGACACTGCGGGTGACACTGCGGGTGACACCGCGGGTGACACTGCGGGTGGCACCGCGGGTGACACTGCGGGTGACACCGCGGGTGACACCGCGGGTGGCACCGCCGGTGACAGCGCCGCTGGCAGGGGAGGCACCCCCGCGGCGGGGGGAGCCTTAAGTAGCCCCCGCTGATGTCACCCCCTAATCCCCGGGGGACAGAGGTGACATTGGTGGCCCGGCGGCTAAGCCGGGGGTGACACAAAGGGGACAAAGAGGGACATTGGGGACACTGGCGGGGGCACACGAGGTGACATTGGTGGCCGGCGGCTAAAGCCGGACGGTAGGCACCGCGGTGGGGGGGACATTCGGGGGGACAAAGTGGACAAAAGGGACAAAAAAGGGGACAAAAAAAGGGGGGACACTGCGGGGGGACATTGGGGGGACATTGGGGGGACAAATGGGGACCCAAAAGGGACAAAAAGGGACAAAAAAGGGCGACAAAGGCGACAAAAAGGTGCGGACAGTGGGGGGGAACATTCGGGGGGACACTGGGGGACATTGAGGGACCACAGAGGGGTGACATGGTGGCCAGGCGGCTAAGCCGGGGTGGCACCCGCGGGGGGGACACTGGGGGGGGGACAAAGGGGACGAAAGGGGACAAAAAAAGGCGGCACAAAAAGGGACAAAAAGAGGGGACACTGGGGTGGACTTGGGGGGACATTGGGGGGGACAAAGGCGGACAAAAGGGGACAAAAGGGGACAAAAAGGACAAAAAGGGTGGGGGACACTGGACTGGGACATCGGGGGGACAAAGGGACAAAAGGGGACAAAAAGGGACAAAAAAAGGAGGGGACCCACTAGGGGGGACAAGAAAGGTGGGACAAAAGGGCAAAAAGGGACCACTGGGGTTGGGACATTGGGCGACCACTGGACAAAAGGGGGACATGGTGGGGACACTGGGGGGACAAAGGGGACAAAAAGGACAAAAAGGGGGGACACTGGGGGGGACATTGGCGGACATGGGGGCGACACAAACGGGGACATTGGGAGGGGACATTGGGGGACAGAGAAAGGGACATGGGAGGGACAAGGGACATGGGGACACGGTGGGGCGACAAAAAAGGGGAACAAAATGGGGAGGACACGGGGAGGACATTGCGCGGCGGACACAAAAGGCGACAGAGAGGGACAGAGAGGGGAACACGGGGGGCGGACAACAAAGGGGACATTGGGGGGACATTCGGGATCTGGGGGACATTCAGGAATCTGGGATTTGGGACTTGGGGACACTGGAGACATTGGGTGACTGTGGGATTGGGGAACCGGATGGCGATCGGGGGGAAAAAACACTGGGGACACCCGAGATTGCGGGACACCAGATTTTGGGACTTTGCGGGACTCCGGGACATTGGGACACCGGGATTGGGGTTTGGGGACTTGTGAATTTGGGGACATTGTGCGGATTTGGGGACTTTGGGGACACCAGGACCGGGCATTGGGGACACCAGAATTTGGGGACTTTGGGAATCTGGGGACTCTGGGGATTTTGGGGACACCAGGCGGACGAGCTGGGAATTGGGATCTGGACATTGGGGACACTCGGGATTGGTGGGGACACCAGGATGGAATCTGGGGACTTTGGGATTTTGGCGGACTTTGGGATTGGGGGACTTGGGGACATTCGGGGACACCGCGGATGGGGATTTGCGGGACTTTGCGGACATTTGGGGGACACCAGACTGGGATTTGGGGGACACCAGGAATTTTGGGGACACCAGGGGACACTGGAATTGCGGATTCTGGGGACATTGGGGACACGGGAATTTGGGACACCGGATTTGGGGACACCGGACGGGCGCTTTGGGGGCCGTTTTTGGGTGGGGGAGGGCGCAGGTGGACCCCGCCCCCCCCGGTGTCCCCTCGGGTGGGGGAGGGGCGCAGGTGCCACTATCCGGCCCAGCTGCCGCGTTCTGGCCCAGGGGGCACACTTGGGGCGACATCGCAGGGGGGGGCGGGCCCAAACGGGGGGGGAGGGGCTTGGGGTGCGGGAGTGGGCGCGGGGGACGGCGAACCGACCCCTCCCCAAAAAAATCCTCCCGAAAAATGGCCCCAAATCCTCAATTTCTTAACATTTAAAAATGTGATTTTGTATATTAAAAAATCTCTCATTTATTTAATGGAAAAAGAATTGGATTTTAAAATCCAAAATTCCCTCTTTTTGTTACATAATTAAAAATCCCTATTTATATAAATATTCTATTCCTTTCTATTTGTTGGATATTAAATATTTTAGTATAAATAATATTTTTATCTTCTATTTTGAATATAAAAATATTTTCATTATAAATAATATTTTTATTATCTACTTTTAAATCTAAAAAATCGGATTTTTTATTCAACATTCCCTTCTCTTTAATATAAAAATAATCAGATTTTAAAATCAAAATCCTTCTTGTGTTAAATATTAAAAATTTCGCTATTTATAAAATATTTGTATTCTTCTATTGTTTGTAATATAAAATATTTTAATATAAAATATTTGTATTATTTCACTTGGAATCTAAAAATGGGTCTTTTTATTCAAAATAAATATTCTTTATCATAATATTAAATAAAATTATATTAAATCTTATATATATTTTAATATTATAATAATTTTAATATTACAATAAATATATTAAAATTTTCGATATTTATATAAATAAATGTTTTTTATTATTCTCTTTTTGAATCTAAAATCGGATTTTTAAATAAAAAATTCCCTTCTCTTAATATAAATATAATCAGATTTTTAAAAATCAAAATCCCTCTTTTTTTTAAATATATTAAAAACTCGATATTTATATAAATATTTTATTATTCTTGTTTAAAATAGAAAAACTATTTTATTTTTTGAAAAAAATATTATTCGCATTTTTTTAAATATAAAAATCGGATTTTAAATAAAAATTCCCTTTTGTTTTTTATATTAAAAATTAGATTCTTAATAAAAATTCCCCTAAATTTATAAAAAATTAGATTCGTTTAAATTAAATAATAACCTCTAATTTTTATTTATTTTACCCTATTTTTATAATATTAAAATTGGATCGTTTTTAGGTCCGAATTTCCTCTATTTTTATATCTTAAAAAATCGATTTTTTAATCAAACTTCCTTCTAATTTTTTAACACAAAAAATGCGGTTTTTTTACTATAATGCCCCAATTTTAATATTTAAAAAATCAGATATCTCTGTAAAATCCCTATTTTTAATATAAAAATGGATTTAAAAAGAAAAATTCCCCTCTATTTTTTAATGATTAACCCATGAATGTTTAAAAAAATTCCCCTATTTTTAATATTTAAAAAAATCAGATTTTTAAAATCCAAAGCCCTTCTATTTTTAATATTTAAAAAAATTGAATTTTTTACTCAACCCACCAATTTTTAATTAAAAACATTTACAAAGTTAAAAATTAAAAATTTCCCCGATTTCGCCCCTCCCCCCGCCCCTCCCCGCCACATTGGCCGCCCCTCCCCCCTAATCCCGATTTTCGGCCCAAATTATCCCGGGCTGTCAGCGCCATCAATGGCCCAGGATCATCCCTAATTAACCCCCCCGCCGTTAATTAACCGCCCTAAAACCCCGCGCGGAGAAAACCCAATTTGGTTGAATTGAAAGGGGGCGGCGGGCGCGACTCGCTGTAAATCATTTTAATATAAAACGGCAAGGTCGATTAAAACCTGATTCCCTTCATTAAGAACCCCCGGAATTTTTAAAATTCTGGTAATAAGTGTCCTGAGCATCCGGGCTTCTTGAACATATTATAAAGGTTAGTCAGTAGTGGGTGTGTCGGAGGGATTGGGTAGGGATTTTCTCCTTTGGGAAGGTGGGAAGCAGCCCACCTCAATAACCCACCGCGAATTTCTTAATTACCCCTCCCCTTCCCGATATTAATACCCCATCCATTAACCTTAATACCGCCACCACACTCTCGGAATTTGGAAAAATATCCCAGATTTGGGTGGAATTGTAGGAAATTTGGGATTTTTTGGGATTTTTTAAATTTCTGTGAACCATTGAGGTCACAGCGCCCCCAAAATTTCTCTTGTGTTTGAGCCCAAAAAGCAAAGGTAGAAAAGTGGAATCCCCAAATTCCTGGGAATTACATTATCCCAAAATTCCCAAACTTGGAGACCCTGAGCTGTCCAAAAAAGCCCCAAAAACCCAAAAAAAAACCAAAAAAAACCCCAAAAAAAACCAAAAACCCCCAAAAAACAAAAAAAATCCCCCAAAAACAAAAAAAACCCCCAACTCCCCCCAAAAAAACCAAAAAACCCCCCAAAATCCCCAAAAAACAAAAAATAAGTAATTAAAAAAAAAAACAAAAAAACCCCAATCCCCCTGCCAAAAAACCAAAAAACCTTCAAAAAAAACCCCAAAACAAACCACCCCAAACCCTCTCCCCAAACCCCTCAAAAAACCCCAAAAAACCCCAAAAAACCACAAAAAAAACCCAAAAAAGGCCTCCAAGAACCCAAAACACCCTTCCCCCAAAAGAACCCATACCCCCCGCCCCACAAACCAACCCAAAAAACCCCAAAAGCAACCCCAAAAAAAACTCCCCAAAAAATCTCAAAAAAAAAAAAACCAAAAACCCCCAAAATCCTCCAAAAAAAACCCCCAAAGATAAACTCAAAAAAAAGAAACCCAAAACCCCAAAAAAAAACCCCCCAAAAACCAAAAACCCCCAAACCCCCAAAAAGCCTCAAAAAAAACCCAAAGAAAACTCAAAAAAAAAACCCCAAACCCCAAAAAAACCTCCAAAAAAACCGAAAAAACCCCCCCAAAACCCCAAAAATCCTCCAAAAACCCCCAAAAAAACCTCAAAAAAAACCTTCAAAAAACCCCAAAAAACTTCCAAAAAAACTCAAAAAAAAAACCCCAAAACCCCAAAAATCCTCCAAAAAACCCCCAATCAAACCTCCAAAAAAAACCCCCAAAACCCCAAAAAAACCCCGAAAAACCCCAAAAAATCCTCCCAAAAACCCCCAAAGAAAACTCAAAAAAAAAACCCCAAAAACCCAAAAAATCCTCCCAAAAAATCCCCAAAACCCCGAAATCTCCGGGGATTTCCCCCAGAGCCCAAAAAATCCTCCCAAAAAATCCCCAAAACCCCGAAATCTCCGGGGATTTCCCCCAGAGCCCTGGTGGCACCTCGGGGACACTCGGTGACAAGCCCAGGACATGTGGGGACAAAGGGATTTATTGGGGACACTGGGGTGGCCCCAGAGATGGGGAGGGGACGTTGGGGACACCCAGGGGACACCAGGGTGGGTGCAGAAGGGGACGTCGGTGGCACTGAGGTGACACAGGGGTTGGTGAACAGGACATTGGGGACATTGGTGACACTGGTGGCACTGAGGTGACACTGAGGTGGCACTGGTGACACTGAGGTGACATCAGAGCTTGGCGAACGGGACGTTGGTGACACTGAGGTGGCACTGGTGGCACTGAGGTGACATCAGAGCTTGGCAAAGGGGACGTTGGTGGCACTGAGGTGACACTGGTGACACTGGTGGCACTGAGGTGACATCAGAGCTTGGCGAACAGGACGTTGGTGGCACTGAGGTGGCACTGAGGTGACACTGAGGTGACATCAGAGCTTGGCAAAGGGGACGTTGGTGGCACTGAGGTGACACTGAGGTGACACTGAGGTGACATCAGAGCTTGGCGAACGGGATGTTGGGGACGGTGACACTGGTGGCACTGAGGTGACATCAGAGCTTGGCAAAGGGGACGTCCTCGGGTCCCTTCTTGTCCAGCGCCGCCTGCACCGACTTGGGGATGTCCTCGGTCTGCAGCATGGCCATGTTCCACGTGGCCTGGGGACAGTGACAGGGACATCAGGACAGCCATGGGGACAGTGACAGGGACATTGGGGACACTGGGGACATTGGGGATGTCCTCGGTCTGCAGCATGGCCATGTTCCACGTGGCCTGGGGACATTGGGGACATCATTGGGGACATCATTGGGGACATTGGGGACATCACTGGGGACATGGGGACAGTGACAGGGACATTGGGGACAGCCATGGGGACAGTGACAGGGACATTGGGGACACTGGGGATGTCCTCGGTCTGCAGCATGGCCATGTTCCACGTGGCCTGGGGACATGGGGACATCATTGGGGACATTGGGGACAGTGACAGGGACAGGGACATGGGGACATGGGGATGTCCTCGGTCTGCAGCATGGCCATGTTCCACGTGGCCTGGGGACAGTGACAGGGACATGGGGACAGCCATGGGGACATGGGGACAGTGACAGGGACATCACTGGGGACATGGGGACATCATTGGGGACATGGGGACATGGGGACATTGGGGACAGTGACCGGGACATGGGGACCTTGGGGATGTCCTCGGTCTGCAGCATGGCCATGTTCCACGTGGCCTGGGGACAGTGACAGGGACATGGGGACACTGGGGACAGTGACAGGGACATGGGGACATTGGGGACATTGGGGACATCACTGGGGACACTGGGGACAGCCATGGGGACACTGGGGACATGGGGACAGTGACAGGGACATGGGGACAGTGACAGGGACATTGGGGACATTGGGGATGTCCTCGGTCTGCAGCATGGCCATGTTCCACGTGGCCTGGGGACATTGGGGACATCATTGGGGACATTGGGGACACTGGGGACATGGGGACATGGGGACAGTGACAGGGACATTGGGGACATCACTGGGGACATGGGGACATGGGGACATCATTGGGGACATTGGGGACACTGGGGATGTCCTCGGTCTGCAGCATGGCCATGTTCCACGTGGCCTGGGGACAGTGGGGACATCACTGGGGACATGGGGACAGTGACAGGGACATTGGGGACACTGGGGACATGGGGACATCACTGGGGACATTGGGGACATGGGGACAGTGACAGGGACATTGGGGATGTCCTCGTCTGCAGCATGGCCATGTTCCACGTGGCCTGGGGACATTGGGGACATCACTGGGGACATCATTGGGGACACTGGGGACACTGGGGACACTGGGGGACAGTGACAGGGCCATGGAGATGTGACAGGCAGGATGTGGGGGGTGCTGGCCCTGTCCCAGGGGAGGTGACACCTATTGTGGGGTGGTGACACTGGTTTTGAGGTGATAACAGGGTTTTTAGAGTGATAACAGGGATTTGGGGTGATAACAGGGATTTTTGGGGCAGTGACACTGATTTTGGGGAGGTGACAGGGTTTTTCAGGGTGATAACAGGATTTTTGGGGTGATAACAGGGATTTTTGGGGTGATTTTTGGGATTTTTGGGGTGACACCCACCACGTGGTGCAGCCCCTCGCTGACGGGCCGGTCCCGCGCGTACACCAGGTTGGTTTTGGGTTGATTTTTGGGATTTTTGGGGAGATTTCAGTGATTTTGGGGTGCCACCCACCACGTGGTGCAGCCCCTCGCTGACGGGCCGGTCCCTGATGTACACCAGGTTGATTTTGGGGTGATTTTTGGGATTTTTGGGGTGACACCCACCACGTGGTGCAGCCCCTCGCTGACGGGCCGGTCCCGCGCGTACACCAGGTTGATTTTGGGGTGATTTTTGGGGAGGTTTCAGTGATTTTGGGNCACCACGTGGTGCAGCCCCTCGCTGACGGGCCGGTCCCGCGCGTACACCAGGTTGATTTTGGGGTGATTTTTGGGGAGGTTTCAGTGATTTTGGGGTGATTTTTGGGATTTTTGGGTGACACCCACCACGTGGTGCAGCCCCTCGCTGACCGGCCGGTCCCGCGCGTACACCAGGTGGATTTTTGGGGTGATTTCACAGATTTTAAGGTGTCACTCACCACGTGGTGCAGCCCCTCGCTGACCGGCCGGTCCCGCGCGTACACCAGGTTGGTTTTTGGGGTGATTTCACAGATTTTAAGGTGTCACTCACCACGTGGTGCAGCCCCTCGCTGACGGGCCGGTCCCGCGCGTACACCAGGTTGATTTTTTGGGGTGATTTTTGGGATTTTTGGGGTGTCACTCACCACGTGGTGCAGCCCCTCGCTGACCGGCCGGTCCCTGGTGCACACCAGGTTGATTTTGGGGTGATTTCACAGATTTTAAGGAGTCACTCACCACGTGGTGCAGCCCCTCGCTGACCGGCCGGTCCCGCGCGTACACCAGGTTGGTTTTGGGGAGGTTTCAGTGATTTTGGGGTGATTTTTGGGGTGTCACTCACCACGTGGTGCAGCCCCTCGCTGACCGGCCGGTCCCGCGCGTACACCAGGTTGATCTTGGTGCCCTGCACGGCCACGGGGCTGCGGGCGGCGATGGCCGAGGCCACGGCCAGGGCCACCTCCAGCAGCGTCTCCTTGTCGGGCAGCACACGGCTGGGGACAGTGAAATTAACCCCGAAATTAACCCCAAAATACACCAAAGTACACCCAAAATCCACTCCTTGTCGGGCAGCACACGGCTGGGGACAGAAAATCCCCGAAATTAACCCCAAAATACACCCAAAATATACCCAAAATACACCCCAAAATACACTAAAATGTACCCAAAATACACCCAAAATATCCACCCCAAAATCTACTTGTTGTCGGGCAGCACATGGCTGGGGACAGGGAAATTAACCCCGAAATTAACCCCAAAATACACCAAAGTACACCCAAAATCCACTCCTTGTCGGGCAGCACCCGGCTGGGGACAGCACAATGAACCCCAAAATTAACCCCAAAATACACCAAAATATACCCAGAATATACCCAAAATATACCCAGATATCCCACATCCACTCCTTGTCGGGCAGCACCCGGCTGGGTGCAGCAAAACCCCGAAATTAACCCCAAAATATACCCAAAATGTACCCAAAATATACCCAAAATATCCACCCCAAAATCCACTCCTTGTCGGGCAGCACACGGCTGGGGACAGCACAATGAACCCCAAAATTAACCCCAAAATACACCAAAATATACCCAGAATATACCCAGATATCCCACATCCACTCCTTGTCGGGCAGCACGCGGCTGGGGACAGCAAAATGAACCCCAAAATTAACCCCAAAATATACCCTAAAATATACCCCAAATATACCCAAAATGTACCCTAAAATATCCACCCCAAAAATCCACCCCAAATCTACTCCTTGTCGGGCAGCACCCGGCTGGGGACAGAGAAACCCCGAAATTAACCCCAAAATACACCAAAATACACCCAAAATATACCCAAAATCCACTCCTTGTCGGGCAGCACCCGGCTGGGGACAGAAAAACCCCCAAAATACATCAAAATGCACCTAAAATATACCCCAAATATCCACCCCAAAATACACCAAAATATACCCAAAATATACCCTAAAATATCCACCCCAAAATACACCAAAATATACCCAAAATACACCCAAAATATCCACCCCAAAATCCACTCCTTGTCGGGCAGCACCCGGCTGGGGACAGGGAAATGAACCCCAAAATTAACCCCAAAATACACCAAAATATACCCAAAATA
The DNA here is from genome assembly GCA_002167245.1 of Sporophila hypoxantha. Lineage (NCBI taxonomy): Eukaryota > Metazoa > Chordata > Aves > Passeriformes > Thraupidae > Sporophila > Sporophila hypoxantha. The sequence continues at coordinate 92,720 of NDFG01000096.1, forward strand.
TACCCAGATATCCCACATCCACTCCTTGTCGGGCAGCACCCGGCTGGGGACAGAAAAACCCCCAAAATACATCAAAATGCACCCAAAATATACCCAGATACCCCAAATCTACTCCTTGTTGGGCAGCACCCAGCTGGGGACAGCACAATGAACCCCGAAATTAACCCCAAAATACACCAAAATATACCCAGAATATACCCTAAAATATCCATCCCAAAATACACCCCAAAAAAATTCCCCCAATGGACCCGAAAATTCACCCAAAATTCACCAAAAAGTCACCCAAAATCCACCCAAATCCCCCCAAAATTCACCCAGCCAAATCCACTAAAAATCTCCCCCAATCAGCCAAAATTCACAGTCAAATTCCCAAAATTTTACAACAGAATTCACCAAAATTTCACCCAAAATCCACGAGCAAAATCCACCCAAAATCACCCAAATTCCCCAGAATTATTAATTTTGTCTTTTTTCTTCTTATCGTAATTTATTGGTTATTTTGTTTTTTTTCTTTTATTCTTTTCTTTATTTTTTTTTTGTTTTCTTTTTTTTTTTTTATTTCTTTTATCTTACTCACACAAAGATTTACAATGGAATTTCACCAAAATCCAAATCACCAAAATCCACCCATACCCCCAAAAGTGACCCAAATTTGCCAAAATTTGGTGGTCATTATGGGCTAAACACTTCACCAACCAAACTTTATCCAAATCCGCCCAAATCCAACAAAGTCATGCGATCAATTCCCCCAAAATTCACCAAACACATGCCCCACAATCCCCGGAATTCACCGAAATCCCCCGGAATTCCCGGAACCCCCCCACCCAAATGCCCCCCGGCAATCCCGAATCTCAACCAATTCCCGATGAACCAAATCCCCGAAATTCACCAACTCCCGCACCGAAATTCACACAAATTCCCGTCCCGGAATTCACCGAAATCCCGGAAATTCACCCAAACTCCCCCAAAATTCACCACAATCCCCCAAAATTCCGCGAAATCCCCCCGGACATTCACCGAAATCCCAAAATGTCACAAAAATGCCACCAATTCCCCTGGATTCACCAGAAACCACCGGAATTCACCCAAATCCCCGAATGCCCACAATTCACAAAAATGCCTCCCAAATCCCCAGAATTTCACCGAAATCCCCCAAATTCACCGAAATCCCCGAATTTCGTGTGCCACCACCTGACGAAGGCGCAGCTCAGCGCCTGCGGGGGCATGCATGACGCGGGCGGTGAGCGCCAGCTCGTTCACCAGGCTGGGGACATTGGGGACATTGGGGACATTGGGGACATTGGGGACACTGGGGGGGGTTGGGGACATTGGGGACATTGGGGACATTGGGGACACTGGGGACATTGGGGACATCATTCAATCCACCCCAAAAATCCTCCCAAAATGCACCTAAATCCACCCAAATCCACCCAAAAATCCACCCAAATTCCACCCAGGGACATTGGGGACATTGGGGACATTGGGGGGGGTTGGGGACATTGGGGACATTGGGGACACTGGGACATTGGGGACATCGTTCAATCCACCCCAAAATCCACCCAAAATGCACCCAGGGACACAGGGGACACGTTGGGGACATTGGGGACACTGGGGACATTGTTCAATCCACCCCAAAAATCCTCCCAAAATCCACCCAAAATGCACCCAGGGACATTGGGGACAGTGTTGGGGACATTGGGGACATTGGGGACAGTGGGGACGTTGGGGACATTGGGGGCATCATTCAATCCACCCCAAAAATCCACCCCAAAATCCACCCAAAATGCACCCAAATCCACCCAAAAATCAACCCAAAATCCACCCAGGGACATTGGGGACATTGGGGACATCGTTCAATGCACCCCAAAAATCCACCCAAAATCCACCTAAAATGCAGCCAGGGACATTGGGACACTGGGGACATTGGGGACACTGGGGACATTGGGGTGATTGGGGACATTGGGGACATTGGGGACATTGGGGACACTGGGGACATTGGGGACATCATTCAATCCACCCCAAAAATCCTCCCAAAATCCACCCAAAATCCACCCAAAATCCACCCAAAATGCACCCAAAATGCACCCAAAATGCACCCCAAATCCACCCAGGGACACAGGGGACACTGGGGTGATTGGGGACATTGGGGACATCATTCAGTGCACCCCAAAAATCCACCCAGGGACATTGGGGAACATTGGGGGCACTGGGGACATTGGGGACATTGGGGACATTGGGGACATTGGGACACTGGGGACATTGGGGACATTGGGGACATCATTCAATCCACCCCAAAAATCCTCCCAAAATCCACCCAAAATGCACCCAAAATCCACCCAAAAATCAACCCAAAATCCACCCAGGGACATTGGGGACATTGGGGACCCTGGGGACACTGGGGGCATTGGGGGCATTGGGGACACGTTGGGGACATTGGGGACACTGGGGACATTGGGGGGGGTTGGGGACATTGGGGGCATTGGGGGCATTGGGGTCATCACTCAATCCACCCCAAAAATCCTCCCAAAATCCACCCAAAATCCACCCAAAATGCACCCAGGGACACAGGGGATGGTGTTGGGGACATTGGGGACAGTGGGGACGTTGGGGACGTCATTCAATCGACCCCAAAAATCCTCCCAAAATCCACCCAAAATGCACCCAAATCCACACAAAAATCAACCCAAAATCCACCCAGGGACATTGGGGACATTGGGGACACTGGGGGCATTGGGGACATCGTTCAATCCACCCCAAAAATCCACCCAAAATCCACCCAAAATCCACCCAGGGACACAGGGGACAGTGTTGGGGACATTGGGGACACATTGGGGACATTGGGGACGCTGGGGACATCGGGGACGCTGGGGACATCATTCAATCCACCCCAAGAATGCACCCAAAATCCACCCAGGGACATTGGGGACAGTGTTGGGAACATTGGGGACATTGGGGACATCATTGAGGACACTGGGGGGACACTGGGGACATTGCTGGGGACACTGGGGACACTGGGGGTCCCAGGGGTGCCCCTCACCCACCTCTGGCTCCCCACGATTTTGGGGAGGCGCTGCAGGGTCCCCACGTCGGCCGCCAGCCCCATGTCCACCTCCTGTGGGGACACTGGGGACACTGAGGGGACACTGGGGACACTGGGGACATTGGGGACACTGAGGACATTGAGGGACACTGGGGAACATTGGGGACATTGGGGACACTGGGGACACTGGGGACACTGAGGGGACATTGGGGACATTGGGGACACTGGGGGGCATTGGGGACACTGAGGACATTGAGGGACACTGGGGACACTGAGGGGACTGGGGACACTGGGGACACTGAGGACACTGGGGACATTGGGGGGATTGGGGACACGGGGACACTGGGGGGCTGGGACCTGGGGAAATTGGGGACATTGGGACTGAGGGACACTGAGGAATTTTGGGACTTGGGGACTTCGGGGAGACGTTTGGGGGACACTGTGGGGACATTGGGGACTGGGACACTTGGGCCCTGAGGGGACACTGAGGGACATGAGGGCTGGGGCCTGATGGACACTGAGGGACACTGAGGACATTTTTGGGACACCGGGGGTGTTGGGGGGGACAACTGGGGTGAATGGGGAATGGGGGTGCAATGGGACACTGGGGACCCTGGGGACATCAGGGGGTCCCACCTTACTGGAACGTAGGCCCCCCGGGTCTGGGAGAGAAGCGAATGGTCACAGGCCGAGATCAGATCCAACTGGGGGGGAGCTCATCGTCATCGTCAATATCATCCATCCTATCATCCTCATCTCTTCACATCATATCATTCATTCCATCCATCCTCATGATCATCATCTCATCATCGTCCATCTATTGTCTTGTACATCATCAATTGTCATACATCATCCTTTCCATCATCATCATCATCCTAATTGTCTTCATATCTCATCATCATCATCATCATCCTCATCTCATCACACTCTCATGGTCCTCATCATCATCACATCCTCACCTCGTCGATATTCATCATCTCAATCTCATCATCGTCATTATCATCTAACATCATCTCTCTATCCTCCGACCTCATCAATCATCATCATCGTCATCCTGTTCTCCATTTTATCCATCTCATGCTTCACCCTGATCTCATCTCATCATCCTATCCTCATCCTGGTGCCATTCCCACCCAACGTTTTCCCGCCAACCCCCAACCGCACGACCCAATCCCAACAATCTGACCCAATTCTGACCTAACCAAACAACCAACGTTCACCCAATCCTGACCAACTTGAAGCTGACCCAAACCAATACCTGACCCCCCTACCGCCAATCCCAATCCATCCAAACCCAACAACAATCCGACAACCCAACCCAATCCCTCCAAACCCGACCACCTTTGACTGCCCCATCCCAAACATTTTTGACCCATCAAAAACCGGAACCATCCAACACCATCCTGATCCCAGCTCTGATCTAAACCCCAACCCATCCCAACCCAATCCCAACCAATCAAACCCAATCCAAACCCCAATCCCAATCAATCATCCCAAACCTAACCCAACTCAGACAAACCTGACGACCAATCGACCAACCATCGACCCCGACCCAACCCCGACCAATCCTGACCAACTCGACCCCTACTGACCCCGACCACTTCCTGACCCCAAATCTGACCCAATCCCTCAAAACTCCCAACCCCTCCAACGACAATCCCACCAATCACCAATCACAATCCCGACCCAACCAATGCAATCCCATGCCAAACCATACTGACCCCACGCCAATCCCCGACCCAACCCAATCCAATCCATCCAAACCAATCCAATCCTGACCCAATCACAAGCCCGGCCGCTCCCGCTGCGCTCCGCTGCCCGCTCCGGCTCACTGCTCGATGCAGGGCCCGTGCACGGGGCGACACGGGCTTGGGGCACTGCGGGGTTTTGCGGTAGGGGGCTTGGGGCGGGGGGGGGGGGATTTGTGGGGATCAGGGATGGTTTATTTTTTTTTTTTGGGGGTCAGGGACGTTTGGGTGTCGGCGGGTTTTGGGGTGTCAGGGAATGTTCTGGGGGTCAGGCAGGTTTGTGGGTGTGTCAGACAGGTTTGTGGGGGGATCAGGGATGTTTCTGGGGTGTCAGAGCAGGGTTTTTGGGGTGTCCAGGCTGGTTTTGTGGGTAGGAATGATTCTGGGTGTCAGACAAGGTTTGTGGGGTCGGGAATGTTCTGGGGTGTCAAGCAGGTTTTTGGTGTGTCAGGGAATGTTCTGGGGTGTCAGACGCAGGTTTTGGGGTGTAGGTGGCTTGGGGCACTGCGGGGTTTGTGTGCGGTCAGGGGGGCTTGGGGCGGTGGGGGGATTCTGGTGGGGTGTCAGGGAATGTTTGTGGGGTCAGGGATGCCTCTGGGGTGTAGAGCAGGTTTGTGGGTGTCAGGGAACGTTCTGGGTGTGGCCCGGGTTTATGGGGGTTGTCAGCCGGGTTTGGTGGGGTCAGGGATGTTCTGGGTGTAGGGAACGTTCTGGGGTTCAGGCCGGGTATTTGGGGTGCCAGGCCGGGTTTGTGGGGTAGGTGGGTTTGTGGGGTCAGGGTGGGTTTGTGGGTCAGGTCTGGCTTGGAGGCAATGCGGGGGTTTGTGCGGTCAGGGGGGCTTGGGGCGGTGAGGGGGGTTCTGTGGGGTGTCAGGGAATGTTCTGGGGTGTCAGGGAATGTTCTGGGGTGTCAGGCTGGGTTTGTGGGGTCAGGGAATGTTCTGGGGTGTCAGGATTGGTTTGGGGATTCCCCAGGGAATGTTCTGGGGTGTCAGGCCAGGTTTTGGGGGTGTCAGGCTGGGTTTGTGGGGTCAGGAAATGTTCTGGGGTGTCAGGCTGGGTTTTGGGGTGTCAGGCCGGGTTTTGGGGGTGTCAGGGAATGTTCTGGAGTGTCAGAGCAGGTTTTGGGGGTGTCAGGCTGGGTTTGTGGGGTGTCAGGCTGGGTTTGTGGGGTCAGGGAATGTTCTGGGGTGTCAGGGAATGTTCTGGGGTGTCAGGGAACGTTCTGGGGGGTCCCACCAGGTTCTGGGGGGTCCCACCAGGTTCTGGGGGTGTCAGGGAATGTTCTGGGGTGTCAGGGAATGTTCTGGGGTGTCAGGCCAGGTTTGTGGGGTGTCAGGCCGGGTTTTGGGGGTGTCAGGCCGGGTTTTGGGGGTGTCAGGCCGGGTTAGTGGGGTCAGCCCAGGTTTTGGGGTTTCAGCCCAGGTGTGTGGGGTCCCACCAGGTTCTGGGGGTGTCAGGGAACGTTCTGGGGGGTCCCACCAGGTTCTGGGGTGTCAGACCAGGTTCTGGGGGTCCCACCAGGCTCTGGGGGTGCCCCTGGGGTCCCCCCAGCCCGTGCCCACCTTCTCCATGACCGAGAAGCTCTCCTGGAACTCCAGGATGCGCCGGCGCAGSGCCCAGGCGCGGCGGGCAGCGTCCTCCTGCGGCAGCTGGGCCAGCACCGAGCCCAGCTCGGCCAGATCGATCCCTGGGGGGGTCACAGGGACCCTCAGGACCCCCCAAAATCCCCCAGAACCACCCAGAACCCCCCAAAACCAGCACCGAGCCCAGGTCGATCCCTGGGGGGGTTTGGGGGCTCACAGGAGGCTTTGAGGACCCCCCAGGACCCCCCAAAATCCCCCCAGGACCCCCAAAACCAGCACCGAGCCCAGGTCGGCCAGGTCGATCCCTGGGGGGGTCACAGAGACCCCCAGGACCCCCCAAAAATCCCCCCCAGGACCCCAAATTCCCCCAGGACGCCCCAAATCCCCTTCAGGACCCCCAGGACCCCCCAAAATCCCCCCAGGGACCCCCACAATGCCCCCAGGACCCCCCAAATCCCCCCAGGACGCCCCCCCAAAAAAAAATCCCCCAAAATCCCCCCAGGACCCCCCCAGCACACCCCAAAAACCCCCAGAAATATCCCCCCAGGACCCCCCAAAAACCCCCCAGGAACCCCCAAAATCCCCAAGAAACCAGCCCCAGACCCCCAAATTCCCCCCAAAATCCCCCAGGGAGGGACCCCCCAGGACCCCCTCGCAGGACCCCCAAATATCCCCCCAGGACCCCCAGAGAAGACGAAGCCCCCATAAATCCCCCCAGGACCCCCCCCAGGACCCCCCAGGACCCCCGGCCCCCCGTCCCACGGCGGTGAAGGCGGCTGCTCGGCCCCGGAGACGACGACGGCGCGGACGAGGGGTCCTCTAGAGATGGCCTGGAACGCCTGCCAACCAGCTCCCTGCACCAGCACGGACCAGTATCGACCAGTATGGACCGAGTACAGACCAGTATAAACCAGTTAGGCCAGTACGGACCAGAAACACCCATGTAACAGAACGACAAACCAGTAAGAACAAGGCGTGGCACCAGCTCCCTGCACCAGTACGGACCAAGTATAGGACCGTACAGAGCACTGGCTGTCCCAGTCCCCCCAGTTCCCTCCTTTAACCATTCCAGTCCAATCCCATCCCTCCCAGTTTGACCCCAATCCCATCCCAGTCCATCCCAGTCCATCCCAGTCCCTCTTTAACCCATCCAGTTGCCCCCCAGTCCCTCCAGTTCCCTTTTTAACACCCATTCCAGGTCCCCAATCCCATCCCATTCCCTCCCAGGCCCTTTAACCCCTCCCAGTCCCTCCCAGTCCCCTCCCAGTTGGCCGTCCCAGTCCGCATCCCAGTCCCCCCTTTACCCCTCCCAGTGCCCCCCAGTCCTCCAGTCCCCTTTTAACCCATGTCCCAGTCTCCTTTTAACCCCTCCCAGCCCTCCCAGTCCGCCTGTTAAACCCCTCCGCAGTGCCCCAGGTCCCTCCGCATCCCTCCCAGTTGCCCCCCAGTCCCCTCCCAGCCCCTCCAGCACTTGCAGTTGACGCGTTGCGCTTGCCGGGCCGGTGCAGCTGCAGGTGCAGCACCTGCGGCCGCTCCTGCGACACCCGCAGCGTCTGCAGCTCCCGCAGGGACGGCAGGGATGGCATGGAGGGCATGGAGGGCACCGAGGAGAGCGGCCGGGACACTGGGACGCAACTGGGAGGCACTGGGAGCACTGGGATGGGATAATGGGACACTGGGATTGAACTGGGATGGACTGGGGGCACTGGGGCCGCAGCGTCTGCAGCTCCCGCAGGGACGGCATGGATGGCATGGATGGCACCGAGGACAGCGGGCGGGACACTGGGATGGCACTGGGACGCACTGGGAGCACTGGGATGGGATAATGGGACACTGGGATTGACTGGGGGCACTGGGGCTGCAGCGTCTACAGCTCACGGGGGGATGGCATGGAGGACAGCGAACGGGGCACTGGGACGGCACTGGGAGACACTGGGAGCACTGGGATGGGATCGGGACACTGGGATTGAACTGGGATGGCACTGGGAGCACTGGGGCCGCAGCGTCTGCAGCTCCCGCAGGGACATTGATGGCACCGAGGAGAGTGAACGGGGCACTGGGACGGCACTGGGAGGCACTGGGAGCACTGGGATGGGAATGGCATTGAACTGGGGGCACTGGGAGCACTGGGAGCACTGGGGGCACTGGGGCCGCAGCGTCTGCAGCTCCCGCAGGGACCCCGCTGGGGACATGGATGGCACCGATGGCACCGAGGAGAGCGGGCGGGACACTGGGATGGCACTGGGAGGCACTGGGAGCACTGGGATGGGAATGGGACACTGGGATTGAACTGGGGGCACTGGGGGCACTGGGATGGCACTGGGAGCACTGGGGCCACAGCGTCTGCAGCTCCCGCAGGGACATGGAGGAGAGCGAACGGGACACTGGGACGCAACTGGGAGGCACTGGGATGGGAATGGGATTGAACTGGGGGCACTGGGATGGCACTGGGAGCACTGGGAGCACTGGGGGCACTGGGGACACTGGGGGCAATGGGGCCGCAGTGTCTGCAGCTCCCGTGGGGACACGGAGGACAGCAGGCGGGACACTGGGATGGCACTGGGAGCACTGGGATGGGAACAGGACACTGGGATTGACTGGGATGGACTGGGATGGGACTGGGATTGAACTGGGATGGACTGGGATGGGACTGGGATGGACTGGGATGGGAATGGCATTGAACTGGGGGCACTGGGATGGGAATGGGATTGAACTGGGATGAACTGGAGGCACTGGGATAGGAATGGGATTGAACTGGGGTACTGGGATTGAACTGGGAGCACTGGGAGGGACTGGGAGGGGCTGGGAGTGCTGGGATCGGAACTGGGACAAACTGGGGACAAACTGGGACCTAGTGGGGACCCACTGGGGACAAACTGGGAGTCACTGGGACAAACTGGGAACAAACCGGGGGTCACGTGACGGGGCTCAAGGTCCCTGGGGACAAACTGGGAACAAACCGGGACAAACTGGGATGAACTGGGACCCACTGGGGACAAACTGGGACCAAACTGGGATAAACTGGGACCAAACTGGGATAAACTGGGACAAACTGGGGCCGCCCCTCCCTCACTCACGTGCGCGCAGCAGCCGCGCGACCCCCGCCGCCATTGGCTCCGCTCGCCGCCAGGGGGCGCCCCGCGCTTCCGGCCCCGCGGCCAATGG
>NDFG01000096.1:123411-134851 GCA_002167245.1 Sporophila hypoxantha
GTCCCGTACCGTACTCAGCCGGGTGGTCGCCCAGCAGGGGCGGCTGCCGCTGCCGCTTGTTGGGGTTCCCTCCGGGCTCTCCTGGGGGGCACGGGGTCACATTGGGGGGGGGACGGGACACACAGCTCCCCAAACCCCCTCCCCAAAAAGAATTTGGGTGCCCCCAAACCCACCAATCAGCACAAAATTGTTAATTAATCATTGATTATTAATTAGGGATGTTAATGAACACCCCCCACACACACAGCACTGGGACATGGAGGGGGGGGGGTCAGGATTGAARCCAGGATTGGGTTCAGAACTCAAAGTTTTGGTCAAATCCTCCCCTGCTGGAGATTTTTCCACGATTCCGATTTGGGTTGAAAAGAGGAGGAAAAAAGGGCAAAAAGAGAGAAAAAGGGCAAAAAGAGAGAAAAAGGGGCTACTTACAGATCCTGGGGGGGGCAAAAAAGTCCTTTGGGCCCCTCCTGGGGGGCTCCTCTTACCCACGGCTGCTCCCAGCGCGCCCCGGCCCCTGCGGCACAGGGCGAGAGTCACCAAAAGGGCCCAAACCGGCCCAAAACGGCCCCGAAACGGGGCCCGGCCTCGGCCTGGGCACCCCGAGATACCCCGGGCATGGGGGGTGGTCTTGGAATGTTCTGGAATGTTCCTGGGGTGCTCCTGGAGGTGTTTCTGGAATGTTCCTGGGGGTGTCCGTGGAATGGTCTTTGGGTGTTCCTGAAGGTGTTTCTGGAATGTTCCTTGTGGGTGCTCTTGGAATGTTCCTGGAGGTGTTTCTGGAATGTTCTGGAATGTCCCTGAGGTGGTCCTGGAGGTGTTTCTGGAATGTTCTTTGGAATGTTCCTGGGGTGGTCCTGGAGGTGTTTCTGGAATGTTCTTTGTGGGTGCTCTTGGAATGTTCCTGGAGGTGTTTCTGGAATGTTTCTGGAATGTTCCTGAGGTGGTCCTGGAGGTGTTTCTGGAATGTTCTTTGGAATGTTCCTGGGGTGGTCCTGAAATGTTCCACAGGGTGTTGCTGAAGGTGTTTCTGGAATGTTCCTGATGTGTTCTTGGAATGTTCTTGGGGGTGTTTCTGGAATGTTCTTTGGGGTGTTTCTGAAATGTTCCCGGAACGTTCCCTTGGTGTTACTCTTGGAACATTCCTGGAGCGTTGCTGGAATGTTCTTTGGGATGTTGCTGGAATGTTCCTTGAGGTGCTGCCAGAATGTTCCTGGGGTGTTTCTGGAATGTTCTTTGGAATGTTCCTTGGGTGGTCCTGAAGGTGTTTCTGGAATGTTCTCGGGGTGTTTTTGGAACACTCCTGGGAGTGCTCCCGGAATGCTCCAGGGGACGTTGCTGGAATGTTCTTGGAATGTTCCTTGGGGTGTTTCTGGAATGTTCTTGGAATGTTCCAGGAATGCTCCTGGGAGTGTTCCTTGGGTATCCCTGGGGGTGTTCTTGGAGGTGTTTCTGGAATGTTCCTTGTGGTGTTGCTGGATTATTCATTTAAGTGTTTCTGGAATATTCCTGGCATGTTCCTTGGAATGATCTTGGGATGTTGCCAGAATGTCCCTGAGGGTGTCCTTGGAATGTCCCTTGGGGGTGTTGCTGGAATGTTCCTTGAGGTGTTGCCAGAATGTTCCTGGAGGTGTTTCTGGAATGTTCCTGGGGGTGTTTTTGGAATGTTCCTGGAATGTTCTTTGGAATGTTCCTTGGGTGGTCCTGAAGGTGTTTCTGGAATGTTCTTGGGGTGTTTTTGGAACATTCCTGGGAGTGTTCTTGGAGGTGTTTCTGGAATGTTCCTGGGGGTGTTTCTGGAATATTCCTGGAATGTCCCTTGAAATGATCTTGGGATGTTGCCAGAATGTTCCTGGGGGTGTTGCTGGAATGTCCCTTGGGGGTGTTGCTGAGGTGTTCCTGGGGTGTTGCTGCAGGTGTTTCTGGAATGTTCCTGGGAGTTTCCTTGGAATGTTCCTGGAATGTTCTTTGGGATGGTGCTGGAACATTCCTTGGGGTGCACTTAGAATGTTCTTGGGAATGTTCTTGCAAGTGTTCCTGGGGGTGTCCTCGGAACATTCCTGGGGGTGTTCCAGGAATGTTCCTTGGGATGTTGCTGGAATGTTCCTTGGAATGTTCCTGGAATGTTGCTGGAGTGTTTCCAGGGGTGTTCTTGGGATGTTCCTTGGGGTGTTGCTGGAATGTTCTTGAAGGTGTTGCTGGAATGTTCCCRGGGGTTTGGGGCTCCCCCAGCCCGGATTTGGTGGGTTTGGGGTTTTTGGGAGGTGCCGGCGCCTCGGGGGTGCTCAGGAGGTCCTGAAAGCACCAAAAAGGGCCTTGGGTGGTCCTAAAACCACCCAATTTTGGAATGGAATGAGAAGAATTCATAAAACCACCCAATTTTGGAATGGAATGAGAAGAATTCGTAAAACCACTGAACTGTGGCATCAAATGAAGAAGAGTTCCTAAACACATTGAATGGAGTAATAGAAGGAGAAGGGTTCCTAAAATCCCTGGGATTTTGTCTCCCCAATGAGAGAATTCCTAAAACCACCAAAAAATAGTGTTGGATGTCAAAAAATGGTCCTGGGTGGGAGAGAATTCCAAAAACCATCAAGAATGGTCTTGGAAGATCGAGTGTGGTGAGGAAATTCCTAAAAAACCCCAAAGGAAATGGTCGGGGGAGAGAATTCCTAAAACCCACCAAAATCGGGTCTTGGAAATGAGAGAATTCCTAAAAATCCCTGAAATGGGGCCTTGGAAAGGAGAGAATTCCTAAAAAACATCAAGATTTGTGTCTTGGAAATGAGAGAACTCCCATGAGATGCTCCTGGGTTGTGTCCAYGCTGCTGGAATTCCTAAAAATCACCCAGGTTTGTGCCTTGGAAATGAGAGAATTCCTGTGAAATGTTCTTGGGATGTGTCCRTGTTGCTGAAATCCTAAATTCCACCCAAACTGTGCCTTGGAAGTGCCAAAATTCCCATGAAATGCTCTTGGTTGTGTTGATGTTGCTGGAATTCCTAAAATTCACCCAAATTGTGCCTTGGAAGTGGAAGAATTCCTAAAAAAATGTTCTTGGGTTCTGTTGATGTTGCTGAAATCCCAAAAAACACCAAGTCTGTGCCTTGGAAATGAGAGAATTCCTATGAAATGCTCCTGGGTTGTGTTGATGTTGAGAGAATTCCTAAACTCACCCAAATTGTACCTTGGAAATGAGAGAATTCCTAAAAAAACCAAAATGTTCTTGGAGAGTATCTTGGTATGTTGCTGAAATCCCAAAAATCACCGAATTTTGTGTCTTGGAAATGAAGGAATTCCCATGAAATGCTCCTGGGTTGTGTTGATGTTGAAAGAATTCCTAAAAATTACCAAGTTTTGTGTCTTGGAAATGAGAGAATTCCCATGAAATGCTCCTGGGTTGTGCAGAAATTGTTAAAATTCCCCCAAATGGTGCCTTGGAAGTGCCAGAATTCCCATGAAATGCTCTTGGGTTGTGTTGATGTTGAAAGAATTCCTAAAAATTACCAGGTTTTGTGTCTTGGAAATGAGAAAATTCCTAAAAAATGCTCTTGGGTTGTGTTGATGTTGTTGAAATTCCTAAAACTCACCCAAATGGTGCCTTGGAAATGAGAGAATTCCTAAAAAAACCAAAATGTTCTTGGAGAGTGTCTTGGTATGTTGCTGAAATCCCAGAAATCACCGAATTTTGTGTCTTGGAAATGAAGGAATTCCCATGAAATGCTCCTGGGTTGTGTTGATGTTGAAAGAATTCCTAAAAATTACCAGGTTTTGTGTCTTGGAAATGAGAAAATTCCTAAAAATGCTCTTGGGTTGTGTTGATGTTGTTGAAATTCCTAAAACTCACCCAAATGGTGCCTTGGAAATGAGAGAATTCCTAAAAAGATCAGAATGTTCTTGGAGTGTGTCTTGATGTGTTGCTGGAATTCCTAAAATTCCCCCAAATGGTGCCTTGGAAGTGCCAAAATTCCCATTAAATGCTCTTGGGTTGTGTTGATGTTGCTGGAATTCCTAAAACCACCGAGTTTTGTGCCTTGGAAATGAGAAAATTCCTAAAAAATGCTCTTGGGTTGTGTTGATGTTGAGAGAATTCCTAAAATTCCCCCAAATGGTGCCTTGGAAGTGCCAGGATTCCCATGAAATGCTCCTGGGTTGTGTGGATGTTGAGAGAATTCCCAAAACCAGAAGTTTTGTGCCTTGGAAGTGAAAGAATTCCTAAAAAATGCTCTTGGGTTGTGTTGATGAATTCCTGAATTTGCCCAAATTGTGCCTTGGAAATGAGAGAATTCCTAAGAAATGTTCTTGCTTTGTGTCCATGTTGCTGGAATCCTAAAATTCACCCAAATTGTGCCTTGGAAATGAAAGAACTCCCATGAAATGCTCCTGGGTTGTGCAGAAATTCCTAAAATTCCCCCAAATTGTGCCTTGGCAGTGAAAAAATTCCTAAAAATGTTCTTGGGATGGGTCCATGTTGCTGAAGTCCTAAAAACCACCGGGTTTTGTGCCTTGGAAATGAGAGAATTCCCATGAAATACTGCTGGGTTGTGTTGATGTTGAGAGAATTCCTAAAATTCACCCAAAACTGTGCCTTGGAAGTGCCAGGATTCCCATGAAATGCTCTTGGGTTGTGTTGATGCTGACAGAATTCCCAAAAACCACCGAGTTTTGTGCCTTGGAAGTGAAAGAATTCCTAAAAAATGCTCTTGGGTTGTGTTGATGTTGCTGAAATCCTACAATTCCCCCAAACTGTGCCTTGGGAATGAGAGAATTCCTACAAATGTCCTCGCTCTGTGTCCGTGCTGCCGCGTCCCTCGCCGGGGGCTCCTGCTGCTGCCTCTGGGGTTGGCATTTTTTGGGTTTTTTTGATTTTTTTTTGGTTTTCTGGTGGTTTTTTTTCTCCTGGAGTTTTGGTTTTGGGGGGTTGCTTGGCCCCCCCCAGTGTGGTGTGAGGGTGGGAGGAAGAGGAGGAGGAGGAGGAGGAGGAGGCTGAATCTGCCTGGGACGGGCGCGGAGCTGGCGAAGGACAAACCCCCCAAGCCCCAATTTTGGGGAAGACCCCCTTTTTTTGGGAGAGATCCCAAAATTTTGGGAAAGACCCCCCCAGTTTTTGGGAAGGATCCCTGGGACCCCCAATTTGGGAAAGACCTCCCTTTTTTGGGTAGGACCCATCGATTTTTGGGAAGGACCTCCTGAAACCCCAAATTTTGGGAAGGACTCCTGGGACTCCCCAGCTTTAGGAAAAACCCCAGGGACCCCCCTTTTTTGGGAAAGATCCCCCAATTTTGGGAAGGACGCCTGCAACCCCCCAGTTTTTGAGAAGAACTCCCCAGTTTGGGAAGGATCACTGGACTCCCCCCTTTTTTGGGAAAGATCCCCAAATTTTGGGAAAGACCCCCCAGTTTTTTGGAAGGATCCCTGGGACCCCCCTTTTTTGGGAAAGAGTCCCCAATTTTTGGGAAGGATCCCTGGGACCCCCCTTTTTTGGGAAAGAGTCTCCAATTTTTGGGAAGGATTCCTGGAACTCCCCAATTTTGGGAAGGATCCCTGGGACCTCCCTTTTTTGGGGAAAATCCCCCAATTTTTGGGAAGGACCCCCTGGGACCCCTCAATTTTAGGAAGGACCCCAGTTTGAGGAAAAACCCCAGGGATTTTTTGAGTGAGACCCCCCCAGTTTTGTGAAGGACCCCCCTGGCCCATCCTCCCCTTCCAACCCTTCCAAAATACCAGGAATTCTCCCCAATTTCAAGCCCCTCCCTCCCTGCCCAGGTGAGGCTGCCCCGCCGTACCTGTCCCGCTCAGGTTGGGGTTGGTGTAGTCCCAGGTGTCCTGGTCGTTCTTGAACACGTTCAGGCGGCTGGGCTGGGGGGGGCAGGGGGGGTTGGCACCTGCCCACCTGTGCCCAGGTACCCCCAGGTGTGTCCCTAGATACCCCCAGGTGTCATCAGGTATGCCCAGGTATCTCCAGGTGTGACCCCAGGTGTGCCCAGGTACCTCCAGGTGTGCCCAGGTGCCCCCAGGTGTGTCCCAGCTGTCCTGAGGTGTGCCCCCAGGTTTGCCCAGGCACCCCAAGTGTGCCCAGGTACTCCCAGGTGTGTCCCCAAATACCCCCAGGTGTCACCAGGTATGCCCAGGTATCTCCAGGTGTGCCCCCAGGTGTGCCCAGGTACCCCCAAGTGTGCCCAGGTATCTCCAGGTGCCCCCAGGTGTGTCCCCAGGTGTGCCCAGGTATCTCCAGGTGTGCCCGGGTACCCCCAGGTGTGCCCAGGTATCTCCAGGTGTGCCCAGGTGCCCCCAGGTGTGTCCCAGCTGTCCTGAGGTGTGCCCCCAGGTTTGCCCAGGCACCCCCAAGTGTGCCCAGGTACTCCCAGGTGTGTCCCCAAATACCCCCAGGTGTCGCCAGGTATGCCCAGGCATCTCCAGGTGTGCCCAGGTGCCCCCAGGTGTGTCCCCAAATACCCCCAAGTGTGCCCAGGTATCTCCAGGTGTGCCCAGGTGTGTCCCCAGGTGTGCCCAGGTATCTCCAGGTGTGCCCGGGTACCCCCAGGTGTGCCCAGGTGCCCCCAGGTGTGTCCCCAGCTATCCTCAGGTGTGTGCCCAGGCACCCCCAAGTGTGCCCAGTGTCCCCAGCTGCTCCCAGTTGCCCCCAGGTGTGCCCCCAGGTGTCCCCAGGTGTGTCCCAGCTGTCCCCCCAGGTACCCCCATGTGCCCCCAGGTACCCCCAGGTGTGCCCACCTTGGCGTACTCGATCTTGAGGGTGCAGCACCCCGAGTAGATGTCGGCGCCGTTGAGCGAGGCCTTGGCGCGCTGGGCGCTCTGCACCGAGTCAAACGTGACCCAGTTAAGGAAATCAAACTGGGGGGTTTGGGGCAATTCCTGAGGGGTTTGGGGCAATTCCTGAGGGATTTGGGGCAATTCCTGAGGGGTTTGGGGCAATTCCTGATGGGATTTGGGGCAATTCCTGAGGGGTTTGGGGCAATTCCTGAGGGATTGGGGCAATTCCTGATGGGATTTGGGGCAATTCCTGATGGGATTTGGGGCAATTCCTGATGGGTTTGGGGCAATTCCTGAGGGGTTTGGGGCAATTCCTGAGGGGTTTGGGGCAGTTCCTGAGCGATTTAGGGCAGTTCCTGAGGGGTTTGGGGCAGTTCCTAATAGGATTTGGGTCAATTCCTGACAGGATTTGGGGCAATTCCTGATAGGATTTGGGGCAATTCCCGAGGGATTTGGGGCAATTCCTGAGGGATTTGGGGCAATTCCTGAGGGGTTTGGGGCAATTCCTGATGAGATTTGAGGCAATTCCTGAGGGATTTGGGATTGGGGGGATTCCTGATGGGATTTCAGAATTCCTCAGAGATTTGGAACTAGGGGAATTCCTGAAGAGATTTGGGACTGGGAGAATCCCAATGGAACATGGAATTCCCAAGGGATTTGGGCAATTCCTGATGGAACCTGGAATTCCTGAAGGGATTTGGGACTGGGGGAATTCCAGATGGGATTTGCAGATTTCCTGACAGGATTTGGGGCAATTCCTGATGGGGATTTAGGATTGGGGAAATTCCTGATGGGACTGAGGCAATTCCTGAGGGATTTGGGACTGGGGGAATTCCTGATGGGATTTGGGAATTCCCAATGGAATTTGGGGATTTCCTGACAGGATTAGGGGGAATTCCCAATGGGATTATGGGGAATTCCTGATAGAATTTGCAGGTTTCCTGACAGGATTTGGAGCAATTCCTGATGGGGATTTGGGATTGGGGGAATTCCTGATGGGATTTGGGAATTTCCAATGGAATTTGGGGAATTCCTGACAGGATCAGGGGGAATTCCCAATGGGATTACGGGGAATTCCTGATGGGATTTGGGGAATTTTGGGACCTCAGAGGGGTGGGGACACGGGGACAGCCTCGCTCTGAGCCAGGTGGGGCCACCTGAGCTGTTCTGGTGAGCTCGGATCCCCATTCCCGGGGGAATTTGGGGCACTGGGAATTCGGGGATCCCCCAAAACCCCCAAATGCAGGTTTGGGGTGCTGTGTCTGGGATATTCCACCATGGCCTGCACGCCGTTCTTGCGGAAGATGACGATCCTCTGCACCGGCCCGCAGGGGTTGCAGATGGTGTAGAGCACGTCCTGGGGGGAAAGCGGGGTCAGGGGCACCCCAAAACACACACGGGACCCCAAAACCCATCTGGGACCCCAAAAATACAGCCCAGGACCCCAAAATACAGCCCAGGACCCAAAAATACAGCCCAGGACCACAAATACCCACTTAGGACCTCAGAAACTGACACGGGAAACCAAAAACTGACATGGGACACCAAAAGCCAGGTGGGACCCCAAAAATGCAGCCCAAGACCCCAAACATCCACCTGGGAGCCCAAAACCCACCTGAGACCCCAAAAACTGGCACAGGACCCCAAAAATACAGCCCAAGACCCCCAAAACCAAGCTAAGACACCCCAAACCCCAAAACCCACCGTGGTGATGGAGTAGATGGGGTTGAGGATGGTGAAGAGCAGAACATTGATGATGACCCCAAACACAAACAAACCCCAATAAAACCCAATAAAACCCCAAAAAACCCCAAAAAACCCCAATAAAACCTCAATAAACCCCAATAAAACCCCAATAAACCCACTGCGGTGATGAAGTAGATGGGGTTGAGGATGGTGAAGAGCAGCACGTTGGTGATGACCCCAAACCCCAACAAACCCCAATAAAACCCAATAAAACCCCAAAAAACCCCAATAAAACCTCAATAAACCCCAATAAAACCCCTCAAACCCCCAAACCCACCATGGCAATGAAGTAGATGGGGTTGAGGATGGTGAAGAGCAGCACATTGGTGATGACCCCAAACCCAAACAAACCCCAATAAAACCCCAATAAAAGCCCAATAAAACCCCAACAAACCCAAATAAAACCCCAATGAACCCCAATAAAACCCCAATAAAACCCCAACAAACCCCAATAAAACCCCAACAAACCCCAATAAATCCCCCCAAACCCACCGTGGTGATGGAGTAGATGGGGTTGAGGATGGTGAAGAGCAGCACGTTGGTGGTGACCCCAAACCCCAACAAACCCCAATAAAACCCGAATAAACCCCAATAAACCCCAATAAAACCCCCCAAACCCCCAAACCCACCGTGGTGATGGAGTAGATAGGGTTGAGGATGGTGAAGAGCAGCACGTTGTTGACGCCACGTGCGTCGTCGCTGTCGCCGGGCCGCGAGATCTTCTGGCTGGTGGAGTAGTTGACGAAGGCGGGGTGCCCGGCGAAGTAGATCTGGTTGTCGGCCGCGTAGTTGACGGCGTTGCAGGCGCCCAGGATGTCCTCGAACTCCACCAGGGCCTGGCGCTTCTTCGGCATCACCACCACGTAGCTGGGACGGGGGGACACGGTCAGCGTGGTGGCACCAATCCATGGTGGCATCAACCCATGGTGTCACCAACCCCTGACATCACCAGCACGTAGCTGGGATGGAGGACACGGTCAGCGTGGTGGCACCAATCCATGGTGGCACCAGCCCATGGTGTCACCAACCCCTGACATCACCAGCACGTAGCTGGGACAGGGGGACGTGGTCAGCGTGGTGGCATCACCTCGAGGTGTCACCACCCCAGGGTCCCCAGCACRCTGYCCCCCTCCATGTCCCCACCCTGGTGTCCCCAGTGCTGTCCTCACTGTCCCCACCCCTGTGTGCCCGTTCCCCAGTGTCCCCACCATGTTGTCCCCACTATGCACCCCAAGTCCCCTCCATGTCCCCCTCAGTGTCCCCACTGTCCCACCCGTGTCCCCTGGTGTCCCTAGCAGACTGTCCCCAGTGTCCCCAGCACACTGTCCCCATCATGCCACCCCAGTGTCTCCAGCATGTCCCCACCCTGGTGTTCCCAGCGCTGTCCTCACTGTCCCCACCCCACTGTCCCCTGTCCCCAGTGTTCCCACCCCACTGTCCCCACTGTCCCCATGTTCCCACCCCAGTGTCCCCACTGTCCCCACCCCAGTGTCCCCACCATGTGCCCCAAGTCTGCTCCATGTCCCCCCAGTGTCCCCTGGTGTCCCTAGCACAATATCCCCAGTGTCCCCACCATGTGCCCCAAATCTGCCCCATGTCACCCCAGTGTCCCCTGGGGTCCCCACCCCACTGTCCCCAGAGTGTCCCCATGTCCCCACCTGATGGGCCCAAACTCCTGCAGCGCCTCCACCAGGTCGGCCTCCACGATGCCGTCGATGAGGCCGCGGATGTGAACCACGGGCGAYGCCGGCGTCTTGTGCGGGTCCTCGTAGTTCTCCTGGGGACACCGAGGGTTTGGGGACATCCCCGCCGGGCTGGGGACAGCCCTGATGGGTTTGGGGACAGCCCTGCTAGGTTTGGGGACAGCCCTGATGGGTTTGGGGACATCCCCGCCGGGCTGGGGACAGCCCTGATGGGTTTGGGGACATCCCCGCCAGGCTGGGGACAGCCCTGATGGGTTTGGGGACAGCCCTGCCAGGCTGGGGGGCAGCCCTGATGGGTTTGGGGACAGCCCTGATGGGCTTGGGGACAGCCCTGCTAGATTTAGGGACACAGGGTTTGGGGACACCGAGTGCTTGGGGACAGCCCTGCTGGGTTTGGGGACATCACCACTGGGTTTGGGGACAGCCCTGATGGGTTTGGGGACAGCCCCGATGGGTTTGGGGACATCCCTGACGGGTTTGGGGACATTCCTGATGGGTTTGGGGACATTCCTGATGGGTTTGGGGACAGCCCTGATGGGCTGGGGATAGCCCTGCTGGGTTTGGGGACATTCCTGATGGGTTTCGGGACATTCCTGATGGGCTGAGAACAGCCCCGATGGGTTTGGGGACACCCCACAACCACGGGGACACTCCCAAACCCTGCAGCTTTAGGGCCAGGCTGAGGAAAAACGATCCCCCTACGCCCCTTAAATTATAACTTCCTTAAAGTTACATAAAACACCCAAAACTTTTATTCTCCTCAATATTTCCCCCTCAACGTTTATTCCTTCAGAAAATATCTCTTTGCACTCCTCAATATTTACCCCCCAATATTTACTCCCTCAGAAAATAACTTTTTCCATTCCTGGGTATTTACTCACAATATTTACCTCTCAACGTTTACTCCCTCAGAAACTATCTTTTTGCACTCCTCAATATCTACCCCACAATATTTATTCCATCAGAACAAATTTTTACCTTCTCTCAATATTTACATTCTCAGGGAGAATATTTTACCCTCCTCAATATCTACCCTCAATATTTACCCCTCAAACGGGATCTTTTCCCCCCCTCACCCCTTCCCGCCATGTTTGTCCCCTCAGAAACTCCCTCCCCACATTTTCCCCCCTCACACAAATTTCTTTTCCTTCTTCAGCTCCTCTTTCTCCCTTTAACTTTTCATGAGGGTCTCCTACGCCCCCTCAGCCCTTCCCGCCATTTCTGC